>SMDT01000151.1:0-195000 GCA_005392925.1 Aquilaria sinensis | reverse complement strand
TATGTTTGTTGTTTTGTTCCTGCATAACTTAACAAACATAATTGAAACCCTAGAATAATGATATTCTTAAAAGTCCCTGGTCTAGTATTATTGTGGAGCGGGTTGCAATAATACAAAACAACTAGCATATGTGGAGAATAATATGAGATATGTAGTCTACATATGGGTACAAGTTGGAGAACTTGTGTACTGGACCGACCCACCATGAGAACACTACATGGATCGTTATATGAGTGTCATAAGTGATTCCCATAGTGATCAGGGTATATGTAGTCCTTCGACCTAAGATCATCAAGGTTCCCTACATGTGAGTCACATACTTTGATACTTTCCTTTGTTGCTCGTAACTGAGTGAACTTGAAGGAGGTCATTGGGTATGTCACATATCATGCGGAGGGATTTGTATGATCAAGATGGGATTTGTCCCTCCTATGTAACGGGAGTGATATCTTCGGGCCCCTTGATAGAGTGAGACTTAGAGAATGCATGGCCATGCTCGGATGAGTTGATATACGATATCAATGTCATCAGTTTAAGTTGGTCTACTCAGTAATCAAGAAACCAAAGATTGGGCTATACGAGAGTGACACATTCCATGTCTCGTGCTTAGTCTTGATATCTTGGACAAAGGGACAATGGCATATATCGGTGATGATCATAAAGGTTTAGTCGATTCACCGACAATCTTGTCACTTGGGTAGCAATGATGTGTTGCTAGACACCGCTCATTGCTTATGATCATAAATGTGATTTATGATCATTGCCAACATGGCAAGAGCCTATTGGGTCGCACACATAGAGCTATTTGGATCATTAGAGTGCATGGGCTAATTATTTGGGTTATAGTTTCACTTTAATTTCATATTAATAATGGGCCCAAGAGTTGAGCCATTATTAAGCCTGAAATTAAATCCTAATTGGATTAGGGCTTTGAAACCCATTAGGCCTGGAAGTTGAGTTTCACTATAAATACAACTTTTAAGTGAGAAATTCGCAGGTCTCCTTGCCCTAGCCTCCAAAAAGGACAGCCACACTCTTCTCTTGCAATTCCTTGGAGGACGCAAGCTAGCACTGCGAGCGCAAGAGAAACGCATCTGCCGGGACGTGGTGGAAGCGTGGTGATCCCGAGAGGCTCGTGTGGATACCATAGAGAGCTTGAACACGTCAACTGTTCAGGTTTTGTGATTCAACTCTACAGTTGAGTGAGAGATCTCAACCGAAAATTAGGTATGAAAATTTTTGAACACCCGGTTTACCCCGTTTCACTTGGATCCTGGAGGGTTTCGGTTAAATTCCGCTGCGCTGTTTGGCTCCCGAAACCCAACAGTGGTATCAGAGCTACTGGTGAAACCCTAAATCGGGATTGAGTGTTGAATCGCATGATGCTATGTGTTCGGTTGCTTTTCGGCCATGATTAATTAGATTGATTCAAGATGCATGAAACTGGAATTCGTAATGAACATATGAGATATATGAAGAAACGACACAAATTGGTTAATGAGATTAATCTCAAATTGAATGGTATGAGATACCTATATGGATTAGGATTCTTGCAATAGTTGCAAAAACCCTAGCTTTGTTCGGATTCGGCCTGTTCGGGCACCGAAAGTAAGGTATTTTTGGTGGCTCGAATGGAGGAGTCTCGGGTGCCTACTTGCTCGAAATAGAAGATTTCGGGCTAAGCAATTGTAAGACAATTTTTTGCGCCGGGGGGCGCTGCCCCCCACGCCCCCCGCAAGGGCGGCTCCCCTTGACCTCGTCCGCTGACCGGTCAGCGGAACCACCGCCCGCTGACCGGCCAGCGGGACCGCCGTATGCGAAGCGCCACATAAATAAAAACTGGTTAATCAACGCGCAAAAATTGGCATGCATCTTTGTTGAATGAGATTTGACATGATATGCTGATTGGTGTTTGAAGCATGGTGCATGGTTATAGCCCTTGATTGGTTGTACTTGTAAATACGGCCTGCGAGTCGTGCCTTTTCTTATCACTCTCATTGTACATTCTCTTCTCACCTTACTCCCCTCGAATGTAACTCGAGGTTTCTATTATTGATGTAATGGTGCATTATGGGATCATCCAAGGTTGTATGTCTAAGGATCATCCAAGGAGGTATGTCCAAGGAGATGACAACAAAAGGGCAGCCAAGAAAGGAAGAGAAGGAGCTTGTGAAGACTCTTTTCTTTTCTTAGGCTTTTATGATATTCTCATTGGCTTGAGAATATCGCATAGTTTGGGCTATAACCATGTCACGTTTACTTTCTTGTAAGCATGAGATGCATGTTTTATATTTGTATGTGATGCATGTATAAGACAACCGGAGATAACAAATTGGTGAGATCAAAATGAAAAAAATCCCTCAAACAAATATTAAGTCATTAAATGTGATGCCTTCCAAATGTTGGCACTCGTCAAGACTTTGATCAACATTAGGTGGGTTTGCCAAAGCAAAGCACCTATGTTCATCTTGGTAAGGCGCGATGGGATAATAGTGATATCCAAACTGCTAACTTTGGGTTCGACTTAACTAAGTCATCCTAATAGGATTAGGGACTTAGAGGCATAGAGTTGGGCTTAAGTTCATGAGATGAGCTTGGACAAGTGTTGTTCACCCAACTATCCAAGAGTTGCATAAGATGCAATTGGCAAGGAGTTGCCTACCTAAATAGCTGTAACTTGAGAGAAAAGCCAAAGCTGACTCAGGTTGTGGTCAAATATGGATCTTGGCCCACTAGAATACCTTAGCGCCGAGGTGTTCCGAAATAATATCGAGGGTTATTATTTTGAGGAAAATAGTGGGAGTATCGTTTAATAAAAGTCCTTATTAAATGAATTAAAATACATGACTCTTACACTGCATATTTACTGTTGTAGATAACCATGGCACAAAACACATCGACACTTTCGTTGCGATCGATCCTTGAGAAGGAAAAACTGAATGGGACCAACTTTCTCAAATGGTACCGAAACTTGAGGATAGTCCTCAAGCAAGAGAGAAAGGCTTATGTCCTAGAGCAGCCCATTCCGAATGAGCCTGCTGCCACTGCTCCAAGAGCTGAAAGGGATGCTCACAAGAGGCATTCTGATGATGCTTTGGATGTTGCATGCCTCATGCTTATTACCATGGAATCTGAGCTTCAGAAGCAACATGAGAACATGGGGGCGTTCGATATGATCGAACATCTCAAAATGCTTTTCCAAGAGCAAGCTAGGCATGAGAGGTTTGAGACCTCTAAGGCATTGTTTCAGTGCAAGATGTCTGAGGGAAGTCCCGTGGGTCCTCATGTGCTCAAGATGATTGGGTACATTGAGAATCTTGAGAATTTGGGATTTGCTCTTCAGAAAGAGTTGGCTATTGATGTAGTCTTGCAATCGTTGCCTGAAAGCTACAGTCAGTTCGTCATGAACTATAACATGAACGACCTTGACAAGTCCCTTCCTGAATTACTCAACATGTTGAGAACTGCTGAGCAAAACCTTAAGAAGGCTAAGCCCATTTTGATGGTTCAAAAGGGCAAGGGAAAGGGAAAAGCCAACAAGAAGAAGGATAAAAGTTAATGGAAAGTCCAATGCTAGTTCTTCTTCAGCTGCACTGAAACGAAAGGGTGGTGTGGCAAAGGAAGGGGAGTGCTTCCATTGTAAGCAACCTGGACACTGGAAGCGCAATTGCAAGCTCTATCTTGAAGAACTTGCTAAGGAAAAGGGAAGTAAGACTTCCACTTCAGGTATTTTTGTTATAGAGGCTAACTTTTCTACTTCCTCATCTTGGGTATTGGATACTGGATGTGGATCTCACATTTGTGCAAATGTGCAGGATCTAAGTAGAAGTAGAAGATTGGCCCGAGGTGAAGTGGACCTACGTGTTGGAAATGGAGCAAGGGTTGCTGCCTTAGCCGTAGGGACTTATGTTCTCACTTTACCTAGTGGATTAGTTTTAGAATTAGACAACTGCTACTTTGTGCCTACTATTAGTAGAAATTTGATTTCTGTTTCTTGTTTGGACAAGAAAGGTTTTTCATTTATAATAAAGGACAAATGTTGTTCTATTTATTTGAATGAAATCTTTTATGGTAGTGCTCAACTTAGCAATGGGTTGTATGTTCTAGACCTCGAAGATCCAATCTATAATGTGAATACCAAGAAGGTCAGATTAAATGATTCGAACCCGACCTATCTCTGGCACTGTCGCTTGGGCCATATAAATGAGACCCGCATATCCAAGCTCCATAAGGATGGACTCTTGGACTCATTTGATTTTGAATCATATGAGACATGTGAGTCATGTTTGTTGGGCAAGATGACCAAAGCCCCATTCACAGGGCAAAGTGAAAGGGCTAATGACTTACTAGGACTCATACATAGTGATGTATGTGGCCCTATGTCTACACAAGCTAGAGGAGGTTTCCAATACTTCATTACTTTCACTGATGACTTCAGCAGATATAGCTATGTGTATCTCATGAGACACAAGTCAGAATCCTTTGAAAAGTTCAAAGAATTCAAGAATGAAGTAGAGAATCAACTCGGGAAAAGTATTAAAGTGCTTCAATCAGATCGAGGTGGAGAGTACTTGGACTGAGAATTCCTTGACTATCTGAAGGAGTGTGGTATAGTATCACAACTCACTCCACCAGGTACACCTCAATGGAATGGTGTATCTGAAAGGAGAAATCGAACTCTGTTAGACATGGTTCGCTCTATGATGAGTCAAGCTAACCTTCCAAACTCCTTTTGGGGACATGCTCTAGAGACAACCGCTTTTACACTAAACCGAGTTCCATCTAAATCGGTTCAAAAGACACCATATGAGATATGGAGTGGGAGGCGTCCCAATTTGTCTTTTATGAAGATTTGGGGCTGTGACACTTATGTGAAACGTCAATCCTCTGACAAACTAGGGCCCAAATCTCAAAAATGCCTTTTTGTTGGGTATCCCAAAGAAACAAAGGGTTACTATTTCTACAATCCTTCTGAGCAAAAAGTGTTTGTTGCTCGAACTGGTGTCTTTTTGGAGAAAGAGTTTATCTCTAAAGAAACTAGTGGGAGGAAAGTAGAACTTGAAGAAAATCAAGAACAATTTAAGGAGACATTCAACCTGGTAAATGGAACCTCTGAATCAGACACCATACAAGATGTTGTGGTTTCTCACTCAATCTGTTCCTGTAGCACAGAGCTTGACGTAGTTTCTGGTAGGATTCGGCGTGAGCCCGAGAGATATGAGCTTCTTGTGATCTCACACCAGTGATGTGATGCTCATGGATCAGGATGTCTTTTGTCCTATTCATATGTCACGATGACCTGGTAAGTGGCTAATGCAAGCGTAAGAGGGCCTGTCCATCTTTAGAAGGCTAGTGGCCTAGAAGGGACCAATAGGGTACAAATGGAATTTGAATGTATGTCATCTTATAGTGAGGACTTTGGTTGAGGCCTAATGGGTTCAAAGCCCTAATCCAATTAGGTTTTAATTTCGGGCTTAATAATGGCTCAACTTTTGGGCCCATTATTAATACGAAATTAAAGTGAAACCATAACCCAAAAATTAGCCCATGCACTCTAATGATCCAAAATAGCTCTATGTGTGCGAACCCAATAGGCTCTTATCACTTTGGCAATGATCATAAATCACATTTATGATCATAAGCAATGAGTGGTGTCTAGCAACACATCATTGCTACCCAAGTCACAAGATTGTCGATGATTCGACTATACCTTTATGATCATCACCGATATATGGCCATTGTCCCTTTGTCCAAGATATCAAGACTAAGCAAGAGACATGGAATGTGTCACTCTTGTATAGCCCAATCTTTGTTTCTTGATTACCGAGTAGACTCCAACTTAAACTGATGACATTGATATCACATATCAACTCATCCGAGCATGGCCATGCATTTTCTAAGTCTCACTCTATCAAGGGGCCCGAAGATATCGCTCCCGTTACATAGGAGGGACAAATCCCATCTTGATCATACAAATCCCTCCGCATGATATGTGACATACCCAATGACCTCCTTCAAGTTCACTCAGTTACGAGCAACAAAAGGAAAGTATCAAAGTATGTGACTCACATGTAGGGAACCTTGATGATCTTAGGTGGTATAGTATCGAAGGACTACATACACTACCCTGATCACTATGAGAATCACTTATGACACTCATATAACATGATCCATGTAGTGTTCTCATGGTGGGTCGGTCCATCTAACAAGTTCTCCTACTTGTACCCATATGTAGACTACATATCTCATATTAGTCTTTTACATATTTGGTCATTATGCTTATTGAAATGTCAACCCGCTCCACAAAGATTAGGGCCTAAAACGTCTAGACCAGGGACTTTTAAGATAATCATTATTCTAGGGTTACAATTAGGTTTGTTAAGTTACGCAGGAACAAAACAACAAACATAATTGCTCGATTAATGTCCTTAATAAAATAAGAGTTTATGTGCTAAAGAAACTAGTCTCATGACTGGCTTTTGGAAACAGTAGAACTTGAAGAAATTCAAGAACAACAAGGAGACATCGAACCTGAAATGGAACCTGAACAGACACCACAAGATGTTGTGGTTCAAGAGTCTGTTCCTGTAGCACAGAGCCCACGTAGGTCTGGTAGGATTCGGCGTGAGCCTGAGAGATATGGATTTCTCATGACTCACACTGGTGATGTGATGCTCATGGATCAGGATGAGCCCACAACCTACCAACAAGCTATGTCGGGGCCTGACTCTGAGAAGTGGCTAGTGGCCATGAAATCCGAGATGGAATCCATGTATGAAAACCAAGTATGGACTTTGGTTGACCCACCTGAAGGGGTAAAACCCATAGGGTGCAAATGGGTTTTCAAGAAGAAAACTGACATGGATGGTAATGTGATTACCTTTAAGGGACGATTGGTTGCAAAAGGTTTCAAGCAAATTCATGGTATTGACTATGATGAAACTTTTTCACCAGTTGCTATGCTTAAATCCATCCGAATTTTGTTTGCTATTGCTGCACACTATGATTATGAGATATGGCAAATGGATGTCAAAACTGCATTCCTAAATGGAAAGCTACTTGAGGATGTGTACATGACACAACCTGAGGGTTTTGTCACTCCTGAGAATGCCAATAAAGTGTGCAAGTTGCAAAGGTCCATTTATGGACTGAAGCAAGCTTCTCGAAGTTGGAATCTTCATTTTGATGATGCAATCAAAGAGTTTGGTTTTATCAAAAATGAAGATGAACCTTGTGTCTACAAGAAGGTTAGTGGGAGCGCTATTGTCTTCTTGGTGTTGTATGTAGATGACATACTACTCATCGGGAATGACATTCCTGAGCTACAGTCTGTGAAGACTTGGCTAGGGAAATGTTTCTCTATGAAGGACTTGGGTGAAGCAGCCTATGTGTTAGGCATCAGGATCTATAGAGATAGATCTAGAAAGCTTCTTGGCCTAAGTCAAAGTACATATATTGACAAGGTGCTAAAGAGGTTTAGCATGCAAGATTCCAAGAAAGGATTCTTGCCCATGTCACATGGTATCACTCTTTCTAGATCTCAGTGTCCGAGTACACCCGAGGAGAGAGAGCGCATGAGTAAGATTCCATATGCCTCAGCAATTGGATCTATCATGTATGCCATGATATGTACTCATCCCGATGTCTCATATGCTTTGAGCATGACGAGTAGGTACCAATCGAACCCCGGTGAGAGTCACTGGACAGCTGTTAAGAACATCCTTAAGTACTTACGAAGGACTAAGGATGCATTCTTGGTCTTTGGAGGTGAAGATGAGCTCGTTGTAAGGGGTTACACCGATGCAAGCTTCCAATCCGATAAGGATGATTTTAGATCGCAATCTGGTTATGTGTTTTGTATTGGTGGTGGTGCTGTGAGCTGGAAGAGTTCAAAGCAAGAGACAGTAGCTGACTCTACAACAGAATCTGAGTACATTGCCGCCTCTGATGCTGTGAAGGAGGCAGTTTGGATCAAGAAGTTCATCACTGAACTTGGAGTGGTTCCAAGCATTGCCGACCCGATAGAGCTCTATTGTGACAACAATGGAGCAATCGCACAGGCTAAGGAACCTCGATCTCACCAGCGATCCAAACACATACTCCGACGCTATCATCTCATCAGGGAGATCATCGAGAGGGGTGATGTAAGGATATGCAGGACTTCGACAGACAGCAACATTGCTGATCCACTGACAAAGCCCCTTACGCAGCAGAAGCATGATAGCCATTCTAGGTCCATCGGTATTAGATACATGGATGATTGGCTTTTAGTGCAAGTGGGAGATTGTTAGTGTTGTGCCCAAAAGGCCAATCATGAGATGATTGTATTTTTGCACATTGAGTCATGATATTTTATTAAGGCATTAATCCAGCAATTATGTTTGTTGTTTTGTTTCTGCGTAACGTAATAAACATAATTGTAACCCTAGAATAATGATATTCTTAAACGTCCCTGGTCTAGTATTATTGTGGAGCGGGTTGCAATAATACATAACGACTAGCATATGTGGAGACTAATATGAGATATGTAGTCTACATATGGGTACAAGTTGGAGAACTTGTGTACTGGACCGACCCACCATGAGAACACTACATGGATCGTTATATGAGTGTCATAAGTGATTCTCATAGTGATCATGGTATATGTAGTCCTTCGACCTAAGATCATCAAGGTTCCCTACATGTGAGTCACATACTTTGATACTTTCCTTTGTTGCTCGTAACTGAGTGAACTTGAAGGAGGTCATTGGGTATGTCACATATCATGCGGAGGGATTTGTATGATCAAGATGGGATTTGTCCCTCCTATGTAACAGGAGTGATATCTTCGGGCTCTTGATAGAGTGAGACTTAGAAAATGCATGGCCATGCTCGGATGAGTTGATATATGATATCAATGTCATCAGTTTAAGTTGGTCTACTCGGTAATCAAGAAACCAAAGATTGGGCTATACGAGAGTGACACATTCCATGTCTCGTGCTTAGTCTTGATATCTTGGACAAAGGGACAATGGCATATATCGGTGATGATCATAAAGGTTTAGTCGATTCACCGATAATCTTGTCACTTGGGTAGCAATGATGTGTTGCTAGACACCGCTCATTGCTTATGATCATAAATGTGATTTATTATCACTGCCAACATGGCAAGAGCCTATTGGGTCGCACACATAGAGCTATTTGGATCATTAGAGTGCATGGGCTAATTATTTGGGTTATGGTTTCACTTTAATTTCGTATTAATAATGGGCCAAGGAGTTGAGCCATTATTAGGCCCGAAATTAAATCCTAATTGGTTAGGGTGTTGAAACCCATTAAGCTTGGAAGTTGAGTCCCACTATAAATACAACTTTTAAGTGAGAAATTCGCAGGTCTCCTTGCCCTAGCCTCCCAAAAGGACAGCCGCACTCTTCTCTTGCAATTCCTTGGAGGACGCAAGCTAGCACTGCGAGCACAAGAGAAACGCATCTACCGGGATGTGGTGGAAGCGTGGTGATCCCGAAAGGCTCGTGTGGATACCATAGAGAGCCTGAACACGTGAACTATTCAGGTTTTTTGATTCGACTCTATAGTTGAGTGAGAGATCTCAACCAAAAATTATGTATGAAATTTTCGAACACTCGATTTACCCCGTTTCACTTGGATCCTGGAGGGTTTCGGTTAAATTCTGTTGCGCTGTTTCGCTCCCGAAACCCAACAACATACCCTATGACCTCCTTCAAGTTCACTCAGTTACGAGCAACAAAAGAAAGTATCAAAGTATGTGACTCACATGTAGGGAACCGTGATGATCTTAGGTCGAAAGACTACATATACCATGATCACTATGAGAATCACTTATGACACTCATATAACGATTCTTGTAGTGTTCTCATGGTGGGTCGGTCCAGTACACAAGTTCTCCAACTTGTACCTATATGTAGACTACATATCTCATATTAGTTTCCACATATGATAGTCATTATGTATTATTGCAACCCGCTCCACAATAATACTAGACCAGGGACGTTTAAGAATATCATTATTCTAGGGTTACAATTATGTTTATTACGTTACGCAGAAATAGAACAACAACCATAATTGCTGGATTAATGCCTTAATAAGCTATCATGACTCAATGTGGAAAAATACAATCATCTCATGATTGGATTTTTAGGCACGACACTAATAATTTCACCATTTGACTTAAGTCAAAGACATACATATCTTAAGACCTACATTTGAACACTTAGGTCCTTTATGCCTTTTTGTGTTTTCTTTGTCCTTCATTGTCTTCCATAACCAATTTGGTCCTACAATAGTACTTTCATACCATTCATATCCTTCTCATAACTCTCCAAATCTCTTTTGAGAAATTTTTGCAATTGAGTACCCAAATTTTCAAAATCTTACAAAAAAGTCCGTAGGTTGCTTGAAAAACAAGCAATCCATCAGGCATTTCTTGGGGGCTAAGTTACCAACTTAGAACACTTTTAAATAGGTGTTCATTGTACCTTTTACCCTTTGTACTTCAATCACTATGAAGAGAATTACACAATATAATGGTTTTTGACCATTATGACATACTTTGTAATTTTCCCATTTTTGTAAGGTGGTAACAAGGCACCCCCGGAGCCTTCCTTTCCAAAGTACAAGTGTCCTTTGATGGTCACTATGGGGTTCTAACTCAATTTACAACATTCCATAGTAGATAAAATGATGTAGCAGCTTGACCGGAAGTGGTCATGCGCACGTTCCCATGCTAGGACCCCTTCACCAGAGCTCGACCCAGAGAAGGGGCACCGGTCATCTCAATGGAGTTTTCCAAAAAGGAGCATCCATAGAGAGTCCTCGACAGAGAACCGCCCATCCTGTGGGCGGTATATGGCAAGGTCCAGATCAAAAGAGCCAAGGTCCTCCCACCGCCAGAGCCCTTCTCCACCGGAGAAGTCCCTCTCACCATGGTGACCAAGTTACTCACCAAAAATAAGATGTTATTCTCCTTTGCCCGTGTTTGCCAAACAACGAGAAGATGAAGGTATTTCTGTCCTGATGGAGAGAATTTTGGAAAGGTTGGATAAGGTAGAGAAACAGGCATCCAGAAAACCAGTTTGTTTGAGGTTATTGGAGACCTTCACCAAAGAGGTGTCCCCTTTTGTTGGGGCAATAGTGGTAGCCCTTATGCCCAGTGACTTTCAAGTACCATGCTTGGAAATGTATGATAGGCGAAGCAACCCTCAGACCTTTTACAACTGCTTCGAGGTCACCTTATCTAGGCCAGCAATTGCATAGTAAACCTCGTTGGTGCTCAGAGCCATAATGGCTTCCAAGAATTATCTACTACCTTTACCCAGCAATTCATAGGGACTAGTGCAATGGTGAATATGCCCATCCAAATGTTTGATATAGCCCAAAGGAATCGGGAGACCATTTGGGACTATGTGAAGATATTGAACAAAGAAGCACTAAGTGTTCCAAACTTCCGCCTCCAAATCTAAATCCTCATAATGATCAGAGGGCTGAGGAGGGACTCACAGCTCTTTTACGAGTTCTTAAAGGATCCCCCTGACACCCTCAGTGAATTCTACCAATGGCAAAGCAACATATGACAGCTGAGAAATTGAGAATGGGAGGGCCGAAGTCTAACCATCACCAGTCTGAGGGGAATAGCCACCAACCTCTATATCAATCCGAAGGATGAGGCAGACCTAAAAAATCCAGGGGAAGTAAACCAATGACATTCACCCCTTTAACACCTCAAGGATGAATATCCTCATGGACTTTGAAAGGCAAAGAACTTCGTTCAAACATCTGAAGGCCATGACCTCAGATAACAGAAAGAATATGAAGAAGTACTACTAATTTCACCAGGACCACAGACATGATACTGAGGATTGCTTCCAATTAAGAAAGTACATTGAGTCCTTAATCAAATAAGGTCAACTTTAGCATTACATATGGATGTCGTCACCTAAGGCCTAGAAAAAAGTAGTAGGTGTGAGAAAAGGAGAAGATGAGGAGTACGACTCTAATAGGTGCCAAACTAATTGTAGTGCCAGGAGGCACCCCTCAGCTTTGGTCGGGTTATCCAAACCATAATACTTGGTTGACAGAAAAGGGAAGATAAGGGAGATCACACTAACAGAGTTCGATAATTCGATGAACAAGCTAACCCGAAGTGATTGACATGGACGTCCTTGGCCCCTGCCCAGGAGACCTGTGAGGGCTGGTCTCACGGTGGATTACAATTGGCTAGTGGAATATGTGCACAAATAAAAATGCCATGATGCTAGTTGATTTAACCTAGAGTATGCAACATGCATGCTCTTCATGCTTTGACTTGCATTAACAAAAACCATAAAACATTGACTTGGCTAAGTGATTTCCACAGAAAATGAGTTCAAATAGCCAAAGCATACAAAATCAACATTTATGTTAGTTTACTAGACATATCAACTATGTGGGAGCATTCATACATAAAGTAGACTAATGCCCTTACCCAAGAGTAACCCTAGAGTCTAGGACTCCTCAAAACATAGACAATGGCGCAATTAAGAGTACGATATATAAAAGCCTCAACTGAGATCTTCTTGTACTAACTCCCACCTTGGACATAAGTCCCAGTGGTGTTACCACCTCAACAAACGGGAAAATTACAGTGTAAAGGCATAATGGTTATAAACCATTATATAGTGTAATTTTCACCATAGCGAATGAAATGTGAGGGGTAAAGTGAATAATCTACACCTCCCTAAAAGATTACAATGGTTACTTGGTACTAAAGGGACCCCTAAAGGATTGCTTGTTTTACAAGTAATCTATGGGTCTTATTGCAAGATTTCAAGACTTGGGTACTCAATTGTACAACTTTAAAAGAGAGATTTTGGAAGGATTTGAATGGTATGGAAGCAATTTTTGGAGGCTGAATTGCATAAAGGAAACAAAAGCTATTATTCAACAACCTAGGACAACTAGGTGTACAATTGATCACAAAAATAACTTAAGGATGGGAAGATTTTTCACAAGAGTCAAAGGTGGCCATTTATAGCATTATCCTAGCCTTTTATTTCCAGGTTCTAAGGTTAAAATGGTGGGCTAAAGATTAGCCAAAAAGTCTTTGCTTAAGACATACTTATAGTGACCTAAGTGAGGGTTAAGGTTAAACTAATCAAGTCAAGTAAAATATCTTGATTTCTTGTCATTTATTGGCTATTTTCATCCCCCACCAGGCACAACCTATTCCTTAGCCACTCCATAAGCTTCCATAGCCACCATAGCTCAATCTCCCACAGCCACTATAGCTCAATCTCCCAATAAATCACAAATGAAGGCAATCAGATGCAACAAGAAAGAGAAAAACGCTAGTTTTCGGGTTTATTGTGTATCTCTTGAAGATTTCAGCCTTCACAACTTCGGTAAGGGTTTTATCTTCATGTTTCATGGTTTTTCATTGTCTTAAGAAGATGATCAATCATCCATGAAGCTATGACCATGCTTGGAAGAGAGCAAAAAGCTCAAGGAACCAAGTATGGGTTAAGGGGGAGTGCATGAAAAAGGTTCCAGCCTTACTGTTTCTCGTGCACTAAGATGGCAATGTTTACAGGGGTTTCTAGAGCCCAAGGAAGTACTAACTAAGACCAATTTACCTCGTAATACCAAGCATTAGCTTGAGGAGGGCTGCCACAGTGATTACATATTTTTTATTTGATTGTTTATGGAGTAACCCTAATGATGTATTGCTGCCAGCATTGCATTTGATTGTATTCTGTTTGTTTGTGCATTTGGATGGCTATATTTTTGTATATGTTCTCCATTCTTTTGTTTTAACATCTTTGGTTTTCAGGTATGTTTCTGTGAATTCAAGTTTATAATGATAATCCCTTACTAAGTTTCTTCAAAGAGACTTACCCCTTTTCTGTCCATTTCAGAAGCACCTGAAAGAGAGCATTCAAAATAATAGCTTTC
Organism: Aquilaria sinensis; assembly: GCA_005392925.1. Lineage (NCBI taxonomy): Eukaryota > Viridiplantae > Streptophyta > Magnoliopsida > Malvales > Thymelaeaceae > Aquilaria > Aquilaria sinensis. The sequence goes on along the minus strand of SMDT01000151.1, from coordinate 181,056 downwards.
ATTTGAATTTCTCTGTGAAATTTCAGGTATATTAAATTCCATATGTTTAGTTGTAAACTGGAAAGTTTCATGCATTTTGGAGTGCATTAGGTTTTTTTAGTAATGGCACTTTCTGCCTTACGCAGCAGCTGGTCCCTTCAAGTTTCTGGAGTGCTTAGTGCTTTTGAAGTTCTCGAAGAAGCTTAGTGTACATATTAACTAAGTTATTGTGATGTATGTGGTGCATAAATTCATGTAAATGATCTGGCTATGTTCTACGTGTAGTGTGAGAAGGATATATGGATCAATGGAGTGTGGTTTGAAGTGTGTATACAATGCTGTCCATATGGTATTTATGGGCTGTTTTGATGCCATTTTTCTGAATGATGGTTAGAAGGGCTCTAAATTCAGGGGAATGGTTTTCACATGTGTATAATACATATATGGACACTACCAAGTGGGTTTTTCACCTGGAAATGAAGTGTATGAATATTATGAAATCTTGTATGGGCATAATGGTCAATAGTGGCTAAAATTTGGTACCCTGTACTCCAATTGCCATAACTATCTGTACATAAAGAATTTAGATATGAAATTTTGACCACACTTATAATACTTCAAGAGGAATGACTTGGGTTTTGAATCACTAGAATTGGTTCGCTGTAGCTAGAGTTATGGCCTGTCAAAATTGGCTGATTTTGCTGAGCGCTGTTCATATGGTCATTTTTACCCAGTTAAGTGTAAAATCCATAATTGTAAACTTAGAAAGATTTAATGTCTCAAACCTATTTCCTTATGAAGGTGCAAGGGTATTAAAGGGTTTAAAATCTTTAGGGCATAGGAGAACATGGGTAGAATTTGAGTTGGACACAGTGTGAAAGTTTGGAAAAAAAAATGCACACCAATAGCGTCATGTGTGCATATGATTGTACATGCACTTCAGGATTTTACTCAAATTCCATATTGGCTAGGAATAAAGAATTTCATTGTCATCATTACATCTAGATAAAATTGTATGTGAATATATGTGTGATGGTTGGACCAATATACACATCTTTGCATAATGACCAAGAGGGCCACATGGGTAAACATAGTGCACATGTTCTGCTTGGCCTCCAGGACATGGACTGCCTGGAGCTTGAGCTCACTAAAATTGATCACTGTATTTAAACACTTAGAGTGGTAACAGAAGTTGGCATCAGAGCATGGTTTGGATTGGAGTTGTATATAGTTCCATTAGGCATGCACATATTTATATGCATAGAACTTAGTTGGGTCAGTTGCTAGTGTTAAGTACCTAATGTGCTGTATATATTGTGCCCTTTTGTTGATCATGAAACAAGAAAATGGTAGCCACAAAGAGAGGGGATTAGAGACCCCTAAAACCTCCTACTGAGTAAATATAGGCCAACAGAAATGGAAGGAGTGTACAAGAGCAGCCATCTATTCAAGGAGTGGAAAACCTAGCACCTGAAATGAATGTACCACAAGTATGGGTCGAACTACAAAGAAATCTAGCCCAAGTAAATGAAAAATTAGTAAGGCTACTGCAAGCTCAATAATAAGGAGTCCAAGTAGCACAACCATTACCACAGGAGCAGAACCAGAAAGTTGTTAGGAACAACCTAGTGAATGTTCCTTTTGAAAGAAATGAAAATGAAGAATTTGAGGAAGATGAGGATAGAAGACATCCTAAAGGCAGAAGAATCAGGTCTGAGGTTGGCCAAGTGTCAAGAGCCAATCACTCAGAAGCTATGAACCTTAGTGAAAGGTGAGAAAGAAGGAGGCCCAGAGAGTGTCAAGAATCTGAGGGATAACACAGGTCTAGGAGGCACAGAGGTAAAGATCTTGAAGGCTTTGATGATGTCAGATTGTTGTAAAGGTTTCAAGGCCTTAGACCTCCATAATTTGATGGCAAAGCTGGATCAGACAAAGCTGAAGAGTGGCTAAGATTCATTGAGAAGATGTTTAAGAGGATGCATTTGAGCTTGACAAAGAAAGTATCTTTGGCTACATACAATCTTGTAGGTAGTACAAAAGTGTGGTGGAGAAGTGTTAGAGATAGGTATGCTGCCCAGAAAGGTAGAAGAGTAGATCCTGAGCTAGAGATGACATGGTCTAAATTTACAAGGATGTTCTAAGACCAGTACGTAAGTAATGCCATCAAAGACCTAAAACAGGCTGAGTTTGATGCAGTGAAACAGGACAATCTTAGTGTTTTGGAATACGAACACAAGTTCAACCACCTTGTGAAGTATGCACCACAATACCACGAGTTGGAAGAACTTAAAGCAAAGAGGTTTGTCAGAGGTCTAAGACTTGATATTAGGAGAGCTGTGAGGGCTTTCAATGCCATTACCTATCATGATGCTATTTAAAAGGCTTTACTGGTGGAATAGGAAGAGTATGAAAGCAAATGGTTTCCTAGTGGACTAGGAGAGACCAGCCAGGCTAGAAGACCGCAGAAGCCAATGAAAGGTAAGGACACTACCAAGTTCAGAAAACCTAGTATGGATGGCAAGGCCAAGAGTAAGTTTGTTGGCCCAAGGTGTCCTCGACGCAAGCAATTCCATGGCAAGAAGCCATGTTACTATGAGACACAAGCATGTCTTAGATGTGGTTCTTTGGATCACTAAATCAAAGACTACCTTTTGGTCTAATGAAGAGGGCAAGATGAGCAAGATATGCCAGTTGTCAGAGATGTTCAGCCAAGAGGTGCTCCAATAGTACCAAGGCCACAAGTGCAGAGAGCTGGAAAAGTATTCCATATTGACAAAGGGGAGACATACCAACAAGGGGCACTTAGACGTAACATTTATTTAAATGGTAAGTCTATTAATGCATTGTTTGATATTGGTGCCTCAGTGTCCATTGTGGCTAGGAAGCCAACTAAATCTAGAAAATTACCTATTGAATTCATGACTGACATATCATTAATAAGAACAGTAGATAGTCAATGTCTTTTCACAAATGAACTAGCTAAGGACTGTGAGGTAGAGGTAGGAAAGACTAAGATTATGAGTGATTAGCTAGTGTTGAATATTCCACAATATGATATTATTTTGGGTATGAATTGTTTGGCTATGTATGGTATAAAGATTGATTGTGCTAAAAGAGAAATCACATTGCCTAGTAATGAAGTGCATACGTTAGTGAATTCTAAGGAATTAGTGTATGAAATGCATGGCATGGAACTAGAAGTGTTAGATGAGATTCCTGTGATTTTTGAAGATGAATACTATGCATTGAATGATGTTGAAACTGAGGAAAAAGTTAGTAGGATACCTGTAGTGAAAGACTATCCACAAGTCTTTCATAAAGATTTGCCAAGTATTCTTCCTCCAAGTGAGATTGAATTTCATATTAAACTACAGCCTGGAGCTACACCAGTATCCATACCACCTTATAGAATGCCAATCACAAAGATGACTAAGCTCAAGAAACAACTTGATGAACTACTTGGAAAAAGGGTTCATAAGACCAAGTGTTTCACTGTGGGGAGCTCCAGTTATCTTTGTCAAAAAGAAGGATGGATCTTTAAGATTGTTCATTGACTACAAAAAGCTAAATGCTATGACCATCAAGAACAAGTATCCACTCCCTAGGATTGAGGATCTATTTGATCAACTAACGGGAGCAAAGATCTTCTTTAAGATTGATTTGAGATATGGGTACTTTTAGTTAAGGGTAAAGGAGGAGGATATACCTAGGACAGTATTCAGAACAAGATACGGAGATTATGAGTACATAGTTATGCCCTTCAGCTTGACTAACGCCCCTGCTGCATTCATGGACTTAATGAACTGTGTGTTCAGACCATACTTGGACAAGTTTGAAGTGGTGTTCATTGATGACATCCTAGTGTATTCCAAGGATGAAAGTGAACATGAGCATCACTCAAGAATTATCTTGCACACACTGTTACACAATCAGCTATATGCTAAATTTTGCAAGTGCCAATTCTGGTTAAAGGAAATTTCTTTCCTATGACACATCATTGATACACAAGGCCTTAGAGCAAACCCTGAAAAAGTTAAGGTTGTGCAAATGTGGGAAAGACCTAAGACTGTAAAAGAAATCAGAAGCTTCCTAGGATTAGCAGGCTATTATAGGAGATTTGTATCAAAATTTTCCATGATTGCCTTAGTCCTTTCTCAACTGACCAAGAAGGGTCAAAAGTTTTAGTGGACTGAAAAATGTGAAAAGAGCTTTCAGGAGTTAAAGAGCAAGTTGATTCAAGCTCTAGTGTTAACCTTACCAGATCCAAGTAAGCCTTACATCATTTATGCAGATGCATCTAGATCTAGTTTAGGATGTGTGTTAATGCAAGAAAAGAATGTGATTGCTTATTGGTCAAGGCAATTGAGGCCCCATGAGCAAAATTTCCCTACCCATGACCTAGAGCTTGCGGCAGTTATCTTTGCCTTAAAGCAATGGAGGCATTACCTAATGGGAAGCTCATTTGTGATATACGCTGACCATAAATGCGTAAAGAACTTGTTCACTCAGAAAGAGTTGAACAAGAGGCAAAAAAGATGGTTGGAGTATATTAAAGACTATGACTGTAGCATTGAGTATACAAAAGGCAAAGGAAATCTAGTGGCAGATGCCTAAAGTAGGAAATACACTGGGTTGCTAAAAGGTGGATCTTCGGCAAATGCCAACGAGGTGAATAGTTTTCTATGCCTTTGGCATAAGTGGCAACAGTGGGAAGGAGCACAAGTGAATATGTTAACTATTCAGTCTGGGTGGATTGAGGAGATAAGGAAGACATAAGAAGCAGACCCAATTCTAATGAAGATTTCTGGAGAAGACAAAGGGTCCTTGTATGAATCCTTTACCTACAAGCAAGGACTATTGCACTTCAAGGGTAGAATATATGTGCCTACTGAGCAAGAACTCAAAAAATGAGATACTTGAGGAAGCTCACACTAGTAAACTAAATATCCATCATGGAAGTGAGAAGATGTACAAAGAATTGAAAACACATTTCTGGTGGCCACACATGGAGAAGTACATGGCCACATATGTCTCTAAATGTGCCATATGCCAAAGGATAAAAGTAGAGCATCAGAAGCCAGCAGGAACACTACAGACTCTACCCATTCTAGTGAGAAAGTAGGGTAACATCACTATGGACTTTTTAACTGGGCTGCCTATGACCAAATTAAGGCATGACACAATCTGGGTCCTTGTCGATAGGCTAACCAAATGTGCCAACTTCTTACCAATGAAGATCGTAGACTCATGAGAAAAGTTGGCACAAATGTACATCAAGGAGATAGTAAGGTTACATGGAATGCCAGACTCCATAGTGTAAAACAGAGATCCAAAGTTTATAGCTAGATTTTTTAGCGCATTTTACAAAGCACTAGGAACCAAAATCCACCTGAGCACTGTATACCACCCTCAAACAGATGGATAGACTGAAAGGGTGATTCAGATACTTGAAGACATGCTCAGGGATAGCCAAGGTGCTGATCACCCTTCGAAGGCACGGGTTCAGGCAAAGCACCAACCTCAGAATAGAGATCACCCACCAAAGAAGCACCAACCTCCGTGTCGGGAAGCGACAATGCGGACCTTGGGGGACAGACAGGCTATTCCCGGAAGTGTGGGTGTCCCCGGGAAAGGTCACCTTCGGGAGGTACATTCCTGCAATATCAAAAGTGACCTCGGGTGACAAGTTCTCCGAAAAGGTCTCTTCTACCGAAGGAGACTTCGGGAGTACGGCAGGAACATTTATGGAGCATTTAAGGAGCTTCTGACGTATCCCCAATAATCTGCCCCCCAGCCACATCCTGACACGCCTCCTGTAGGGACACACCAGTACGCCACTTTCGGGTCATCTCAGAGCCTTAGCCTGGTAGCCCATGCCGACTAGGAGTCCTTTAATTGCCCAAAAGACATGGAACGCATCTTGCCGAACACTTGTCATGATCTGGGCCGACCAACCGAGAAGGACTACTGCTATTCGTCCCCTTATAAACACTTGGTAATTATTCCAGGTAAGGGGGGAACATTAATTGGAGATAAAATACAGCTCTGCTCTTTAATCGTCTGATTACCTCAAAAATACTCACTTGGGCGTCGGAGGCTCCTCCCCGGAAAAACACTCCGGGGACCTCCTAACCCTTGCTTCCTGTCATTTTCACGTGATATTCTCAGCTGCGTTCGCCCCAGGCTTCCCACCATTTCTACAGGTTCCTGCCGCCTTCACCATGACACAGGAAGGAGATGCTGAAGGCCATCAGCTGGTGTCGTCTGTGGGAAACCACACCCAGGTCACGTCGTTGAAACTCGGCATTCTAAGTGTGCTTGGTCAAAAGCTGCAAAAAAAGGAGGCCCTGAATGAGTATCAAAAGCACTTGGAAATCTTAAAAGAAAAATCTCCAAGTAAACAAAGAAGAGAGAACTACCTGGGCAGTGTGCTTGGTCATCCTTGTGGCAAGGATCTCTTCGTTGGGACATTCGGTAATGAGCGACTGAAAGGTGGCGCTTGTCATCATTCCCGTCGCCATTTGAGAAGTCATCAACTGGCTATCGTCAGAGAACATGTTCATGTCCTCTGTGAACGTCCAAAAAGGCTTCCTCAGCACCTTGCCGTGAGGGATTCACTTGTCCTGAAGAGCCTTTTGTCAGGCGTGAGCGTTCATCCAGGGCGCCGTAGGCATATCCTTTGCAAGTTTATGCCGAAGTTCCGTCAGTACGTTATCCCTTAGCCATTCATCCAAAAAATCGTAGATACGAAAGATACTAAGGTTTGCAGGAGAATGGCTAAGGAACCAACCTGGTAGAACTTCGGCGACGTCGTCTTCAGACTCATCTTCCCAGACTTCACCAGGAGTGTTTTTTCCCTTCCTTCTTTTGCTCTCTTCATGATCCTGAGAAGATCTTTGTTCGAAAGAAGGCTCGGCCGGAAGAATGGGGCTCAGTGCTACCCCAAGAAGGGTAGAGTCCAAAGGGAGGTCCGCCGGCGTTGAAGGAATAGTAGGAGATTGGCCCTGCACCTCCACAACAACTTCAGGGGAGGGAGGAGTAACAGCCTTAGTCTTCTTGGCCCGAGAAGGCCCGCTGCCGCTCGTCTTCTTCCTCTTAGCAGGTGCCTTCTTGCGCGTCTGCTCCCCCCTCTAGGCTTGGCCGAGGAAAAATGACCTGTAGTATTCGGCAGATTAATCGCCCATCTGTGCAAAATGAAAAGATATCAGCGTAAGTCCAAAAGGAAAAAACATATCAAAACCAGGGAAGAGACTTACTCTCGGCAAAATACTCATATGTGATCTCCCCCCGAAGGAGCATGACTATCCAGGCCTTCTTCCTCGGAAGAACGGGCACGAGTAAACCAAAGTCACTCTTGTGCACGTTCACCACTCCCATCTCCTGAAGAACCTCCTCAGTCATAAGGTCCCACTTGATGGGAAAAGGGTAAGGTGAACGCGGAGGAACCTCGGGGTCCCAATCGGCCACGGCCCGGATGAGCCTATCAAATTGATCAAACTTGCCAACCAGCTCCCGAGTCAGGAGCCTACGGGGGTCAACGACATCCATCTTCAAGGTCCCTGAAGCCCATTTGGTGGGCACATGATGCCATAGCTCGGGGACCGGCAGGAAGAAAAACTTTTTCTGCCACCCCCGCCAGCTGTCCTTGTTGTCAAAGGTGAAAGTGAACTTTTTGCTCCCAGACCCTCGGGGAAGCAGGAAGTAAAAGCCGCCCTTCCGGACCGGGTGGAGTTTGTAGTACTGCATGAAGAAAAGGAAGTGGGGCTGTATCTTAAAAACCCCACACATGCAGAGAAAAGAGTTGAAGTAGGAGTAAGAATTTGGGGGAAGTTGGTTCACGGTGATCCCGTGGAAATCGCAAAATTCACAGATCATGCGGTGAGGAGGGTACCGAAGAACGGCTTTCAGTTGAGCCGTAAGTACCAGGGATGGGCAACCTCGGGGCAAGGTAAGAAGGAAAGTAATACTTGGCCATCCACTTCTTCGCCTTCTCCGGAGTGGTAGCGCAAGGATGAGATTTGAGAGGAAGAAAACTCTCAGGGAGAGGTTGAACAACTGGCAATGGGGTCAGGTCAGACATTTCTCACAAAAAGAAGGACGATTCCGAAAGGGTAAGGGAACAAAGAGACCTAGGAAAAATGGCCTCGAAAGAAAGGAGAGAAAAGAATTACAGAAGGGAGTACCCACCAAAGGTCTTGCTAAAATTACTAAACGCCGCCACAAAAATTGCCGAAAATCGCTCCGCCATAGAAACCGCCGCTGAAAAGAAAGGGAAAGGCAAGAAAAGGCTCTAGAGCAGATGAGAGCAAAAGCAAAAAGTAAGGCCAAGAATGAGCCAAAAGGTACTTTTATAGACCAAGGATGATAAATGAAACCTCATCATTATTATCCCTCGAAAGCGCAACAGACTCATTACTACTCCTCAAAGGCGAAGAGACGCGATTAAGTGTGACCAGCGTAACTGCCCCGCCATCCACCAGCGGCCACATGTCATCAAATGCAAAGAACTAGGGCACATCCCTCTGACATCGTGAAAACCTAGGCACGCTTATCCATAGCTGACACATTTGACCAAAGGGTGTGATGGTTCACGAACCTGCAGTGAAAGAAAGCAAAAGCCAAAGCCGCGCGTACCTTGAGACCACAGAATTAGGGAAAGGTAGCTCGGCTATAAAGGAATGCCTTCTAAAAAGGAGCAACTTCTTGAGTAAAACTCCAACCACAAGTTCGGTAAAGAAGCCTTCCCAAAAGCACGAAGCCGAAGTCTCTGCTTTGACTTCCCAAGAGGGGGCATGTGATAGCCAAGGTGCTGATCAGCCTTCTAAGGCACGGGTTCAGGCAAAGCACCAACCTTGGAATAGAGATCACCCACCACAGAAGGAAGGATGTTCAACCTCAGGAAATCCAGTCTTGGCGTTTCTCCGTGCCGAGAAGTGACAATGTGGACCTCGGGGGATGGACAGGCTATCCCTAGAAGTGGGGGTGTCCTCGTGAAAGGTCACCTTCGGGAGCTACATTCCTGCAATATCAAAAGTGACCTTGGGAGACAAGTTCTCTGAAAAGGTCTCTTCTACCGAAGGAGACTTCGGGAGTACGGAAGGAGCATTTATGGAGCATTTAAGGAGCCTCTGACGTATCCCCGATAATCCGCCCCCCAACCGCATCCTGACATGCCGCCTGCAGGGACACCCTAGGACGCCACTTTCGGGTCATCTCAGAGCCTTAGCCTGGCAGCCCATGCCAACTAGGAGTCCTTTATTTGCCCAAAAGACGTCGAACGCATCTTGCCGAACACGTGTCATAATCTGGGCCGACCAACCGAGAAGGACTACTGCTATTCGTCCCCCTATAAATACTTGGTAATTATTCCAGGTAAGAGGGGAACATTAATTGGAGATAAAATACATCTCTACTCTTTAATCATCTGATTACCTCAAAAATACTCACTTGGGCGTTGGAGGCTCCTTCCCATAAAAACACTCCGGGGACCTCCTAACCCTTGCTTCCTGTCATTTTCAGGTGATATTCTCAGCTGCGTTCGCCCCGGACCTCCCACCATTTCTACAGGTTCCTTCCGTGTTCACCATGACACACGAAGGAGATGCCGAAGGGCATCACTCAGGAAGTTGTATCTTGGATTTCAAAGGAGAATGGGACCAACATTTACCTTTGGTGGAATTTCTTTACAAGAATAGTTATCAAAGCACCATGGGTATGACACCTTATGAAGCTCTTTATGGGATAAGGTGGATGATGCCCCATTGTTGGGTGGAAGCCTCAAATAGGCTAGATTTGGGTCCTAAGATCATTGAAGAAACAAAAAATAAAATCAAGAAGATACAAGAAAGGTTGAGGGTAGGCAATGAAAGGACCACTGTTTACATGAACAAAAGAAGATGAGGCTTGGAGTTTGAGGTTGGTGATAAAGTGTGGCTCAAAGTAGCACCAACGAAAGGCACTATCAGATTTGGGAAAAGAAGTAAGTTAGCTCCAAGGTACGTTGGTCCTTATGAGATATTGGACAGAATTGGCAAGGTGGCTTATAGGTTAGCTCTACCGTCAAGTATGTCAAGTGTTCATAATGTTTTCCATGTCAGTATCCTTAATAAATGTCTACTAGATGCAAAGCATGCTATAGTAGTGGAAGACATATAGTTAGAACCAAATCTAACATATGAAGAGAAACCTATAGCTATGTTAGGTAAGGATACCAAAAGGCAAAGGAACAAACCGATTCCCATGGTTAAAGTACAATGGTCAAACAATTCTCAAAGAGAGGCAACCTAGGAAACTGAGAAAGAAATTCTAGAAAGGTATCCAGATGAGTATCCCCAACTAAGGGCAATTTTGGAGCACCAAAATTTTTTAGGGGGGGGGGAGAAATGTTACCACCTCAACAAATGGGAAAATTACAGTATAAAAGGCATAATGGTTATAAACCATTATATAGCATAATTTTCACCATAGTGAATGAAATGTGAGGGGTAAAGTGAATAATCTACAACTTTGTAAAAGATTACAATGGTTACTTGGTACTAAAGGGAGCCTTAAAGGATTGCTTGTTTTACAAGTAATCTATGGGTCTTATTGCATGATTTCAAGACTTTGGTACTCAATTGTACAACACTAAAAGATAGATTTTGGAAGGATTTGTGTGGTATGGAAGTAATTTTTGGAGGCTAAACTGCATAAAGGAAACAAAAGCTATTATTCAAGATCACAAAAATAATTTAAGGATGGGATGATTTTTGACAAGAGTCAAAGGTGGCCATTTCTAGCATTATCCCAGCCTTTTATTTCCAGGTTCTAAGGTTAAAAGGGTGGGCTAAAGATTAGCCAAATGGTCTTTGCTTAAGACATACTTATAGTGACCTAAGAAAGGGTTAGGGTTAAACTAATAAAGTCAAGTAAAAAATCTTGATTTCTTGCCATTTCTTACCCATTTTCATCCCCCACTAGGCATAACCTATTCTTTAGCTCCTCCATAAGCTTCCATAGCAACCATAGCTCAATCTCCCAATAAATCACAAAGGAAGGCAATCAGATGCAACAAGAAAGAGAAAAACCCTAGTTTTCAAGTTTATTGTGTATCTCTTGAAGATTTCAGCCTTCACAGCTTAGGTAAGGGTTTTATCTTCATGTTTCATGGTTGTTTACTATCTTAATATGATGATCAAGCATCCATGAAGCTATGACCATACTTGGAAGAGAGCAAAAAGCTCAAGGAACTAAGTGTGGGTGAAGGGGGAGTGCATGAACAAGGTTCCAGCCTTACTGTTTTTCATGCACTAAGATGGCAGTGTTTACAGGGGTTTCTAGAGCCCAAGTTAATACTAAATAAGGCCAATTAACCTCCTAAGACCAAGCATTAGCTTGAGGAGGGCTACCATAGTGATTACATATTGTTTATTTGATTGTTTATGGACTAACCCTAACGATGTATTACTGCCAGCATTGTGTTTGATTGTGTTCTATTTGTTTGTGCATTTGGATGGCTATATTTTTATATATGTGCTTTTTTTTTGTGTATCTATGTCTTTGGATTTCATGTATGTTTCTAGGAATTCACGTTTCTAATGATAAGCCCCTACTAAGTTTCTTCAAAAAGGCTTACCTCCTTTCTGTCCATTTTAGGAGCACCTGAAAGAGAGCATTCAAAATGATAGCTGTCATTTGAATTTTTTGTGAAATTTTAGGTATACTAAATTCCATATGTTTATTTTTAAACTGGAAATTTTCAAGATTTTTGGAGCACATTAGCTATTTTTAGTAATGGTACTTTTTGCATTACCCAGCAGCTGGTTCCTTCAACTTTCTGGAGTGCTTAGTGCTTTTGAAGTTCTCCAAGAAGCTTAGTGTACATATTAACTAAGTTACTGATGCTATTCACGCGGAGCCAGCATCTAATGTGGTCCGGTTAGGCGGACCCAGCATCTCCACTATGTACAATGGTGTGGGCAACAGGGGGTCCCAGAGGTGCGAAAGGAAGGCGTCCAGGGCGGATCGCCTTAGAGGATGGTCAGCAGCTTCTTGGTCCCATGGTAGGTGAGGACGAGAGGTACCTCTGATGTAGGGGAGAGCCTGGAGAAGTGGTTCCTCAGGGATACCTGGCTGAAACACTCTGAAAACAAGGGTTAGGAGGCCCCTGGAGTGATTTTCTGGGGGGGAACCTACGACGCCCAAAATCAGTGCTTAGAGAGAGAGAGGATGGCGTAATAATAAGCACAAGAGGCGCTTGCCTAGTGGAGATCCTTCTGAGGGCTGGAGGGAAGAGCCTTCAGGCGGAGAGAGGAGAGCGTCCTCCGTTTTCCAGCCTTTCTATCCCTTTTTATCCTCCCGGAGAGAGCCTAGCCTCCCTTTTGTGACCATTTTCTTTGTATAAAAGAAAAGGGGTGACCTCTTTGGATTATGACACGTGCTCGACACGTGTATGGTCGGATGGTGTACTTCCGGGCATGGAGGACCCTAGCCACCTGTAGGCTCCTTAGGCCGCGAGCTGTAGCTGTTTGTGATAGGACATCAGACTGCGACGGTGTGCCAGAGCGTGCCTGAAGGTGGTGTATCAGAGACATAAGTGACTGAAGTGTCAGAGACTCCTTAATTGCTCTTGTCGTACAACCGAGGTCCCTCTGGTAGATGTCTTACTTCGGGATGAAAGGCCTCCTCCCGGAGTCAGGTTGATACTTCGGCGATTCAATCTTCGGGGGGCTTTCTCCCGTGGAGGGTGGTCAGTCCTTCTCCCCTGAAGCTGGCTTGGTCACAGTCCCTAAGGAGGCGATAAGCTGGTTCCCGAAGCTAGTTTTGGCGAGCTACCTAGGTCGTATTCCACAGGTGTATGACTTCCTTTATTCCGGAGTCCTTTCCGAGGTCCCAGACCTCGGGTGTCTGGCTCCCTCTTTCCCGTGGTCGGTAGGTGGTCAGGGTGAAAACACTTTGGCTATCACATGCCCCCCTTGGAAAGCCGGAGTGAAGACTTCGGCAAGTAGCCCTTCTGCCATCCGTCTTGCGCTTAACTTGGCAGTTTTGCCAAGATGCCCTCATGGACTCCCGGAGGTCCATATAGTAAGATGTCCGTTTTCGGTCGAACAGGGCGACACGGAGCCTTAAACCCCTAACCTCTTGTACTTCATGCTAGGAGTACGATGTCGGCAGGGGATGCACTTCACTTTTTAGGTGATAAGCCCTGTTCGGGCAACTGTCACCTATCTGTCTTTCGGTATTCTTGAGATTCTCAACTCGTTCACTTTTCCCGCCATAGGCTAATGGATCGACGCGTCTTGAAACTAGGTGTGTTAGTCTAGAGCAATGTGCCCGAGTTTTCTGGATGCTAGAAAAATAAGACCTTGTTGCTGACGATGGGTGACATATGGTAGGCATCAGCTGGGATGGGGCACGTCTTTTCATGCATGAGGAGCAATTATGGCGACACTTCGCCTTCACGCAGCATTTATGATGGCCTCTTGGCTTCCTTTTCTCGATCTATAAAAGCCTTCCTCCCATCATACTCCTCATTTGTGTTTCTTTGCTCTCGCCTTGCTCTTGCTTTTCCTTCCTTTTTTGCGGTGGTCTAAGCGGCGGAGCGATTTCTGGTGATCTTTCACAACGGCGTCCTCAAACCTAGACTTTGGCAAGTCTTTTGGTGGGTTCTGACTACTAGAGTTCCCTTCGTTTCTTTGCTTTTTTTCTCGTTTCCCGAAGTCATTTTTCTGTCTACCATGCCTATCCCCGAGAGCTGGCAACCTCTTATGTCTCACCCTTGTTGCACCACTCTGAAAAATTAGAAAAATGGAAGACCAAATTTTTCCTTCCCTCTTATGCCGTCACAAGGTTACCTCGCCTTGGCCAGTTTTGCTTTATGAATTGAGGTGATGAGGTTACCATTTTTTGAGCCCAACTGAAGGCTGGACTTCGGTTTCCTCCTGCGAAGATGATTTGTGACTTTTGCCAATTTCATGGCATAGCTGTGAATCAGCTTCCTCTGAACTCATACTGCTATTTTAACGCCTTTCTCTGCATGTGTGGGATCTTCGGGGTAGAACCCCATTTCATCCTGTTCATGCAGTACTATAAGCTATATCATATTTCGAAGGGTGGCTTTTATTTCATGCTACCTCGGGGATCTGGGAGCAAGAAATTTATGTTCACCTTCGCTACCAAGGATAGCTGGCGAGGGTGGCAAAGGAAGTTGTTCTTCTTGAAGGTGGCGGAGGCCTGGTCGCACGTCCCAACTAAGTGGGCTCGGGGAAAGCTGGAGGCTGATGTCACGGACCCCAGGAAGTTGCTGACTCCTGAGTTGGCAACTAGGTTTGGGGACTTTGACAGACGAATCCGTGCTGTCGCTGACTGGGATGCCGAGGTCCCTCCACGTTCTCTCTACCCTTTCCCGATCATATGGAAACTCATGACCGAGGATGTCCTTCAGGAGCTGGGGGTGGTTGTGGAGCATAAGACGGATCTCGGCATGCGAGCTCCTACTACCGAGGGGAAGAACTCTTGGCTGGTGAGACTCCTTCGGAGCGAGCTCACTTTCGAAGCCTTTTCTGAAAGTATGTATGTTTCAAAAAAATTTCAGCATAAGTGCCTGTGGACTTACACTGATTTTTTCTCTCTTTTTCAGAGATGGGCGAGGAGTCTGCCACCTACTATAGATCTCTCTTCCTTGGTCAATCCGAGAAGGGAGAACAAATGAAGAAGAGGCGTAAGGCCTCTGGGGTGAGCCGTCTTCTGCCAAGAAGACCAAGAAGGCTTCTGGTGGCGGATCAGCTTCCGCCAAAAAGACCAAGAGGGACACCACTCCTCCCTCCCCGAAGGATGTTTCGGAGGCGGGCGATGTCACTGCTACCTCGATCGAGGTTGCAACCAGCCTGAAACGGCTAGGGAGGTTTTTGCCGAGGTGGCCATTCCTGCGCCTCTAATTCCCACCATGTCGGTGAATTTGTTCGGCTCTTCGGAGGATCTTCCTGTTGAAGAATTAGAGAAACGCCAAAGAGCCAAGCGCAAACATGTTCCTGCCGACGTGGAGAAGCTTGGTGACTCTGATGACGACTGTGCCGAAGTTGCAGCAGGCTTGGAGAGAGAAAGGATGGCGTAGTAATAAGCACAAGAGGCGCTTGCCTAACAGAGATCTTTCTAAGGGCTGGAAGGAAGAGCCTTCAGGCAGAGATAGGAGAACGTCCTCCGATTTCCAGCCTTTCTGTCCATTTCTCTCCTCCCGGAGAGAGCCCAGCCCCCCTTCTGTGACCATTTTCTTTGTATAAAAGAAAAGAGGGTGACCCTTTTGGATTATGACACATGTTCGACACATGTATGGTCGGATGGTGTACTTCTAGGCGCGGGGGACCTAGCCACCTGTAGGCTCCTCGGGCCGCTAGCTGTAGCCCTTCGTGACAGGACATCAGACTACGACGGCGTGCCTGAAGGTGGCGTATCAGAGTGTGCCTGAAGGTGGCATATCAGAGAGTGCCTGAAGGTGGCGTATGAGAGATATAAGTGACTGGAGTGTCAGAGACTCCTTAATTATTCTTGCCGTACAACCGAGGTCCCTCTGGTCGATGTCTTACTTTGGGATGAGAGGCCTTCTCCCGGAGTCAGGCTGATACTTCGGCGATTCCATCTTCGGGGGGCTTTCTCCCGTGGAGGGTGGTCAGTCCTTCTCCCCTGAAGCTGGCTTGGTCATCGTCCCTAAGGAGGCGATACACTAGTTCCTGAAGCTAGTTTTGGTGAGCTACCGAGGTCGTATGCCACAGGTGTATGACTTCCTTTATTCCGGAGTCCTTTCCGAGGTCCCAGACCTCGGGTGTCTGGCTCCCTCTTTCCTGTGGTCGGTAGGTGGTCAGGGTGATAGCACTTTGGCTATCAGTTACTATCATGTATGTGGTGCATAAATTTATGTAAATGATATGGCTATGTCATATGTGTAGTGTGATAAGGATATATGGTTCAATGGAGTGTGGTTTGAAGTGTGTATACAATGCTGTCGATATGGTATTTATGGGCTGTTTTGATGGCATTTTTATGAATCATGGTTAGAAGGGCTCTAAATTTAGGTGAATGGTTTTCCCATGTGTATAAGAGATATATGGACACTACTAAGCACCTGGAAATAAAGTGTATGAATATTATGAAATTTTGTATGGGCATAATTGTCAATAGTGGCTACAATTTCGTACCCTGTACTCCAGCTGCCATAACTTTCTAGACATAAAGAATTTGGTTATTAAATTTTGACCACTCTTAGAAAACTTTAAGGGGAACAACTTGGATTTTGAATCATTAGATTTGGTTCCCTGCAGCCAAAGTTATGGCCTGTTAAAATTGGCTAATTTTGCTTAGCATTGTTCATATGGTCATTTTTGCCCGGTTAAGTGTAAAATCCACAATTGTAAACTTAGATGGATTTTGATAGCCGAACGCTATCGCCTCTATCTGGCTGAACTCCTTGCCACAGTAATGGCCAGAAGAAGCTGGCGCTACCCAAGAAAAGGTGTGATTAGGCACCTCGGGAGATAGCCGAAGAGCTCCGAGCCCAGCACGCCAGGACACTACTCGCCCCCCCCCCAGGGTCGTGAACAGATCGCCTTCGAAAAAGTGGCACCAAACATAGCAAGCCGAACACGATATCCCCGAAGGCGGAACTCCCTGAAGCTGGGAAACCCCGAACTCAGGGCTTGTTTCCCGAAGAGGCCCCGTCAGTACCAAAGGACGACCTCACCCAGGGACCTCGGGAGTACGGCAGGGGTACTTATGGAAGCTTTTAAGGAAGCCTCTGACACATCCATTCATAGACGCCACAAGCCGCCTCAAAAGGCGCTCTGGCACGCTGACGCCATCAAAATCACATCATGGCCCGTCTCAGCACATGGCTCAAGGTAACCTACTATCTGTCTCCTACGCCCAGAAAGTCAGGAACGTCCGACCGAACACGTGTCACGATCTGAACGGGCTAGGCACTCCTATAAATACCAGGAGTTAATACCAGACATGAGGTTGGTTGGCTGGCAAAATACGGCTCCCGTTACCAGGCAAAACTCCTTATCCCTTTGTGCTATTTTCTCTGTCTTTCTCTCAGCCACCACTGACTTGGGCGTCGGAGGCTCCCCCCCCGGAAAAACACTCTGGGGGCCTCCTAACCCTTTGTTTCTGAGCTTTCAGGCACTCTCCTTTGGGCTGTCCAGTCCACCAGGCGTTCTTCCTCCCAGAAGTCTCTCCTCCAGTCACCATGACTCAGAACGATGAGGCCCCTGGCCATCATTTGGCGCCGTCTGTGGGAACCCGCTCTGAGATCGCCGTCGTTGAGACTCGGCGTTCTAAGGACAAGGGACTCCCGAGGTCCCCGTCCGCGCCTGAGATACAACCGGCTGCTGAGCAAACACTCCCAGGGACTTCTGCGCCCGAGGAAGACCGCCCTCTGGTAGTCACCATGAGCTTCTTGAGGGACTTTCAGTGTTCGGTCGTTGCAGAAATGACCCAGCAGATCGACCGAAGGTGGCCACAGCAAGCACAGGCCCCGAGACCCCCCTCACCGACACGCCCTCGGGAGAGAAGCCCCAAGTCTACACATTGCAGTTTGGGGAGTGGAGACCCTCGCGGAGAATCATCCACAGAAGACATAGCCCTCGGGAAATGACCTGTGGGACAAACCGGGTCCAAGCGACCGAGAGTCTCACAGCGAAGCAGTTCGTCGCCTGAGGCGAGGTCCTTGTCCCCTCAGCGCCGAACTCGCTCCCCGAAGAGGCGCCGGCGATCTCCAATCCCTGAAGAAGGCCCTAGCGCTACAGTGCTTATGGAGAGGATACTAGCACGGCTGGACAGAGTGGAGAAACAAGTGGGCCAGACTCTCTGGAGCATGCTGCGAAGATGACTCCCCATTCATTCAGGCCGTCGTTGAGGCAGCAATGCCAGGTAACTTTAGAGTACCTCGCCTGGAAATTTATGATGGCCGTACAGATCCACAGGCCCACTTGACGAAGTACAGGCGTAGCATGATAATGCACGGTGCCCATGACGCTACCATGTGCAAATGCTTCGAAGTCACCCTCACAGGGCCAGCAACTGCGTGGTACAACTCATTGCCTACGTGTAGATAGCTTTTTGGAGCAACGGGTACCTCGTCTCGGTGCCATGCAAGGATTTGCTTACGTAATACACCGGCCATTGTTTCCCACCCTCTTCTTTCACTAAGATGGAACTCACCGTCTTTTCAGTGACTGCTAGATAAAGAATGAGAGGTTCCCTCTCCCGAGGTTGCCGAAGTGTTGGGAGGCGAGTCAGATAACTTTTGAGCTCTCCCCAGGCTTTCTGGCATTCTGTATTCCATGGATGTTCCTGGCTTCCGGAGGTACCACCTTCCTTGGAGACTTTGGTGAGTACTTTGAAAAACGGGCGACATCGGTCACCATACCTGGAGATGAATCTACTTAGGGAGGTGATCCTCCCGGTAAGCCTCTGTATGTCTTTGATAGACGTAGGTGTCCGAAAATTCAGCAGGGCTTTCACTTTCTCAGGGTTAGCGTCTATTCCCCTTTCTGACACCATAAACCCGAGAAATTTTCCTGCGTTTACTCCGAACACACACTTTTCGGGATTAAGGCGAATGCCGAACTCTCGAAGTCGTTGGAAGGTTTCGGTTAAGTCGGTGATATGATTACTGGGCACTTTGCTCTTGACTATCATATCATCGACGTACACTTCCATGTTCCTACCGATCTGCGCGTCAAATACCTTGTTCATCAGTCTTTGGTAGGTGGCTCCTGCATTTTTGAGCCCGAAGGGCATTCTGACATAGCAGTAAGTGCCTATCTCTGTGATGAATGCCATTTTTTCCTCATCCTCGGGGTTCATTCGGATCTGATGATACCCGCTAAAGGCGTCGAGGAAGCTAAGCAGTCCATACTCGGCAGTTGCGTCTACCAGCTGATCTATGGCCGGTAATGGGTAGGAGTCTTTTGGACAGGCATCGTTTAAGTTTCGGAAGTCGATGCACATTCGGAGCTTTTCACTACCCTCTTTTGTGGCTATAACCACATTGCTGAGCCATTCGGGGTATTTTACTTCCCTTATTACCCCGGCCTCAATGAGGCGACTAACTTCGGCCTTGACGAAGGACTTTTTGTGAGCTGATAGATTCCGTTTTTTCTGCCGAACTGGTCTGACGTGTGGTTGCACTCTAAGATTGTGGTGGATTATGCTGGGGTCAACCCCAGGCATATCCTTCGGCGAATAAGCAAATAGATCCTTGTTTATGCACAAAAAGGATACAAGCCTCTTTTTGTCACCTTCGGCCAGTTTCTTACCAATTCGGGTGTTTCGGCAGGGGATCAATTCTACATCTTCTGTTTCTATTTTTTTGAGGCTTTCCGTTTCTTCTGCCGTTGCCTTTTCATCCATCAAGACCTTTTTTCCTTCTGCCGAAGTCTGTACCTGGATCTTGGTTGGGCTTTGCCTAGCCCTCGTGAAGACTTTTCTAACCTCGGCCTGATCTATGAAGATTTCAGCATCTCCATCTTCGGTGGCGAAGGTGATCGTCAGGTACCTTACATTTGGCCGAATGTGAAAATTACCCTGAGTCTGCCTTCCCAAAATGGTGTTATATGCTGACGGTACGTCATTGACTATAAATCTTGTCCAGCCGGAGGCGATTAACTCTTCTTTGCTTTTGGGGGAGACCCCTTTCAGCATCACAGGCAGGTCGATGTACCCAAGGACTGGAAGTTCAGATGGTCCGACGCTGAAGGTGGGGGAACTGACTAGGCTAAGGTCACTTTTTGAGATGTCTAATTTACCCAGCAGATGAGAAAAGATGACGTCGGTGTTCGAGCCGTCGTCGAGGAGCACTCTTTTGACATCCCAGTTCCCTATCCTTGCCATGACAAGGAGGGGGTCGTCGTGAGGGAACTTTATTACAGACCCATCCCTACGGGTGAGCCTTCGCGAGGAGCTCCCATACTCCATGACGGAGACTTCTCTCATTTTTCTTTTTCTTTCAGCCAAGGGTATCCCAGTAGTGATGGTTTGGATAATCCCTGCCGAGGGTGGCAGACTTTTCCGGGGACTTCGGTCCCGCCATCTATCTGAGTCATACTCTTCATCATCTGCTCTCCTCTGCTCTTCCTTTCTCCCTTTTGGAGAGGGCATCCGCAGATATCGTCAAAGTTGACCCTGTTTGATCAGGGACTCGATGTACTTCTTCAACTGATAACAGGCTTCAGTGTCATGGCCATGATCCCGGTGAAATTGACAGAATTTTTTCATATTCCTTTTATTCTCCGGGGCCATGGCCTTTGGCCTTGGGACTGTGGGTCCCTTGCCTTTCTAGTGCCATTAAAATGCTAGCTCTTGTGGTGTTCAAGGGAGTGAATGCTGTGGGCCTCTTCCGTCTTTGCCTGCGAGGCCGTTCTCCCTCGTTCTACTGGCGCGGCTGATGGCTAGGTCCTTCGACGTGAGGGTGTTCGCCCTTAGGTCCTCCCATTCTGAGTTCTTCGACTGTCATGTGTTGTTCGGCTCTTCTGTAAAATTCCCCAAGAGTTTCTGGGGGGTCTTTGGAGAACTCATAAAACAGCTGGGAGTCCCTCCGCAGTCTTCTGACCATTGCCAGGATGCGAATTTCCGGCCGAAAGTCTAGTACGCTCAGTGCTTCCCGATTGAACCTTTCAACATAATCGCGGATGGTCTCGCCTCCTTTCTAAGCCATGTCAAACATTTGCACTGGCATTTTGGCAGTTGGCCTACTACCAATAAACTGTTGGGTGAAAGCAGTAGATAGTTCCTGGAAGCTCAGCAAACTTCCCTGGGGCAAAGAGCTATACCACGCTGTTGCTGGTCCTGAGAGCGTCACCTCAAAGCATTTACAGAGCGTGACGTCGTCCGCGCCATGGAGCACCATACTTTGCTTATATTTTTTCAGGTGCGCCTGGGGGTCACTTCGCCCGTCATACATTTCCAGACGAGGAACCTTGAAATCACTGGGCATAGGCGCCTCTATTACTACGCGTACGAAAGGCGACTCCTCTCCGGTGTAGGAGTCGGACAACCGGGACCAGACTGGTTTTCAGGAGATCTGTTTCTCGACCTTTTCCAGCCTTCCTAGGATCCTTTTGATAAGGGTGGCAGTGTTGGATCCTTCTTGTCATCGCGTGTTCACCGGTGGTGGTGAATTTCTCCCTCGCCTTGGGGAACGACTCTGGTAAGGGGAAGATGGGGACCTCTGGTAAGGGGATGCGCTTTGTTGACAGGAGGCCTTGGTTTCGTTTGGGGCTCCTCTTTTGACGGGGCGCACCTCAACGGGTTCACTTTCCGTTGAACATGCGTCAAGGGAGTCCCCACTCCTTGAACTCTAGTGGGTAGATCTCGAGCACCTTTCCTGACGAATGATCGGGGATGAGGTCTTTTGAGTGGATGGAGGTTGCGGCAACCTCTTATCAAGCTGCTGAGTGATTTCGGCAACGATAGAACACCGGAAATCTCATAGGAAGCTCATCGTTACCATTACAGGATGATCGTCCTCCATCACAGATGTTTCTGCCACAGGCAGAGTGGTCGCCTGTTGAGTCTCAGGTGCGAGGGGGGATCTTGAAATCCCTCTGTCCTTCGAGCGCCGAGTCTCCATGACGGCGACATGGGATAGAGTTCCCACAGACGGCGCCAAATGATGGCCTGTGGCAGCTTCATCGTGTGTCATTGTATGGGTAGGGCAGACTTCTGATGGAGGAGAACACTTTGGGAGGAGATTCCCCAGTGGAGAGTACCTGAAATACTCCAGAAAACGCGGGTTAGGAGGTCCCCGGTGTGTATTCTCGGGGAGGAGCCTCCGACGCCCAAGTCAGTTCTTTCAGATAGCTGGATTATGTGCTCTTTTGTGTATTCAAAGAGAATTATTCTCCCTTACCTTGCTAGAATGCTTTTTTGGGTGTTTTATAAAGGAGGCATACAGAAGCCATTCTCCTCTTGTGGTCGTCCCAGATTATGACACGTGTCCGGTGGGATGTGATCCCTGCTTTTCTGGGAATGAAGGGACGCTTATCTCAGCAATAGTCGCCTGGTTGATAGCCTAGGCATTATGAGAGTGTCATATCGAGGTGTCCCTTTGATGGCGTGCCCCAGTGATAGCGTGTCAGAATGTACTTGGGGGACAAATTTTATGGGGAGGTGTCAGAGGCTCCATAAATGCTTTGTTCGTACCTTCCGAGGTTACTCCAACATCTCGGGGAATATAGATGGTTCCTCCGAGGGGTACTTCTGTTTCCGAAGAGGGTCTGTCCGCTCTACCGAGGTTGGTCCCACCATTTCCTAAGGAAGCGAATTCCCTATGTTAGGCTAGGGGGATCGTTCGTCCTTCTGACCTCGGCTGGTTGTTTCTCTCTGCCGAAGTCGGTACTCCGTTAGGTCTGGGAGCTCGGCCGGTTATGGGCACCTCGGCTATCACATAGGCACCAAACATCAAATTCTTACTTTCTAACCAAAACCCAAGCTCCTAACTAACCAATAAACCTAAAATCAATCAAGAACACATTGGTTACCTCGTATTAAAAATAGGGGATGGGAGAAAACATGCTTCCAAGCTCCAAAACCATGGTTTTATGCTTGAAATGAGCTCCCAATGGCCTATATACTTATGATGGCTTCTCTTTTCATGAAGAAACTTTGATTTCAAGCTTAATTGGATGGAAAAATAAGTGTGCAAAGGATGAACTCGGGTTTATGGTAGCCACCCCTCCGCTTTACCCTCTTATAACACTATTTTTAATCTAAGCCATCAAAGTATTAGACATGATACCCTTAAGTCCCCATCTTTTAGTAACCTTAGCTATTCTTGATTAATCCTTGTTTATTTCATCATGTTTGGGTTAAAGTTAAAAGTTAAGTCATAAAACTTCATTTTAACAACTTGGGATCTGGCCTGATCATTCAAGATGCAAAAATTACAATTTTGCCCCTGAACCTCATTTAGTGCCTTCACCTCCTTGGAACTTAGTGAACTTTGCTAAACCTTCCTATTCTTGCTATGTAAACTTGAATTAAGGTTTCAAACTTGATTTAGAGCGCTTTACCTCCTTCAGGCATGCTTCCCACTAGGAGAGCCATAATAGATGGGTCTGTTGTGAAGTACCCACATGATAATCCTCTCCTGATGATGGGATGGATCAGAAACTGGGATGTGAAGAGGATGCTTATTGATAATGGATCAAATGCCGATGTCCTTTTCTCCCACCTATTGCTAATCTTGGGCATTTTCGAGGGTGATATTAGACCTGTAACCTTGCCCAGTTTCGGCATTTGTTACCCACTTTGGGGTAGTCCAATTATGGTGCCAAAATTGTGCATTTAAACTCCCAGGATTGGTAATGTTCCGTAGGACATTAGAACACTACCCATAGACTGCAGACCCAAGTGGCCCTCTTGGGCACTATGTAAATACATGCATATTGGTCCAACCATCACACACATATTCACATTTCATGCACACCATGGCAGCAAAGAAGGAAAACACTAGAACAAGTCTTAATCTTGGCTACCACACATTAGGCAATCTTGTTAAGTTCTAGTGACCAGCCACTGCACCTGTAACTTCCACTAATAAACTGTAACATTCAAGCCATGTCCCCCAAGTTTTCTTCACTCCATTATAAAGTAGAGACTTGGAAAAAGCCAAGAAATTTTTTTTTACATCAATAGCCCATCTATGGACCAAGTTATGAATTTTTTAAGTTGGTTACAAAATTCTGACCAAGTGAACAGTATTTTAGCCAACTTTGCAATGTCATATCTTTGGCTACAGGGCTCCAAATTCAGAAATTCAAAATTCCAGTTCAACCTCTAGATTTATCTAGGTGTGGTAAAAATTTCATGCAAATATTCCATCTATACAGGGAGATATAGAACTTTAAGTACAGAGTCGAAATTCTGGTCACTCTATGACCATTTTGCCCATACAAAATTTCATAAGTATGCAAACACTTCATTCACAAGGGGAAAAGACTCCAAGGATACCCCATATATGTCCATTACACATAGGAAATACATTCCCTTGCATTTAACAACTTTATGTGGGCAAAACAGAATTTACAAGTAAGCAGCCCATCATTCACAATTAGGCAGCTCTGCATCACATCACTTACATAGCCAAAACATTACTCAAATGTTCACATACTTGTCCTATTTTTCATACACTACATGTACAAGCATACATTCACTACAATATGTTCCTAACTCAGCTAAATACGCACCCTAAGTTACAGGAGTGCCTGAAATGCAATGGACGCCATAAATACGATGCTGGACAGCTGCTGCACAACACAGTAAGTACCACCATTAAAAATACCAAATGCGCTCCTAAAATCACTAAACTTTCCAGATCATAACTAGAAACATGGAAGTTCATGTACCTGAAATTTCAGATCAAAAATCAAACCAAAAATGTCAGTTTGAATGTGATCTTTCTGCTGAACCAGAAATGACAGAATTGAGGGGAGTAAGTTTCATTGAGAAACTTAGTATGGGTAACACTTGGTTTCTTAAGGTAATGTGATCCTCACTAAAACCTGCATCCAAAGACACTAAAAAAAAAACCACAATGCATATATACAAGATATAGCAACCAAATGCAGCAGCCATTCACAACAAACAAACACATGAAATGCAGCAGCAACAATAACCATAGGTTAGTCCGTAAAACATGCAGTAAACTTAAATAAATCACTATGGCAGCCCTCCTCAAGCTAATGCTTCACCTTAGGAGGATTTTAACAGTAGTTAGTACTAACTTTGGGCTCTAGAAACCCTCACTTTACTGCCATCATTGTGCACTTGACAATAGGTCGCAAAACCTTCAATAAGTGCACTCCCCTCACTAAGCTTCATTCATCAAGCTCATGGGTCTCTTCCAAGCTTAGCCCTAGCTCCATGGATGTTAGAAAATTTCAGAAAACAACCCATGAGAGCAAGAGAACCCTTACCTTGAGTGTATGCTAAAATTGGAGCTTGATCCTAGGTGCACCCAACTCTTAGCACCACATAGCTTCCAATTGCCCTTTCTTGCTTTCTTTTGCCTTCAATTTTAATCTTGGAGGTATGGTGGCTATGGAAGAAGTGTGGGGGTGGAGATGCTGCATTTTTTCTGCTGGAAGAGACCAAATGTGGGAGATAAAGACAAAGATAACCACTTATAAAGACTTTAGTGTACAAAACACACGTAATAGTCTTAATTAAGCTTTATGTCATTTTCCTTGCTACAAGACCATGGCTTCTTAGTCTTAATTTCTTGGCCCACATTTGACTTTCTTACCATGCTTTCACCAGCCATCCCTTGAGTGTGATAAGTGATTTGGCCACTTAAATGGCCTTAAATGAGCTGAAGGGCACAAAAGACACTTAACAAGGTTAACCTTGCTTTATGTCATTTTCCTTCTCATTAATTATGCTCTCTTTGTATTAAACTTATTGGTACACATGTGCCCACCATTGTTGACTAATTATCAAGCCTTGGCTGCCTCCCCCATGGTGGGAAAACTCCAAATTTCTCCATTTGACTTAAGTAAAAAATGTACACATCATAAGGCTTGCACTAGGACACTTAGGTCCTTTATGCCTTTTTGTGTTTTCTTTGTCTTTAGTTGTCTTCCATGAGCAATTTGGTCCTCCAATAGCACTTTCATACCATTCATATCCTTCCCATAACTCTCCAAAGCTCTTTTGTGAAATTTTTGCAATTGAGTACCCAAATTTCCAAAACCTTACAAAAAAGTCCATAGGTTGCTTGACAAACAAGAAATCCTTACGGCTTTTCTTTGGGGCCAAGTTACTAACTTTGAACACTTTTTAAGGAGGTGTTGATCATGCCTTTTACCCCCAACACTTCAACCACTATGATGAGAATTACACAATATCATGATTTTTAGCCATTATGACACAATTCTAATTCTCCCATTTTGTGAGGTGATAATAGCATTGGTCCCTTGGAACTCCCATTACTCGAATGGATTGATCTACTGTTGATGTTAACGGGTAATTTAGTTCAGAGCAAAGAAGAACTCTTTGCTTCTTCTGTGACAAGGTTCATTGTCATAGATGTCCCATCTTCATATAAGGCCATCCTAGGAAGATAGACATAGAGCAACCTTCACATTCGACCAGATGTGAAATACCTAATTGTCATGTTTGAGGCAAAGGAGGGTGATGCAGAAATATTCATTGATCGAGCAGAAGTAAGGAAAGTGTTCATTAGAGCAAGGCAGAATGTTAGGACCACCCTCCTGAGCTTGGCTAAGGCTAAGAGAAATAAGAAACATACTATTAAAATACAAAAGGAGCTCAGTTGAGCAAGGTGGTAGTGATGAGAATGTCAAACTACAAAATTATGTACCCTAAGTGCACTTAAAAGGAAGACTATGTGGAGCTTGGCAGGAAGCAAAGTTGAAAGGCTGAAATGCACATTTGGATAAGTGGTGCAAATAAAACTACAAAGTTTGAGTAGACAATTTCAGCCATGCAAAACTATGTAAAGATTAATGGCATACTAGACCAAATTAAGGTAGACAACAATGATGACTAGTCAAGTCATGCCTCCCACTAAGGCATTAAGCATTATTACCTTTGTTAGCCTAACTAGAACTTATACTAGTTACTTGGCCGGTTGCACATGGGAGAAATGACACTTTGGACTTATGTTGACTTGTGCTTGCCAATGTAAGCCATGAGGTGACCTAAGTGCCTAAGTGAACATGTGATTCGGTGATGGAAGTGTGACCATGGGGATGTGAAGGCTCCATTGAGCCATGCAAACTTGTTGAAAACCTAGAAAAACAACTAAGTCTGAAAACAAAGACACAAACACAAACAAAGAGACCAAGTATGATAGTCAAACAACCACTCCCCCAAACTTAAAGATAACATTGTCCTCAATGGAAAGTGGGTATCCAAGAATCATACCTGGGGGCGGGTGTTCCCGCCCTTACTACTCCTCACCCATGTCATCTTGGCCGGAAGACCCATCGGCAGGAGGAAAAGAGGAAGGACCTTCAAACGGGTCACGGGGAGGGCCAAAGTGTGGGTAAAAGGGAAGTGGATGGCTTAAGGGCTGTAGCATGTACCACTGGTATGCCGAGGGGTGGAAGTGTGGTGGAATGGGTGGGAAATGAGGGTATTCTGGCAGGAGGTCCCGCTACTGCTGCTGCTGCTGGTGGCCCCAGCGGACTTGCCTGGAAAGAGATTCTGGTTGCCGGCAATGAGTGAGATGCCCTCGCGAATCTCTTTTGTAAAAGAAGAAAAGGAGCCACCGACTGATTCAAACAGTGCTACTGACTCATCATGCTGCCCTCACATCATCATGTACATCTTGTTGAGTGCTACAGCCAGGGAGGCCGGAGTCGCTATAGCCGGGTCAACTAACTGATCAGATGCCCCCCTAAGTCCTCACCTCCTTGAATGTGCTCCTGAAACTGCTCTTGATCTTCTTCTTCTTCTTTCACCTGCTCTTGTTCCTGTGTGGCATCTTCTTCTTCTTCCTCTGACACTACCTCCTGGATGCCCTCCAAAGCCCCACTAAGTTTATCCACTGAAATTGGCCTAATGACCAAAGTTATCTTTGAGGGGTCCTCCATGTCAACACCGGCCCTCAGTATTAAGGTAGTGACTAGTTGAGGGAAAGGCAGGTTCCCCCATTTCAACTTGGCGGCGTGGAGGAGATGCTGAAGGATGTAGTGGCTGACATTTATCTGAAAGTCACAAGCTATGCAGTATAAGATCTCCAAGCGATCTGGGGTGACTTCCCGAACATGAGTAGTTGGGACGAGGTGGGAGGAGATGAAGTAGTTCCATGCTTTCATCTCTGGAGGGAAAGCTGAAGAGCTGAAATAGAGCTTCCTATGAGACTGGTCCCGGCTTAGTGTCCAATTGACCGGGTGACCGTATACTACTTGAGCCTGCTGCTCAAGAGAAGCCTCATTGAATTTTCCTCCAATTAAGGGGTTGATGTTGAATAGCTCATTGATAACTGTATCCCCATAGTGCACAGCGTGTTTTCGAACAAAGCAAGCATTGGCTCGACGATTCAGGTGGTAGGCTCCCATTAAGTTGGCATAAAATTCCATAATGAGGATCTTGGACACTTCCACTTGAGAATGAGCAACCCATCGCTACCATCCTCGCCTCTCCACGACTCTTAATATCCCCTCATTTTATTTCTTCAAGAAGTCGAAGCCTCGTTCCGGTGTGAGGTTATGATTCACAAACCCCTCAAAGTAGTTGTTCGCCCGAGAAGACACAAAGCGAAATGTATCATAGGGAGGTTCTTGTCGCTCTTCTTGACGAATCCTCTTTCCCCTCCCTTTCTCTTTCAAAGAATGAACGGGCACTGACTTGTGAGGCATGTTTCCTACAAAACCACAAGATACAATTCAACTTCCTTTACATGAAAAGTGAATGAAAAAAGGATTAACCTTCACCACCACAATTCACAACTTCAAGTTAACAAACCATAAAAGAAAAGCTAATGCATAAGAGAAGCATCCATTATCTTACTACAAGTCCATCCTAGGTGTTCTAAGATATTGCACCAAGCATTATAAGAACCATGCATATCGGTATTGAAATACTATACAATACACACTTGCTCATTGAACAAATCATCAAGAAAAATCGATGTTAAGGTCACTAGTTGTATGCTCATGAACATGTTAGCAAGGAGAATCCCATCAAGGTCCATACAAACATGTGGCTCTTGGAACATATAAAAACATGCTTCCAGGTGCAAAGTAATCATTCAATCTTGTACTATGCAACACCTAGATGCATTATACACAAAGAATTGAGGAAAACCAGAACCACACGAAGCCACATTGTTGTGCAGAACACCTATGGAGGAAGTCAAATTACACTTTTCTGGAAATGCTCAAACTCAAAAATCAATCAATCCAGAGCAAATTGATAGCAATGCAAGATTGACCCACTCCTATTTCAAGTAGATCCCATGTTTAGAATCAATCAAACAACATGAACATGCATAATCAAGAAGTTGCCATGAAAATTCGCAGCCCTTGTTGTAAGAGAAATTCTAACCTTGATTTCTAATCCAAATTCATAATCCAATGCACAAAACACTTCCCATACATAAATGTATCCATATCAAATCGAATTCAAGCATGAAATCCATGAGAATCGAGCAAAATCAAGTAATTTTTGAAACCTTCACAAGCAAGCACCATTCACCCCAAAACTCATCTCAAAAATGAAGAAGGGAGGAAGAAGATGAGAGAAACTTACTTGCTTTGAGTCTTGATGAAAAGAATCAACACCAAAAATCAAACTGTGATGCTTACGGAAGGGTTAGGGTTTGAAAGTTGAGAGGTTTCTTTGTTGGATGGGCAATGTAAAAGTGAGAAGAGTGAAAAATGCGAGGTTAAAATAGCAGTTCCAGTATCGGCGACGCGTCGCCAATTCTGGATGAATTCTGGCAACGCGTCGCCAACGTTATAGACATTCTGTGAATTTTTGTGAAAATCGGCGATGCGTCGTCGACACTGGCACCACGTTGCCAAAGTCTCGAAACAACCTTCTATTTTTAAAAAATTTGCAAAATAACCCCTAATCTTTTCATCCTAACTCTCATACCCTTTGAAAATTCAATACATGGTACCTCCTTAAGTGGAGAAAATGTTGTCCATTCCCCTCACTTTCCTTCCAATGGGTCTCCCATTCCCACAAACACACAAGAAAATACCAAATAAGCAGAAAATCACAAAGGACTACACAATCTAACTAATGAAAAGGAAAAGAAGAAATTATGGGCATCGGGTTGCCTCCGGACAAACGCTTGGTTTTACGCCTCTAGCTAGGCGCCTTTAACAAGCTTTTTCAATGGTCGGGTTCGGCCAAGACAGTTTGACCAATGTGCCTAAGTTCATCACCATAGTAAGGCTTGATTCGTTGACCGTTGACTTGAAAGATGCATCCATCTTGTCCTTTAAGCTCCACTGCTCCATACGGTTGCACCTTAACCACCTCAAAAGAACCCGACCATTTGGACTTTAACTTTCCCGGAAAGAGCCTCAACCTTGAGTTGAAGAGTAGCACTTTTTGACCCGGTTGAAACTCCTTCTTCACAAGCATCTTATCATCCACAACTTTGTTCGCTCCTTGTATATCCTCTCATTCTCATAAGCATCCATGCGAATTTCCTCCAACTCGTCCAATTGGATAGCTCTCTTCTCTTGGGCACTTTTCAATTTGAAATTGATCTTCTTAACCGCCCAATAAGTCTTGTGCTCTAACTCCACCGGCAAATGGCAAGCTTTCCCGAACACGAGGCGGTATGGTGACATTCCAATCGGTGTCTTGAAAGCCGTCCTATATGCCCAAAGTGCATCACTCAACTTTTGTGACCAATTTTTTCGGTTGATGCCCACCATCTTTTCTAATATCTTCTTGATCTACCGGTTCAAAATTTCGGCCTGACCATTCATTTGTGGATGATATGGAAGTGACACCTTATGCCGCACACCATACTTCAATAGAACTTGAGTCAACATCTTGTTAATGAAGTGTGACCCCTCGTCAGAGATCCTCGTCAAAGATAATAGCTCTTGGTGTACCAAACCTTGCAAAAATATTCCTTTGAAGGAACTTAACAACCACATTAGCATCACAAGAAGTGGTGGCAATAGCTTCTACCCACTTGGACACATAATCAACCGCAAGTAAAATATAATGATTGCCACATGAAGGAGGAAAAGGACCCATAAAATCTATACCCCACAAATCAAACACTTCCACCTTAAGAATGTTTTGTAATGGCATTTCATCCCTCCTAGAAATGTTTCCTAACCTTTGGCATCTATCACATGTTTTCACAAAAGTATATGCATCTTTAAACAAAGTTGGCCAATAATAACCCGTTTGCAATACCTTACTTGCCGTCTTAGAAGCTCCAAAATGTCCGCCACATGGTGAGGAGTGACAATGTTGGAGAACATCCTTCACTTCCTCATTTGATATGCATCTTCTTATGATTTGGTCGGCACACCGGCGGAAGAGGAAACGCTCATCCCAAAGATAATGCTTGACATTGGCTTGAAATTTCTTCTTTTCTTGGTAAGACAAGTTTGGTGGCAAGACTCCACAAGCTAGATAATTCACATAATCCGCATACCATGGTATCTTGCCTTCGACCTTGAATAAAATTTCATCCAGGAAGTGCTCTTGAATAGGTCGCTCCAATGGTTGTTCTTGGCCTTCCGATCTAGATAAGTGATCGGCCACAAGGTTTTCACATCCTTTCTTGTCCTTGACCTCTAAGTCAAATTCTTGAAGCAAGAAAATCCATTTATAAGTCTTGGCCTGGCATCCTTCTTGGTGAACAAATATCTAATTGCTGCATGATCGGTGTGAACCACAACCTTAAAACCATAATATAGGATCGAAACTTATCCACCGCATATACCACCACCAAAAGCTCCTTCTCCGTAGTGGCATAATTTTGTTGAGCTCCGTCTAAGGTCTTGCTAGCATAGTAAATCACTCGAAAAAACCTTTCCTTCCTTTTTCCCAACACCGCCCCCATGGTGAAATCGCTATCATCATACATAATTTCAAATGGTTCCTCCCAATTAGGTGCAATCACCACCGGTGCACTCACCAATTTCTCCTTCAAATTCTTAAATGCTTCCAAACACTTTTCATCAAAGTGGAAAGGCACATCCTTCTCAAGCAAGTTCCATAACGGCTTAGCAATCTTGGAAAAATCTTTAATAAATCTCTGGTAAAAACCGGCATGCCCTAGAAAAATTCTCACCCCTTTCACATTAGAGGGTGGTGGCAATTTTTCAATAGCTACAATCTTAGCTCTATCCACCTCCATGCCTTCACAAGAAATTTTATGCCCAAGCACTATTCCCGAATTAACCATGAAATGGCATTTTTCCCAATTCAAGGCTAAATTAGTTTTTAGACATCTCTTCAAGACAACGGCTAAGTTATCCAAACATGCATAAAATGAATCACCAAAAACCAAAAAATCATCCATAAATACCTCCATGCACCTCTCCACCATATCGGAAAATGTGTCCATCATGCATTGTTGGAAGGTTGCCGGAGCATTGCAAAGTCTAAATAGCATTCTTCGAAAGGCATATGTACCCCAAGGACTAGTGAAAGTAGTCTTCTCCTAATCTTCCGGTGCTATAGCAATTTGATTATACCCCGAATAACCATCCAAGAAGCAATAAAACTAATGTCCCGCCAACCTATCCAAATTTTGATCAATAAAAGGAAGGGGGAAATGGTCCTTCCGAGTAGCTTTGTTAAGCTTCCGGTAATCAAAGCATACTTTCCATTTGGTAACCAACTAGTAGAAATCCATTCATTGTTATTGTTGCCCACCATAGTTGTACCGCCCTTCTTAGGCACCACTTGCACCGGACTCACCCATTGAGAATCTGAAATTGGATAAATAATGCCGGCATTGAGCAATTTCACAATCTCCTCTTTGACTACTTCCTTCATCTTCGGATTTAACCTTCTTTGGGCTTCAATGGAAGGCTTAAAGTCATCTTCCATAAGAATTTTATGCATGCAAATTTCTGGGCTAATTCCCTTGATGTCAAAAATAGACCAAGCTATCGCCCCTCTATGGTCCCTCAAAACTCGAATCAATCTTTCTTCCTCCAAAGGGGTCAAAGTAGAAGAAATAATCACTGGGAGGGAATCCCCGTTGCCAAGATAAACATACTTAAGATCTTTTGGTAATGGTTTTAACTCCAACTTGAGCTCTTCCTTGATTTCACAAGATAAAAGTTGTTCTACCCTTTTTCTTGGAGTTTGCAACCTCCCACAAGAATCAAGAGTTGTCAAGATGCTCATCACTTCATGGTCTTCCTCACTACATGCATTTTTAAACACTAATGCTCTTCCAATAGGATCTTCTATAAACAACAAATCTTTTCTCTCTTCAATACAAGAATCAATCACATCAATCATATAACACTTAGGCACCTCATCATCAATAGATTTCATGGCTTGAGCAAGATTAAAAGTAATTTCCTCATTATTAGCTCTCAAGGTGAGGTTACCTTTTTCACATCTATGACGGCCTTCCCTATGGCAAGGAATGGTCTCCCAAGTATGATCGGCATGTTCCGGTCTTCGCACAAAGCCTTGTCACAATGGAAAGACCCAATATCAAGGGGAATGGAAAAGCTCCCCGGGTCCTTGAGTTTTTTAGGCATCTTCCTTTGAATGATGGCACTTGCTTCTTCTTTCATCAAAATGAGCTCATTATAAGGAACTTCCTCTTTTTAGTAGTCAACTCCTTGAGGAACTTGGCATAAGAGGGCATTTGATTTAGTGCTTCCAAGAAGGGAATGTTAATCTCCAATTTTTTGAATATTTCTAGAAACCTCATAAACTGAGTATCCTCCTTCTTGGGCTTAAACCTTTGGGGGTATGGAAGGGTCGAAATGTGCTCGGGTGCTTCTTTTTGTGTGGGCACCTTTTTAGCCTTGACCTCCGCACTAGCTTACTCACTTGTGGTTAATGGAACTTGAACATCTTCAATATTCTCCAAAGAAGTAGGCCATTGGGGAGGATTTTCTTCTTGAATGGGTGGCTCCTTAGGTTGAGTCAACACATTTCTCCCATTTCTAAGCGTAATAGCTTGGCAAGATTCCCTTGGGTTGACATCCGTATCACTTAGTATGAACTTTCCTTTTGGAGTTGTCGCATAGAAGTTGCAAGTTGACCCATTTGTGTCTCCAAATTCTTGATTGATGCTTGAGTATTGGCTTGCATCGTCTTCATCTCATCCTCCAATGCACCGATCTTTTTGTTTTGTCCACTTGCCATCCCCCTCACTTCATGCATGAACTCTCCCATCATACCCTTCATGAAATCTTTCAAAGATGCTTCCGCTTCATTAGAGGTTTCGCCTTGTGGTTGCATACCACCTTTGGGATTTGAGTAGTTGAATCCTTCATGTTGATGACTCCTTGGGAAGAAGTTCCCTCCTCCTTGCTTGGGTGGGTATGGATTCCGATAACCCACAAAATTCACATCTTCCACTTCATCCAAATCTTCACTCGCCATGGCTTGTTGCAATTTCACTTTATCTTGGTTTTTTGACAACTTGGCTACCATGCTAGTGAGTGCCGAAAGTTGTGCTTGGAGGGAGGTATCTTTGTTAACCTCATACAATCCACTCCCTTTCCTTGGGATCCATTTTCCGCTAAGCTCAAGACTTTTGGCCATGTTGTTCAATAACTTGAAACATTCCTCCACATCTTTCAACAACAAGAAACCACCGGCGGCGGCATCAACTTGCAATCGAGTATTCAAACTCAAACCATTGTAGAAAAGATGAAGTTGGTGAGCTTGATCAATATCTTGAGTTGGAACCCTCTTCACCATCCTCTTGAAACGCACCCATGCCTCCGCGAGTGACTCCCATTCATTTTGCCAAAATGCCAACAATTCATTTTTAAGCTCAAATGCTTTTTGAGATGGAAAGAACCTCCGAATAAATGCATCATATAACTCTTGCCAAGTATGAACCGAAGTAGGCTCCAAATTCTCAAACCATTCCGATGCTTCATCCACAAGAGAAAAGGGGAAAAGTCTCATCCTTTTCGCATCTTCACTTACACCATCCAAATCAAAAGTATCACATAGACGAACAAACCTCTTGATATGGTTGTTTGGGTCTTCATCAAGGGTCCCTCCAAATGGGTGTGCTTCTACCAATTGGAGAACATGGCTAGGAATCACAAAAGCTCTCCCTCGAAGCGGCACCGGTCTTATCATATTGTCATGGTCTTCCACCCTTTGAGGTCGAAAGTAATCGAGCACCGGTCTTCCTCTTCTTCTAGCACCATTTCCATTGTCCATTACCTCCTCAACTCCATTGTGATCCATGGCATTGACATTTCTTTCTCGTCCAAGGTTCCTCATATCATCTTCTTGATTTCCTTCCATGTTGACGGAATCAAAGGTACTAGTATCTCCTTCTTCAATCACCTTGCTTCTTAGCCGAAGTTCTCGCAAGCTTCTCTCAATCTCTAGATCAAGTGGTAACAAGTGAGAACAAGAGCTCCGGGTCATGCACTAGATGTACCTACAAATTGACCACAAACAAAGAACACACTAACTATAAGGACTAAAATCAAGTGAACAAGAGCAACCAATTTTCAATAACCAAGGTAAAAATCAAAACAACAAAAAAATTCCCTGGCAACGGTACCAAAAACTTTGTTGTAAAATCAAGAGTTTATAAATTTATAACCCTTAAAAACCCGCAAGCGAACAGAATCATCATGTACTTAAAGGTAAATAAGGGTATCGTCCTAAGGGAATTTAGTGATTCTACCTAGATTGAAAAATCAAATTGTTCAAGTTACTTAACTTAAAAACATGAGAGAAGTGAATCTAAAGAAGATGAAAGGAACTAAAGAGAGAACTTAGAATTAGGGCAACTACCTCCCTAGAATTCCACTCCTACCCTTTGCTACCCAAGTAAATTTGTCCTCAAGTATGATTTTCCATGTGTGGTAAAGAGGATCTCACATCAAGAACTTCTTTCTCAAGATGGGTCTTTGCTCACCCTCAACTAACTTGGGCTTTACTCAAGCTCCAATTTTAACTTAGAGTGGTTAAAGAATTAGACCTCTTTTTGACTCCTCGTGATCACCTAGATTATCTCTAATTTAAGTTAACACTATGCCCCTTCCATTTCTCTTTATCACCCATTAACCCTTTCTCAAGAATTAAGTGAACTAGCACATGGGGTATGTGTTAGTGTTGTGCCCAAAAGGCCAATCATGAGATGATTGTATTTTTGCACATTGAGTCATGATATTTTATTAAGGCATTAATCCAGCAGTTATGTTTGTTGTTTCGTTTCTACGTAACTTAGCAAACATAAGTATAACCCTAGAATAATGATATTTTCAAACTTCCCTAATCTAGTATTATTGTGGAGCGGGTTGCAATAATACATAACGACTAGCATATGTGGAGACTAATATGAGATATGTAGTCTACATATGGGTACAAGTTGGAGAACTTGTGTACTGGACCGACCCACCATGAGAACACTACATGGATCGTTATATGAGTGTCATAAGTGATTTTCATAGTGATCATGGTATATGTAGTCCTTCGACCTAAGATCATCAAGGTTCCCTAGATGTGAGTCACATACTTTGATACTTTCCTTTGTTGCTCGTAGCTGAGTGAACTTGAAGGAGGTCATTGGGTATGCCACATATCATGCGGAGGGATTTGTATGATCAAGATGGGATTTTTCCCTCCTATGTAACGGGGGTGATATCTTCGGGCCCTTTGATAGAGTAAGACTTAGAAAAATGCATGGCCATGCTCGGATGAGTTGATATATGATATCAATTCATCAGTTTAAGTTGGTCTACTCGGTAATCAAGAAACCAAAGATTGGGCTATACGAGAGTGACACATTCCATGTCTCGTGCTTAGTCTTGATATCTTTGACAAAGGGACAATGGCATATATCGGGGATGATCATAAAGGTTTAGTCGAATCATCGACAATCTTGTCACTTAGGTAGCAATGATGTGTTGCTAGACACCGCTCATTGCTTATGATCATAAATGTGATTTATGGTCATTGCCAACGTGCTAAGAGCCTATTGGGTCGCACACATAGAACTATTTGGATCATTAGAGTGCATGGGCTAATAATTTGGGTTTTGGGTTCACAATGATTTTGTGCTAATAATGGGCCCAATAGTTGAGCTATTATTAAGCCCGAAATTAAAGCCTAATTGGGTTAGGGCTTTGAAACCCATTAGGCCTGTAAGTTGAGTCTCACCATAAATACAACTTCTAGTGAGAAATTCGCAGGTCTCCTTGCCCTAGCCTTCCAAAAAGGACAGCCGCACTCTTTTCCTGCAATTCCTTGGAGGATACGAGCTAGCACTGCGAGCGCAAGAGAAACGCATCTGTCGGGACACGGTGGAAGCGTGGTGATCCCGAGAGGCTCGTGTGGATACCATAGAGAGCTTGAACATGTCAACTGTTCAAGTTTTGTGATTTGACTCTACAGTTGAGTGAGAGATCTCAACTAAAAATTAGGTATGAAAATTTTTGAACACCCGGTTTACCCCGTTTCACTTGGATCCTGGAGGGTTTCGGTTAAATTCCGCTGGGCTATTTGGCTCCCGAAACCCAATAGTATGGTGGCGCACCATCCTTCAATCAATAAGTACAATGAAAGGGACAACACAAGAGAATCTCATACATAACCAGAGGACAAATTCATTAAGTAGCAAGGTAAGGAATGTCACCCTAGAGAGATAGAATGAACTACTCACAATCCATAGCAAATGTCATCATCAAACCCATAACAACAATATCCAAGAAAATCCAACAAATAAAAGAGGGAAGAGAATAAACCCAAGAAACCCCCTAGAAGATTGAGCTCCCCAAAGATGATCAACCCTTCTCCAAGCTCCCCCAAATGCCTTCTTGATGATCAATAGTCTTTTGGAGGGGTTGAGATCAAAATCAGGCAAAAGAGCCCCCATGGGCTTTTTCCTTTCTTCTATTTATACTCCCTCTTCATTTCAACCCTAAAGGGATAAGAATCCCTTCTTGAAGGCCAGCTCATCTGGTGAGAAGAGCGGGGGACCATAAAAAATGTGAACTTTCAACAAAATAGAGTATCGTTGGTGATGCGTCGCCAATGTGGGTCGAATTCTGGCGACTCATCGCCAGATGAGAAAATTGTGCTCAAAACACTAATAACGTTGGCGACGCATTACCAACCTTCGCGAATTCTGGCGACGCGTCGCCAATCTTCATTTTTCACTTCTCCTGCTTCTCTTGTCCAAACACAGTCCCGCTCAAGCTTGCTTCTAATGCCCTATCTGTAACACTTGTCCCAACCTATAATGAGCTAAAGAAAACAAGAAAAACTAAGACAAAGAGGGAAGAGTTATAAGAAATTGTCGGTCAAAGTTGTCAAAAACTCAACACTTTGACCGTGGATTTATGCACTTAACAGCTACAGGGCTCCAAATTCAGAATTTTGAAATTCTAGTTCAACCTCTTGATGTTCTCTAGGTGTGGTCAAAGTTTCATACCAAGATTCCTTGTACACAGGGAGATATAGAACTTTAGCTGCAGTGTCAAAATTCTTATCACTTTATGACCATTTTGCCCATACAAAATTTCATAAGTGTACAAACACTTCATTCACAGGGGGAAAGCCCTCCAAGGCTACCCCATATATGTCCATTGCACATACGAAATACATTTACTTGCATCTAATGACCATATGTGACTGAAATAGAATTTACAAGTAAACAGCCCATCATCCACACATAGGGAGTTATGCACCACATCAATACATAGCCAATCATTGCTCAAATGTTCACATACTTGTCTCATTTTACATACACTACATGCACATGCATACAAGCACTACACTACCATCTAAACTTAGCTAAATACACACCCTAGGTAATAGGAGTGCACAGACACAGTGGACTCCAAAACAGGATGCTAGATAGCTGCTGCATAACACAATAAGTACCACCATTAAAAATACCAAATGTGCTCCTAAAATCACTAAACTTTCCATATCACAACTATACATATGGATGTTCATGAATTGAAATTTCAGATTAAAACTCAAACCACAAATGTCAGTTTGAATGTGATCTTTTGGCTGGACCTGAAATGATAGAATTGAGAGGAGTATGTTTCATTCAGAAACTTAGGAAGGTTAGCACTTGGATTCAATAGGCAATGCTGCATCCAAAAACACTAAAACACAAAAACCACAATGCATATATACAAGATATAGCAACCAAATTCAGTAGCCATTCACAAGCAACAAACACATGAAATGAAGCCGCAACAATAACCATAGGTTAGTCCACAAAACATGCAATAAACTTAAATAAATCACTATGGCAGCCCTCATCAAGCTAATGCCTGGTCTTAGCAGGATCTTAATAGTGGTTTGTACTAACTTTGGGCTCTAGAAATCCTCACTTTACTGCCATCATTGTGCATTTCGCACTAGGTCATAAGCTTCAATAAGTGCAATCCCCTCACTAAGCTTGGTTCATCAAGCTAATGGCACTCTTCCAAGCTTAGCCCTACCTCCATGGATGTTTGAAAATTGTAGAAAATAGTCCATGAAAGCAAGAGAACCCTTACCTTGATGGGGTTTTTTACCCACTCCGGGGTAGTCTAATTATGTTGCCAAAATTGTGCATTTATACTCCTAGGATTGGTAATGTTCTCTAGGCCATCAGAACACTACCCTTAACATGCATACCCAGGTGGCCTTCTTGGGCACTATGTAAACACTTGCATATTGGTCCAACCATCTCACACATATTCAAATTTCATGCACACTATGGCAAGAAAGAAGGAAAACACTAGCACAAGTCTTAATCTTGGCTAACACACAGTAGGCAATCTTGTTAAGTTCTAGTGACCAGCCACTACACCTATAACTTCCACTAATAAACTGTATCATTCTAGCCTTGTTTCCCCTATATTCTATTCTCCATTATCAGGTAGAGACATAGAGCAAATGAAGGAATTTTTTTTTTACATCAATAGCCCATCTAAGGACCAAGTTATGAATTTTTTAAGTTGGTTAGAAAATTCTGACCAAATAAATAGTAACTTAGCCAACTTTGCAATCTTATGTCTTTGGCTACAGGGCTCTAAATTCAGAAATTTGAAATCCCAATTCAACCTGTTGATGTTCTCTAGGTGTGGTCAAAATTTCATACCAAGATTCTTTGTACACAGGGAGATATAGAACTTTAACTGCAGAGTCAAAATTTTGGTCAGTTTATGACCATTTTTCCCATACAAAATTTCATAACTGTGTAAACACTTCGTTCACAAGGGGAAAGCCCTCCAAGGCTACCCCATATATGTCCATTACATATAGGAAATACATTCTATTGCATCTAACAACCATATGTGACTAAAACAGAATTTACAAGTAAGTAACCCATCATCCACACTTAGGCAGTTTTGCACCACATCAATACATAGCCAAAACATTGCTCAAATGTTCACATACTTGTCTCATTTTACATACACTACGTGCACATGCTTGCAAGCACTACATTACCATCTTAACCTAGCTAAATAAACACCCTAGGTTGCAGGAGTGCCTGAGACACAATGGACTCAAAAATAGGATCCTAGACAGCTGCTGCATAACACAATAAGTACCAACATTAAAAATACCAAATGTGCTCCAAAAATCACTAAACTTTCCATATCACAACTATACATATGGATGTTCATGTACTTGAAATTTTAGATTAAAACTCAAACCACAAATTTCAATTTGAATGTGATCTTTTGGCTGGACCTGAAATGATAGAATTGAGGAGAGTAAGTTTCATTGAGAAACTTAGTAAGGTTAGCACTTGGATTCAATAGGGAATCTAACCATCATTAAAAGCTGCATCCAAAAACACTAAAACACAAAAACCACAAGGAATATATACAAGATATAGCAACCAAATGCAGTAGCCATTCACAAGCAACAAACACATGAAATGAAGCTGCAACAATAACCATAGGTTAGTCCACAAAACATGCAATAAACTTAAATAAATCACTATGGCAGCCCTCATCATGCTAATGGTTGGTCTTAGTAGGATCTTAACTATAGTTAGTACTGACTTTGGACTCTAGAAACCCTCATTTTTTTGCCATCATTGTGCACTTCACACTAGGTCACAACCTTCAATAAGTGCACTCCCCTCACTAAGCTTGGTTCATTAAGCTAATGGCTCTCTTCCAAGCTCAGCCCTACCTCCATGGATGTTTGAAAATTGTAGAAAATAGCCCATGAAAGCAAGAGAACCCTTACCTTGATGGGTTTTTTTACGCACTTCAGGGTAGTCAAATTATGTTGCCAAAATTGTGCATTTAGACTCCCAGGATTGGTAATGTTTTGTAGGCCATCAGAACACTACCCTTAATGTGCATAGCCAGGTGGCCCTCTTGGGCACTATGTAAGCACATGCATATTGGTCCAACCATATCACACATATTCAAATTTCATGCGCACTATGGTAGCAAAGAAGGAAAACACTAGCACAAGTCTTAATCTTGGCTAACACGTATTAGGCAATCTCGTTAAGTTCTACTGACCAGCCACTGCACCTATAACTTCCACTAAAAAAATGTATCATTCTAGCCATGTATCCCCCTATCTTCTATTGTTGATTATCAAGTAGAGACTTAGATCAAATGAAGGAATTTTGTTTTACATAAATAGCCTGTCTATGGACCAAGTTATGAATTTTTTAAGTTGGCTTCAAAATTCTGACCAAATACATAGTAACTTAGACAACTTTACAATTCCATATATTTGGCTATAGGGCTCCAAATTTAGAAATTTGAAATTCTAGTTCAACCTCTTGATGTTCTCTAGGTGTGGTCAAAATTTCATACCAAGATTCCTTGTACATAGGGAGATATAGAACTTTAACTGCAGAGTCAAAATTCTCATCACTTTATGACCATTTTGCCCATACAAAATTTTATAAGTGTGCAAACACTTCATTCACGGGGGGAAAGCCCTCCAAGGCTACCCCATATATGTCCATTACATATCGGAAAAACATTCTCTTACATCTAACAACTATATGTGACTAAAACAGAATTTACAAGTAAGCAGCCCATCATCCACACATAGGTAGTTTTGCACCACATCAATTCATAGCCAAATCATTGCTCAAATGTTCACATACTTGTCTCATTTTACATACACTACATGCACATGCATACAAGCACTACATTACGGTCTTAACTAAGCTAAATACACACCCTAGGTAACTGGAGTACCTGAGACACAATGGACTCCAAAACAGGATGCTAGATAGCTGCTGCATAACACAATAAGTACCACCATTAAAAATACCAAATGTGCTCCTAAAATCACTAAACTTTCCATATCACAACTATACATATGGATGTTCATGTACTTGAAATTCTAGATTAAAACTCAAACCACAAATGTCAGTTTGAATGTGATCTTTTGGCCGGATCTGAAATGATAGAATTAAGGGGAGTAAGTTTCATTGAGAAACTTAGTAAGGTTAGCACTTGGATTCAATAGGCAATCTAACCATCATTAAAAGCTGCATCCAAAAACACTAGTAACAAAAACTACAATGAATATATACAAGATATAGTAACCAAATGCAGTAGCCATTCACAAGCAACAAACACATGAAATGAAGCTGCAACAATAACCATAGGTTAGTGCACAAAACATGCAATAAACTTAAATAACTCACTATGGCAGCCCTCTTCAAGGTAATGCTTGGTGTTAGCAGGATCTTAATAGTAGTTAGTACTGACTTTGGGCTCTAGAAACCCTTACTTTACTGCCATCGTTGTGCACTTGACACTAGGTCACAACCTTCAATAAGTGCACTCCCCTCACTAAGCTTGGTTCATCAAGCTAATGGCTCTCTTCCAAGCTTAGCCCTACCTCCATGGATGTTTGAAAATTGTAGAAAATAGTCCATGAAAGCAAGAGAACCCTTACATTGATGGGTTTTTTTACCCACTCCGGGGTAGTCTAATTATGTTGCCAAAATTGTGCATTTAGACTCCCAGGATTGGTAATGTTCTCTAGGCCATCAGAACACTATCCTTAATGTGCATACCCTGGTGGCCCTCTTGGGCACTACGTAAGCACATGCATGTTGGTCCAACCATCTCACACATATTCAAATTTCATGCACACTATGGTAGCAAAGAAGGAAAACACTAGCGCAAGTCTTAATCTTGGCTAACATGCATTAGGCAATCTTGCTAAGTTCTAGTGACCAGCCACTGCACCTATAACTTCCACTAATAAATTGTATCATTCTAGCCATGTATCACCCTATCTTCTATGCTCCATTATGAAGTAGAGACTTAGTAAAAATGAAGGAATTTCGTTTTACATCAATAGCCCGTCTATGAACCAAGTTATGAATTTTTTAAGTTGGTTACAAAATTTTGACCAAATAAACAATCACTTAGCCAACTTTCCAATGTCATATCTTTGGCTACAGAGCTCCAAATTCAGAATTTTGAAATCCCAGTTCAACCTCTAGATGTTCTCTCAGTGTGGTAAAAATTTCATACCAAGATTCGTTGTACAAAGGGAGATATAGAACTTTAAGTGCAGAGTCAAAATTCTGGTCACTTTATGACCATTTTGCCCATACAAAATTTCATAAGTGTGTAAACACTTCATTCACAAGGGGAAAGCCCTCCAAATCTGCCCCATATATGGTCATTACACATTGGAAATACATTCCCTTGCATTTAACAACTTTATGTGGGCAAAATAGAATTTACAAGTATGCAGCCCATCATTCACACTTAGACAGCTTTGCACCACATCATTTATATAGCCAAAACATTACTCAAATGTTCTCATACTTGTCTCATTTTACATACACTACATGTACATGCATGTATGAACTAAAATATGGTCTTCACTCAGCTAAGTATGCTCCCTAGGTTACAGGAGTGCCTGAGATAGAATAGACTCCAGAACATGATGCTAGACAGCTGCTGCACAACACAATAAGTACCAACCTTAAAAAAACTAAATGTGCTCCTAAAATTACCAAACATTCTAGATCATAACTAGACATATGGAGGTTCATGTACCTAAAATCTCAAAATAAAAATTAATCCACACCAAACATTCTAGATCATAACTAGACATATGGAGGTTCATGTACCTAAAATCTCAAAATAAAAATTAATCCACAAAGGTTAGTTTGAAGGTGATCTTTCCGCTAGACCTAAAATGACAGAATTGAGGGGAGTAAGTTTCATTGAGAATCTTAGTAAGGGTAGCATTTGGCTTTTTAAGGTACTGTGACCCTCATTAAAATGTGCATCCAAACACACTAAAACACAAAAACTATAATGCATATATACAAG
Source organism: Aquilaria sinensis (assembly GCA_005392925.1). Taxonomy (NCBI): domain Eukaryota; kingdom Viridiplantae; phylum Streptophyta; class Magnoliopsida; order Malvales; family Thymelaeaceae; genus Aquilaria; species Aquilaria sinensis. Next base: position 137,119 of record SMDT01000151.1, on the reverse strand, counting down.
ATATAGCAACCAAATGCAGCATCCATTCACAACCAACAAACACATGGAATGCAACAGTAACAATAACCATAGGTTAGTCCATAAAACACATAATAAACATAAACAAATCACTATGGCAGCCCTCCTTCAGCTAATGCTTGGTATTAGGAGGATTTCAACACTAGTTAGTACTAAATTTGGGATCTAGAAACCCTTCTTTCACTACCATGTTTGTACACTTCACACTAGGTCACAAAACCTTCAATAAGCGCACTCTCTTCACTAAGCTTGGTTCATCAAGCTCATGGCTCTCTTCCAAGCTTAGCCCTAGCTTTTTCAATGTTTGAAAACTATAGAAAATAGTCCATGAGAGCAAGAGAACTCTTACCAAAGTGGATAGGCGAAAAATCAAGCTTCATCCATGGAGCATCCAAGCAGTAGCTGTAGTTTGCTTCCAATTGCTTCTCTTTGCCTTCAATTTCAAACAATTGCAACTTTGAAGGTGTGGTGGCTATGGAGGAACTGGGACTATGTTCTTGGGCTGCAGGGGAATGAAAATGAGAGAGGGATAAGTGATTTGGCCACTTCAATGGCCTTAAATAAGCTTAAACGCACAAAACACACTTAAACAAGCTTAACCTTGCTTTATGTCACTTTCCTTCTCACTAATTATGGTTTCTTTGTCTTAAACTCATTGGTACACTTTTTTCCAACATTTTTTACTATTTATCAAGTCTTTTCTACCTCCCAAATGATGGGATAGCCCCACAATTCCACCCTTTGACTTAAGTCAAAAGCTTAAACACCTTAAGGTTTACACTAAGACATTTAGGTCCTTAATGCGTCTAGTGTTTCCTTTGTCCGAACTTGTCTTCCATGAACAATTTCATCCTCCAATAGCACTTTCATACCATTTATGTCATTCCCATAACTCTCCAAGTCTCTTTCTTAAGAGTTTTGCAATTGAGTACCCGAATTTCCAAAACCATAGAAAAATGTCCATAGGTTGCTTGACAAACAAGCAATCCTTAAGGGTTTTCTTGGCATCCAAGTTATTAACTTGGAACACTTTAAAAGAGGTGTTGATCATGCCTTTTACCCCCCACACTTCAATCACTATGGTGAGAATTACACAATATAATAGTTTTTAACCATTAGGAGACACTTGTAATTCTCCCATTATTGTGAGGTGGTAACAGGTATGCTGAAATTGGAGCTTGATCCTAGGTACACTCAAGTCTTAGCACCAAATAGCTTCCAATTGCCCTTTCTTGCTTCCAATTTCAATCAATTGCAAGTTTGAAGGTGTTGTGGCTATCGAGGAAGTGTGGCTATGTTCTTGGGATGGAGGAGGATGAAAATGAGAGAGAGTAAGTGAATTGGCTACTTAAATGGCCTTAAATGAGCTTAAGGGCACAAAACAAACTTAAACAAGCTTAACCTTGCCTTATGTCATTTCCCTTCTCGCTAATTACGGTCTCTTTGTATTAAACTCATTGGTACACATGTGCCCAACATTTTCAACTATTTATCAAGTCTTGGCTGCCTCCCACATGGTGGGATAACCCCACAATTCCATCCTTTGACTTAAGTCAAAAAATTGAACACCTTAAGGTTTACACTAAGACATTTAGGTCCTTAATGCCTTTAGTGTTTCCTTTGTCCAAACTTGTCTTCCATGAGCAGTTTGGTCCTCCAATAGCACTTTCATACCATTCATGTCCTTAACATAATTCTCCAAGTCTCTTTTTTTAGAGTTTTGCAATTGAGTACCTGACTTTCCAAAATCTTACAAAAAAGTCCATAGGTTGCTTTACAGACAAGCAATCCTTAAGCCTTTTCTTGGGGGCCAAGTTACTAACTTGGAACACTTTTAAGGAGGTGTTGATCATCCCTTTTACCCCTCACACTTCAATCACTATGGTGAGAATTGCACAATATAATGGTTTTTAGCCATTATGACACACTTGTAATTCTCCCATTTTTGTGTGGCGGTAACACTATAAAGGAATACCTAGCCAATTCATCCATACCCGAGGATCCAAAGGAAGCGGTGAAGGTGTGTAGACACTCTGGAAGGTACTTCATGATTGGGGAAGAATTGTACCAGCAAGGGTACACAAATCCACTGGAAAGGTGTATTAGTGAAGAAGACACCGAGACAGTCCTCACAGAAGCTCATGAAGGAGCCTGCGGATCTCACATCGAGACTGATGCCCTTACTGGGGTACTACCTTGACAAGGATATTTTTGGACTACTTTAAGGAAGGATGCAAGGCAATTCATCAAAAAATCAGATAAGTGCCAGCGACATGCACCCATTCAAAAAGTACCCTTAGAGGTGATGACTTCAGTTAACTATCCTTGCCCCTTTGTTGTTTGGGGTATTGACCTCATTGTTCCTCTCCTGATGCCTCATGGAGGAGTGAAGTTCTGCGTAGTTGCAGTAGATTATTTTACCAAGTGGATTGAGGTAGTGCCTCTAGCAACAATTTCAGCAAAAGACATCTAGAAGTTTGTCTAGAAGAACCTCATATGCAGATTCGTTGTGCCAAGAGTGATGATAGTAGATAATGGTTCCCATTCATTGATAGAGGATTTCATAAATTTACAACCAACCTTGGGGCAAAATTACACTTCGCCCCAGTTGCCCTTCCTCAAAGCAATGGACAAGTTGAGATGTCCAATAGGACAATAAAAAATGGTCTCAAGAAGTGGTTGAAAGAAGCCAAGGAAAAATGGCTAGGAGAACTCTCGAATGTATTATGGAGTTATCAAGCAACTCCTATAAGAGCTACTGGTGAAACACCTTTTTCATGACATCTTGAAGAGGTAGGTTACTTTAGACCATGATAAAATGTCCTTGGAAAAGGGGCGAAGCCTCCTACATGCCATGACTAGGGCATAGATGGCTTTTTATAGTAGAGGGTACCTGACTTTTTCACTCATATTCGACACTGAGGCCATTATCCCTATGGAAGTCATACAACTGTCTATCAGAGTACAAGTGTTTGACGAAGAAGGGAACAACCTTGGTTTAAGAACCAAGTTAGATATGATTGACGAACATAGGGAGATGGCTGAACTTAGAAGAAAAACTTTTCAACAAAGGGTAGCCATTGCTACGAACTTGCGTGTCAAACCTAAGGAGATATTGTTCTTTGAAAGGCTGAACTAGAATCCTGAAGACCATCTTATGGCGTAGTTCAGGCAAATTAGGAAGGATGATGTTTGGTCCTTAAGGAAGTTTGGCTAGGAGTTTAAAAACTTGGTAATACTGAAGCAGAAGAGTTGAAAAACACATGACATTTAGACTCTTTGAAAAAATTCTACACTTAGAAATTTCCAAGGAAGGAGCCTTATTATAAGAAGCCTTCACAAAGAAATCAGCCAAATGTGCCTAAAGTGTTAGGAAGAAAGGCTACCAAAGGAGGTTAACTGAATATGGTTGATTCTAAAAGTACCTATGTGATCTTTTACAAGCTTTACCAAAGGAGATTAACGGAATATGGTTGATTCCAAAAGTACCTAAGTGTTCTTGTACATAGTAAAATTCCTGAAAACATTGCTTGAATTCTATTCTAAAACACTTAGGAAAATACTCACAACTTTGCAAAAAGAAAAGGCTAAGGTTTGGAATTCACGATAATATTTTTTGTCAAGGATAGGTCACGACTGAAAGTACAAAGCATTGCATAACCAAAGATAGTAAGTTGGCCGAACAGGGTGAATTTACCGAAAATCTTTGCGAGCAAGCAATACTTGCTAAAGATTGTGTTAATCATGGACTTAGACAAAATTTTTGAAAGGAAGGATATTCCATTTAGGAAGACAAAATACTAAGTACAAAAAAAAAGTACAAAAACAGAGCACTAAGGATTATTTTGCCCAGTCATGACTTTTTCTCGTCCACTGCTGTTTCTGGCATGTTCTTGTCAGTAACATGCTCCTAAATGACCCCGAGCTCCTGAAGTACCTCTTCGGTCATAAAGTTCCATTTGATTGGAAAAGGGTACAGTGGATGTGAAGGAGGATGGTTTGACCAATCAGTTATCGCTCGAATACAACTATCAAATTCTTCAAATTAAGACTCTAATTCGAGGTTAAGCAACTTTGATGGATCCATCACGTCGATGTGAAGGGTCCCAAAAGCCCACTTCATAGGCATGTCCTTCCATTTCCTGTCCACTTCCATGAAGAAGTATTTATTTTGCCATCCTTGCCAACAATCCTTGGTGCTGAAGGTAAAAGTGAATTTCTTGCTCCCAGATCCCTAAGGGAGCAAGAAGTAAAACCTGCCCTTCGTGACAGGATGAAGTTTGTTGTATTGCATGAAAAGAGGAAGTGGGAGTCTATCTTGAAGACCCCACACATGTAAAGAAAGGCATTGAAGTAAGAATAGGAGTTCAAGGGTAGCTGGTTAATAGCTATGGCATGAAACTTACAAAAGTCACTCGCCATCTTTGGTGGTGGATACCGAACACCCACCTTCAGCTGTGCTCTAAAGATAGTAACGTCATTATGTCAAGGAAGGTAGCTCGGTTCGCTAGGGCGAGGAAGCGTAGTGATGATGTTAGAAGGAAGGAAGAATTTTGCTAACCACTTCTTCAGTTTTTCTGAAGTGACACAACTCAAATGAGAGTTGAATGGAGCCCAACTCTTAGGAATGGGTCGGACTACGGCTCCTAAAGAAGACATGTTTGGTAAACTAGGACCTTACCTTAGAAATGCTATGGGAAGAGGAATCAAAGACAAAAACCAACATTGGAAGATACTAACCTACTGAACAAAAGGAAACCACTGCAAATCGTGGCCAAAAATCGCTTTGCTACTAAGACACCGCCGTAAAAAAATGGAAGCTGAGATAGCAAGAGAGAGCTAAATGCAGATGAGTGAGGAGGCTTTAAGGAGGAATGGCTTTATATAGCCCAAAAAAGGTAGGCAAAGTGCCATAATGACCCTCTGCAAGCAAAGAAACATGATAGATATAGGGCTATCGCCTACAAAAACCTTCTCCCTCGGAGGAATCTAACACTACCCTCTGGACTTTATAACACCAACCTCGGAAGGAATCTCTCCACCACCCTTGGTAATGCACATATCTAACCCTGGAAAAAAGGATGTTCACCACCCTCAGATTTCTACACTACCAACCTCGAGATTATAAGTCCACTATCCTTGACAAAGGAAAAGGTCTCCCGAAGATGGTCCACCACTTTAAAGGGCCTTCCCCAATAGCCCTAGGGGAAAATCTCTGCCCGAAAGGATCTCACAGAAAAATGACAAATACAGTTGAGGGATTTCTAGCACAAAAGCCTCGCACACACTCCTGCCCTTTGGGCAAAACTGCCTACAGCCAGTTTGAGATGCCTGCCTCTGAAGGTACGGATCAGATATAGCCGAACACGTGTCCTGATCTAAATAGGTTGGGTAAAACAACCTTGATGTGAACCCCGATGGTATAAAGACCAAGATGTTTTTCAAGCTCCACAAGACATCAAATATACTAGATTTTAAGACCCCCACCCCTAATCAACCGATGACTAGAAACAAGAAGTATAAGAACACGAAGAACACAAGCACACTTATGCACCAATTTAGTCCACAAAGAACCAAAGAGAAATTCTCTCTAAAGTAGCAATATTATTTCATGTCAAGGCTGTTTTTTACAACCATAATATGTGCCTATTTATAAGCCTAAACTACAGTAAAAGACTCAGCAAAATTCGCAGCCCAAGTCACCTAGGGAACCTAGTTACAAAGGAATCAAGAAAACCTAGTCAAACTAGGATTCCTACACCCTTTTAACACATGTTTAAGGTGTGTAGTGAATTCCATTTATCCTAAGTGGCCTAAATCACTACCATGACCTAAATAACATCCTAAATATTGTAAATAAATAGGAAAATAAAATAAGATATGTTACAACACAAGATTAGCCATAAAAACCCTAAAATGGTCTTCTCGAGTGGTCCTTGCTTGTGTCTTCAACTTCAAGCTGAAATTCAAACTTGATGCAGCCATGATTTCTCAAAATGCAAACCATGAAAGTTGTATATCTATTTCTTAGATTTGAAATGACACATGAATCACACAAAATGGACATCTAAAGCCAAAGATATGCATAAAATACTGCAACTGCTTCTGAACCAGCGATAACCCATAAATCATGACTTTGAAGCTAAATTGGACCCCCTTAATGTGAAAACTGGGTTTAATGGTCTTCATCTGCTTTGTAGCTGCAGATGTTAGCTTTCCAATGAATCAAGAATCACTGAATTCGGATCTATTTAGCTCAGGATATGATTTTCTACCAAAACATCAACAATCTGTCAACATCCAAGCACGGCCATCAACTCCATATGATTCCTTCCATGTTCCAGCAGCTTATTGTGAAATTACAAGCTCATTCTCCATGAAAAAGCTTGAGACAAAAGCTTGAAGTGCACTAGTGAGCTCCTTAGCCTTCTTCCTTGTCAATGGTTCACTAGTTATCTTCAATGGATCCTTGCCATCCTTGGTTGTGCCTTCTTTGATCATATCAGCTCTGATGGCCTGCGGCGGCTTCATCGTGCATCATTGTAAGGGTAGGGAAGACTTCTAATGGAGGAGAGCACTTTGAGGGGAGATTCCCCAGTGGAGGATACCTAAAATACTTCAGAAAACACAGGTTAGGAGGTCCCCGGTGTGTATTCCCGGGGAGGAGCCTCCGACGCCTAAGTCAGTATTTTCAGATAACTGGATTATGTGCTCTTTTGTGTATTCAAAGAGAGCTTTTCTTCTTACCTTCCCTCTTTTTGCAAGGATGCTTTCTGGGTGTTTTATAAAGGAGGCGTGCAGAAGCCATTCCCCTCTTGTGGTCGTCCCAGATTACGACACGTGTCCGGTGGGATGTGATCCCTGCTTTTCCGGGAACGAAGGGACGCTTATCTCAGCAAAAGTCGCCTGGTTGACAGCCTAGGCATTCTGAGAGTGTCGTATCGAGGTGTCCCTCTGATAGCGTGCCTCAGTGATAGCGTGTCTGATTGTACTTGGGGGATGACTTTTATGGAGAGGTGTCAGAGGCTCCTTAAATGCTTTGTTCGTACTCTCCGAGGTTACTCTAACGTTTCGGGGGATATATTTCCCGAGGATGGTTCCTCCGAGGGATACTTCTGTTTCCAAAGAGGGTCTGACCGCTCTACCGAGGTTGGTCCTACCATTTTCTAAGGAACCGAGTTCCCTACGTTAGGCCAGGGGAATCGCTCATCCTTCCGACCTCGGCTGGCTGTTTCCCTCTGCCGAAGTCAATACTCCGTCAGGTCTGGGAGCTCGGCCAGTGATGGGCACCTCGGCTATCACATGCCCCCTCCTGGGAGCTCGGCCAGTGATGGGCACCTCGGTTATCACATGCCCCTCCTGGGGAGCCAAAGCGGGGGCTTCGGCTATGTTTTTCGGGAAGGTCCCTTTGCCGATCTGGCGGTTGAAACTTTTCCTGGGAAAGTTGCCCTACTTCGGAAGGCGTCTCCTCGGAGCCGAGGTACTCTCCTCTAGTTTTCTTGATGTCCTCGGAATGCACGTTACTTTTTCTTTTTTTCTTTTTCTGCCGCGGGTCTGTGAATCATCGCGTCCTTTGGCCAGGTGTGTCAGTCATGGGTAACCGTGCCTGGGTTTTCGTGATGTTAGAGGGACATGCCCTGGTTCTTCGCGCCGTGTGACGCGTGGACGCTGTTGGATGGTGAAACAGCTATGCTGGTTACGTCAACCGCACCTCTTCGCCTTCAAGGAGTAATAATGAGGCGGTTACATCTTCAAAGGATGATTATGACGACGTTTCACTTATCCTTCTTCGGTCTATATAAGCACCTTCCGTCCCATTTTGTCTCACTCTTTTGTTTTAGCTCTCGTCTGTTCTAGAGCCTTTTCTTGCCCTTTTTCTTTTTCCGGCGGTGGTTCTTACGGCAGAGTGACCTCCAGCGATTCCTTGCAGCGGTGTTTCGCAGCCCAGGTTTTAGCAAAGTCTTTGGTGGGTGTTCCCTTTTTGTGGTTTGTCGTTGTTCCTCTATTTCTCCCAAAGTCATCTCTCTTTTTCTTATTTTTTGAAAAATGTCAAATCCGACTCCATTAAGTCCGACTCCATTGATGACTGTGCGCCCTCTTTCTGCAAACCTTGCTTCCCTTGAGGCTTATCCTTGTTCCACTACTTTGGAAAAGATGAAAAAGTGGGTGGCCAAGTACTACCTCCCTTCTTATATCACACCGAGGTTACCTCTCCCGGGATCTTATGGTTACGCAGCTTCTTCGGGGGAGGTTACCGTTTACCGAGCTCAGCTGAAAGCCGGTCTTCGGTATCCCCCTCATCGCATGATATGCGAATTCTGCAAATTCCACGGTATTGCCGTGAACCAACTCCCCCCAAATTCTTACTCTTACTTTAATGCTTTCCTCTGCATGTGCGGGGTGTTCGGCATAAACCCCCACTTCCTCTTCTTCATGCAATACTACAAACTCCACCCGGTCCCGAAGGGTGGTTTTTACTACCTCCTTCCCCGAGGGTCCGGGAGTAAGAAGTTTATGTTTACCTTCGACACTAAGGATAGTTGGCGAGGGTGGCAGAAGAAGTTTTTCTTTTTCCGGGTTCCCGAGTCTTGGAGACATGTGCCTATTAGATGGGCTTCAGGGACTTTGAAGGTCGACGTCGTCGATCCCCGGAAGCTCCTCACTCCGGTATTGCTTGCCGATTTTGACAACTTCGACAAACGTATTCGGTTAGTGGCGGACTGGGACTCCGGGGCTCCTTCACGTTCACCCTACCCTTTTCCCATTAAGTGGGATCTTATGTCAGAGGAAGTTCTTCGGGAACTGGGAGTGATAACTGCCCACAAGAGTGACCCCGGCATGCCCGTGCCTGTTCTTCCGGGGAAGAAAGCCTGGATAGTCATGCTCCTTCGGCGTGAAATTTCTTATCAGGCTTTTTCCGAGAGTAAGTCATCTTCCAGGGTTTGGTATCTGCTTTCCTTTTGGACTTACACTGATATTTTACCTTTTTGCAGAGATGGGCGATCAGTCTGCCGAGTTTTATAAATCACTCTTCGACAGTCAGGCTAAGCGGGGAGAGCAAGTACGCAGGAAGACTTCTGGTAAGAGGAAGAAGTCGACTGCCGGCCCTTCTAAGTCCAAGAAGGCCAAAGCTACCACTCCTCCTCCCCCCGAGAACGTAGTTGAGGTGGAAGATCAGTCCTCTGCTCAACTTCCGACCGCCGAGAACCCTTCTTCGGACCCTGACATCCTCGGGGAGACACTGAGTCCTGCCCCTGCTACCGAGATTCCAGCAGAGCGAACGTCTGCCCAGGAGTTTGAAGAGGGCAGAAGGAGGAAGGGAAAGAACGTCACTGAGGATGTTCGGGAGGTCGGTTCTGAGGAGTGCGTCCCCGAAGTTCCACCAGGTTGGTTCCTTAGCCATTCCGCTACAAATCTCAGTATTTTTCGTATCTACGATTTTTTGGATGAATGGCTAAGGGATGATGTCTTGATGGAACTTCGGCGTGACCTTGCAGAGAACGCCCCTACTGCTTCCTGGGTGGAAGCTCATGCCCGTCAGAGGGCTCTTCGGGACCGACGGATTCCGCGGGACAAGGTGCCACGGGAGCCTTTCTGGACGTTCACAGAGGACATGGATTTGTTCTCTGAGGATAGCCAGCTGATGGCTCCGCAAATGGCGGCGGGGGTGCTGACTAATGCCACTTTTCAGTCCCTTACCACCGAATGTCCCAGCGAAGAGATCCTCGCGGCGAGGATGACCGAGCACGCTGCTCAGGTGATCCTTTCTTTTCTTGTATCTTAGAAAATTGTTCTTCTAAGCTATCACTGCCTTCCGATACTTATTTGACGCCTCTGTTTTTCTGCAGCTTTTGGCATATAGCGGGTACTTCTGCGCCTGGTCAGCGAAACAAACGGAGACCCGCTCTCTGTCCGAAGATTCCTTGCGCAAGACGAAGGAGTCTCTCGCCCAATATGCCCTAAAATATGGCGAGTTAAACAAAATCGCGAAGAAGGACCTTGGGAGTCTTCGGGCCGAGGTTGTGTCCAGCAGGCAAGAGCTTCTTACTGATTTCTCAACCAAGGTTAAAGACCTCTGCTCAAAGTGCGTGACTCTTTCTTTAGAGAATGAGGCCCTTCGGAAGAAGACCGCTCAAGACGGCGAGGATCTTGTGAAGGCACTCGCTTTGAATGCCGATCTTCAGGCTGAGATTGCGTCGCTGAGGAAGAAGGAGACGAAGAGCAGGAAGAAGAAGAAGCTGGAGGAGAAGATTGTCGCGCTAAAAGCTGAGCTGGCGGCTCTTGGCGCCGAGAAGGACCGTAGCGAGCAAATGTCGAAGACGTCTTACCAAGATAGTTTTTGCTTGGCTCGTCACCAGGTCCTCGCTCGGCACCCTGGGCTTGACCTTTCTCACTTGTCTGCTTTGGATTTTCCCAAAGAGCCCAGATCTTCATGGTCCAAAGTCGAGTTCTTCAATATTCCTCCGGCTCGGCCTATGTCTTTGACTGAGCCATCCGGGGATGATAATGTTGGAGAAACGTCGGATACCCCTGCTTAGTCATAGGCTTTCTTCTTCCTTCTTTGTATTTTTTGCCTTTTAGAATTTTTTAGTGAAGAATTTTTTTCCTCCATTCTCTGTTCTTTCTTCCGAATACGCCTTCTCAGAAGCTGGTATGATTCTAAGTGTACATTTTTTGCGAACACCTGCACCTTATCTTTCGGAATGAACCTTTTTGAACTTCTTCCGTGTTCAGATGGGTTTTTAAGCTTGGTAAGGAATTTTGTAAGGCAGGATCGTCAAGGCATACTCTTTCGGTAACGAGGGCGTATTCGTCATGTATTTTTACTGACGACTTCGGGGAGGAGTATCTTACAGGCTTTCTTCGAAAAAATGTCTACGTATAGAATTTTTTCAGAGAGTCTGAGTGCCAAGTATTCTTCAACTCCACTCCCTCAATATTACCCAACTTAAAGACCCCTGGGCGAACTTCGTCGAGGACCAAATAGGGTCCACTCCAATTTGCCCAAAGTACCCCTTGCGATGGCCTTCACTGTTCGAACTTGGCCTTCCGGAGAACAAGGTCTCCCTTTTTGATCTCCTTTTTTCTTACATGTAATTGGCGGTGCGTGCTATCCGTTGCTGGAAGGCCTTTCTCCTTAACTTGGCCATTTCGCGGTGTTCTTCGAGGAGGTCCAGTTTTGCTCTCAGTCCAAGATCATTTCCTCCTTCATCGAACACCTGTACTCTTACCGAGGGCTGCATGACTTCAATGGGAATAATGGCCTCAGTCCCGTATACGAGCGAGAAGGGAGTCTCTCCCGTGGCTCTTCGGGGAGTCGTTCGGTAGCTCCATAGCACACTTGGAAGCTCTCCTGGCCATTTCCCTTTTGCCTCTTTTAGCCTTTTCTTCAGGCCATCTTTTATTGTTCTGTTAGATACCTCGACCTGCCCATTGCTCTGAGGGTGAGCTACTGGGGCAAAATGTATCTTGACGCCAAGGTCCTCCATGAATTCCTGGAACCCCTTGTCCGTGAATTGAGTCCCGTTATCGGCCACTATTACCCTCGGAATGCCAAATCGGCATATAATATTCTTCCATATGAATTTTTGAGCGTCCTTCACCGAGATTGATGCTAGCGGTTCTGCCTCTATCCACTTAGTGAAATAGTCCACTACGACGATGCAAAATTTTACTCCGCCGGGGGCGTTTGGGAGAGGTCCGATGAGGTCAATGCCCCAGATGGCGAAGGGGCAGGGATAGTCTGTTGCATTTATTCTTTCCGAGGGTAGCTTTTGGATATTGGCGTGCCTTTGGCAGTTGTCGCATCTTCGGACGAATTGCCTTGCATCCTTCCTTAGGGTAGGCCAAAAGTAACCTTGGCGGAGTATTACTCCTGCGAGGGCGTCTGTTCCTATATGGGAGCCACACACTCCTTCATGTACTTCTTCAAGTATTATTTTGGCATCATCCTCGCCTATACATCTTTGTAGAGGACTTGCGTACCCTTGTCTGTACAGTTCTTCCCCAATGAGGAAGTACCTCCCTGCACGCTTTCGGACCTTTGCGGCTTCTTTAGGATCCTCGGGAAGCTCTGAAGTTGCCAAATATCTCTTGAGGGAGGTTTGCCATCCCTCCCCCGAGGTTTTTATGCACATTAACTCCGTGCTGGGGTGTTTTAGCACTTCGGTGGGTTCCTTAGCCTTGGCCAAGGCATCCGCTTGGGTATTATCCCTTCGGGGCACGTTCTTTATGTGCACCGAGTCGAAATCCTCAATGAGTTTCTGAACGAGGTCGTGATACTTAGCCAAAATTGGGTCCTTTGCCGCATATTCTCCCTTCGTCTGTCGGACTATTAGCTGTGAGTCACTGTGGGCCACAAGGTTCTTCACACCTACTTTTCTGGCCATTTTCAGTCCGGCTATGAGGGCTTCATATTCGGCAATGTTATTGGTAACATTAAAACCGAATTTGACTGCTTTAGAAGCTTCCATGCCTTCGGGACCCTGAAGGACTATTCCAGCTCCTTGATGCTCTGCGCCTGACGCTCCATCGACGAAGAGCTTCCATTCTGGATCAGTCTCTGTTTCACCTCCCGCGAGTGCTTCGATCTTTTCAATCTCGGGAATCTCGGCAATGAAGTCTGCAAGTGCCTGAGCCTTTATTGCCTTTCTAGGCTCGTAAGTAATGTCGTATTCACCGAGCTCGATGCACCATTTTGAGAGTCTTCCCGAATGCTCCACTTTTTTCATCACATCTCGCAGGGGCAAATTACTTCGTACGGTGATGGCGTGTCCTTGGAAGTAGGGTCGCAATCTCCTACCCGCCAGCACTAACGCGTAGATAGCTTTTTGGAGCAACGGATACCTCGTCTCGGCGCCATGCAGGGACTTGCTTACGTAATACACCGGCCATTGTTTCCCAGCCTCTTCTTTCACTAAGACAGAACTTACCGTCTTTTCAGTGACTGCAAGGTAAAGGATGAGGGGTTCCCCCTCCCGAGGTTGTCGAAGTGTTGGGAGGCGAGTTAGATAACTTTTGAGCTCTCCCCAGGCTTTCTGGCATTCTGTATTCCATGGATGTTCCTGGATTCCGGAGGTACCACCTTCCTTGGAGACTTTGGTGAGTACTTTGAAAAACGGGCGACATCGGTCACCATACCTGGAGATGAATCTACTTAGGGAGGTGATCCTCCCGGTAAGCCTCTGTATGTCTTTGATAGACGTAGGTGTCCGGAAATTCAGCAGGGCTTTCACTTTCTCAGGGTTAGCGTCTATTCCCCTTTCTGACACCATAAACCCGAGAAATTTTCCTGCGTTTACTCCGAACACACACTTTTCGGGATTAAGGCGAATGCCGAACTCTCGAAGTCGTTGGAAGGTTTCGGTTAAGTCGGTGATATGATTACTGGGCACTTTGCTCTTGACTATCATATCATCGACGTACACTTCCATGTTCCTACCGATCTGTGCGTCAAATACCTTGTTCATCAGTCTTTGGTAGGTGGCTCCTGCGTTTTTGAGCCCGAAGGGCATTCTGACATAGCAGTAAGTACCTATCTCTGTGATGAATGCCGTTTTTTCCTCATCCTCGGGGTTCATTCGGATCTGATGATACCCGCTAAAGGCGTCGAGGAAGCTAAGCAGTCCGTACTCGGCAGTTGCGTCTACCAGCTGATCTATGGCCGGTAATGGGTAGGAGTCTTTTGGACAGGCATCGTTTAAGTTTCGGAAGTCGATGCACATTCAAAGCTTTTCACTACCCTCTTTTGTGGCTATAACCACATTGCTGAGCCATTCGGGGTATTTTACTTCCCTTATTACCCCGGCCTCGATGAGGCGACTAACTTCGGCCTTGACGAAGGACTTTTTGTGAGCTGATAGATTCCGTTTTTTCTGCCGAACTGGTCTGACGTGTGGTTGCACTTTAAGATTGTGGTGGATTATGCTGGGGTCAACCCCAGGCATATCCTTCGGCGAATAAGCAAATAGATCCTTGTTCATGCACAAAAAGGATACAAGCCTCTTTTTGTCCCCTTCGGCCAGTTTCTTCCCAATTCGGGTGTTTCGGCCGGGGATCAATTCTACATCTTCTGTTTCTATTTTTTTGAGGCTTTCCGTTTCTTCTGCCGTTGCCTTTTCATCCATCAAGACCTTTTTTCCTTCTGCCGAAGTCTGTACCTGGATCTTGGTTGGGCTTTGCCTGGCCCTCGTGAAGACTTTTCTAACCTCGGCTTGATCAATGAAGATTTCAGCATCTCCGTCTTCGGTGGCGAAGGTGACCGTCAGGTACCTTACATCTGGCCGAATGTGAAAATTACCCTGAGTCTGCCTTCCCAGAATGGCGTTATATGCTGACGGTACATCAATGACTATAAATCTTGTCCTGCCGGAGGTGATTAACTCTTCTTTGCTTTTGGGGGAGACCCCTTTCAGCATCACAGGCAGGTCGATGTACCCAAGGACTGGAAGTTCAGATGGTCCGACGCCGAAGGTGGGGGAACTGACTGGGCTAAGGTCACTTTTTGAGATGTCTAATTTACCCAGCAGATGAGAAAAAATGACGTCGGTGTTCGAGCCGTCATCGAGGAGCACTCTCTTGACGTCCCAGTTCCCTATTCTTGCCATGACAAGGAGGGGGTCGTCGTGAGGGAATTTTATTACAGACCCATCCCTACGGGTGAGCCTTTGCGAGGAGCTCCCGTACTCCATGATGGAGACTTCTCTCATCTTTCTTTTTCTCTCGGCCGAGGGCATCCCAGTAGTGATGGTTTGGATGATCCCTGCCGAGGGTGGCAGACTTTTCCGGGGACTTCGGTCCCGCCGTTTATCTGACTCATACTCTTCTTCATCTGCTCTCCTCTGCTCTTCCTTTCTCCCTTTCAGAGAGGGCATCCGCAGATATCACCGAAGTTGACCCTGTTTGATCAGGGACTCAATGTACTTCTTCAACTGGTAACAGGCTTCAGTGTCATGGCCATGTTCCCGGTGAAATTGATAGAATTTTTTCATATTGCTTTTATTCTCCGGGGCCATGGCCTTTGGCCTTAGGACTGTGGTCCCTTGCCTTTCTAGGGCCATTAGAATGCTAGCTCTTGTGGTGTTCAAGGGAGTGAATGTTGCGGGCCTCTTTCCTCTTTGCCTGCGGGACCGCTCTCCCTCGTTCTGCTGGCACAGCTGGTGGCCAGGCCCTTCAGTGCGAGGGTGTTCTGCCTTAGGTCCTCCCATTCTGAGTTCTTCGGCCGTCATGTGTTGTTCGGCTCTTCTGTAAAATTCCCCAAGAGTTTCTGGGGGATCTTTGGAGAACTCGTAGAACAGCTGGAAGTCCCTCCGCAGTCCTCTGACCATTGCCAGGATGTGAATTTCCGATCGAAAGTCTGGTACACTCAATGCTTCTCGATTGAATCTTTCAACATAATCGCGGATGGTCTCCCCTCCTCTCTGAGCTATGTCAAACATTTGCACTGGCATTTTGGCAGTTGGCCTACTACCAATAAACTATTGGGTGAAAGCAGTAGATAGTTCTTGGAAGCTCAACAAACTTCCCTGGGGCAAAGAGCCATACCACGTTGTTGCTGGTCCTGAGAGCGTCACCTCAAAGCATTTACAGAGCGTGGCATCGTCCGCGCCATGGAGAACCATTCTTCGCTTATATTTTGTCAGGTGCACCTGGGGGTCACTTCGGCCGTCATACATTTCCAGATGAGGAACCCTGAAATCACTGGGCATAGGCGCCTCTACTACCTCGCGTACGAAAGGCGACTCCTCTCCGGTGTAGGAGTCGGACAACCGGGACCAGACTGGTTTTCGGGAGATCTGTTTCTCGACCTTTTCCAGCCTTCCCAGGATCCTTTCCATAAGGGCGGCAGTGCTGGTTCCTTCCTGCCGTCGTGTGTTTGCTGGTAGTGGCGAATTTCTTCTTCGCCTTGGGGAACGACTCCGGCGAGGGGGAGAAGGGGACCTCTGGTAAGGGGATGCGCTCCGTTGACAGGAGGCCCTGGCCTCTTTTGGGGCTCCCCATCTGGCGAGCCGCGTCTCAACGGGTTCACCATATGTTGAACATGCGTTAAGGGAGTCTCTACTCCCTGAACTCCGGTGAGTAGATCGCGAGCTCCTTTCCCGACGAATGGTCGGGGGTGAGGCTCTTTGAGCGGGTGGACGTTGGGGCAACCTCTGATCAAGCTGTTAAGTGATTTTGGCAATGATAGAACACTGGAAATCCCGTAGGAAGCTCATCGTTACTGTTATAGGACGGTCTTCCTCCATCATGGAAGTTTTTGCCACAGGCAGAGGGGTCGCCTGTTGAGTCTCAGGTGCAAGGGGGGATCTTGAAATCCCTTTGTCCTTCGAGCGCCGAGTCTCCACGACGGCAACATGGGATAGGTTTTGTTAGTGTTGTGCCCAAAAGCCAATCATGAGATGATTGTATTTTTGCACATTGAGTCATGATATTTTATTAAGGCATTAATCCAGCAATTATGTTTGTTGTTTTATTCCTGCGTAACTTAACAAACATAATTGTAACCCTAGAATAATGATATTCTTAAAAGTCCCTGGTCTAGTATTATTGTGGAGTGGGTTGCAATAATACATAACAACTAGCATATGTGGAGACTAATATGAGATATGTAGTCTACATATGGGTACAAGTTGGAGAACTTGTGTACTGGACCGACCCACCATGAGAACACTACATGGATCGTTATATGAGTGTCATAAGTGATTCCCATAGTGATCAGGGTATATGTAGTCCTTCGACCTAAGATCATCAAGGTTCCCTACATGTGAGTCACATACTTTGATACTTTCCTTTGTTGCTCGTCACTGAGTGAACTTGAAGGAGGTCATTGGGTATGTCACATATCATGCGGAGGGATTTGTATGATCAAGATGGGATTTGTCCCTCATATGTAACGGGAACGATATCTTCGGGCCCCTTGATAGAGTGAGACTTAGAAAATGCATGGCCATGCTCGGATGAATTGATATGCGATATCAATGTCATCAGTTTAAGTTAGTCTACTCGGTAATCAAGAAACCAAAGATTGGGCTATACGAGAGTGACACATTCCATGTCTCGTGCTTAGTCTTGATATCTTGGACAAAGGGACAATGGCATCTATCGGTGATGATCATAAAGGTATAGTCGAATCAATGTTATGCTCGGACAATCTTGTCACTTGGGTAGCAATGATGTGTTGCTAGACACCCGCTCATTGCTTATGATCATAAATGTGATTTATGATCATTGCCAACGTGATAAGAGCCTATTGGGTCACACACATAGAGCAATTTGGATCATTAGAGTGCATGGGCTAATTATTTGGGTTATGGTTTCACTTTAATTTCATATTAATAATGGGCCCAAAAGTTGAGCCATTATTAAGCCCGAAATTAAATCCTAATTGGATTAGGGCTTTGAAACCTATTAGGCCTGGAAGTTGAGTCTCACTATAAATACAAATTTTAAGTGAGAAATTCGTAGGTCTCCTTGCCCTAGCCTCCCAAAAAAGGACAGTCACACTCTTCTCTTGCAATTCCTTGGAGGACGCAAGCTAGCACTACGAGCGCAAGAGAAACGCATCTGTCGGGACGTGGTGGGAGCGTGGTGATCCCGAGAGGCTCATGTGGATACCATAGAGAGCTTGAACACGTCAACTGTTTAGGTTTTGTGATTCGACTCTACAGTTGAGTGAGAGATCTCAACCGAAAATTAGGTATGAAAATTTTTGAACACCCGGTTTACCCAGTTTCACTTGGATCCTGGAGGGTTTCGGTTAAATTCCGCTGCGCTGTTTGGCTCCCGAAACCCAACAGGTTTCCCACAGACGGCGCCAAATGATGGCCCGCGGCGGCTTCATCGTGTGTCATTGTAAGGGTAGGGAATACTTTTGATGGAGGAGAGCACTTTGAGAGGAGATTCCCCAGTGGAGGATACCTAAAAAACTTCAGAAAACACAGGTTAGGAGGTCCCCGGTGTGTATTCTCGGGGAGGAGCCTCCGACGCCCAAGTCAGTATTTTCAGATAACTGGATTATGTGCTCTTTTGTGTATTCAAAGAGAGCTTTTCTTCTTACCCTCCCTTTTTTTGCTAGGATGCTTTCTGGGTGTTTTATAAAGGAGGCGTGCAAAAGCCATTCCCCTCTTGTGGTCATCCCAGATTACGACACGTGTCCGGTGGGATGTGATCCTTGCTTTTCCGGGAACGAAGGGATGCTTATCTCAGCAAAAGTCATTGAGCTGACAGCCTAGGAATTGTGAAGGTGTCGTATCGAGGTGTCCCTCTGATGGCGTGCCCTAGTGATAGTGTGTCAGAATGTACTTGGGGTATGACTTTACGGAGAGGTGTCAGAGGCTCCTTAAATGCTTTGTTCGTACCTTCCGAGGTTACTCTAACATCTCGAGGAATATATTCCGCAAGGATGGTTCCTCTGAGGGATACTTCTATTTCCAAAGAGGGTCTGACCGCTCGACCGAGGTTGGTCCTACCATTTCCTAAGGAACCGAATTCCCTACGTTAGGCCGGGGGAATCGCTCATCCTTCCGACCTCGGCTGGCTGTTTCCGTCTGCCGAAGTCAGTACTCCGTCAGGTCTGGGAGCTCGGCCAGTGATGGGCACCTCGGCTATCAAGCTCCCCCCTCCTTAGAAGGATTCGTCCTTGAATCAAAAGCTGCATTAAAAAAGGGAATTGAATCAATAACAATGAAATAATCAACACATAAGCACTTACCTTTCACATAAGCACCAATAGCATGGAATGCTTGTGTATAGAGGTTTAATCTTGTGAAAAACCTGAACCATTATCCAAATGCAATGATAATTTTTATGCCTCTAGGTTCAAAAACAAAGTTAGAAGCAATTACCACAAAAAATCTGAAAGTTTGCATAATTTTCATAGTAACTCTAGGCATCACTTTCATTGCCTTTGCCATCACAAAAGCATTATTCCCAAAACTAGAAAAAGCATTGGAATAATTTACCTTAAGGATGTTGTATGCACTCAAAACAAATGGACCTAAACTCACAAAAGTATCATGGTTATAAAAAAAACAAGTTATGCATGTCAAGACAATAGTTTGCAACGGCCATTCAAATAAACAAGAATTGAACACAGTGTGACCTATAAAAATAACAAAACTAGGATGCACCAATTCCACAAAAATCCTAAGCATTTTAAATGAAACAAGATTGGAGTAGATAGGATTAACTGAAACCAACTTAGTACCAAACTTATTTTTGCATGTATATGCACAACAATGCATGAAATTTATGATTGGGATGTGACACAAAACAAAGGACTCAACATACCTCCTTAAAAGGCTGAATTTAAAACTAGAATTTGTCACTCAAAATAAAAACTTTCAAGTTTGGACATAAAGCAAAAAGATCAAGGCTCAAAAGTTTGTGTAATGCATGTGTCATGACAAAAAGATACTTGCTGGAAATTAAAGATTGACACACAAAAATGGGCTGAACACGAATGGAAATCAAAGAAGTATGTAATGCATGTGTAAGAACTAATTTATGCATGAAAAATTCCAAAGAAATATATTTAACTTGAGGCAAAATAAAACAATGTGACATGGATGCAAAGCAAACAAAATAAAAAACCAAAGACACAAAAATAGATTTTACTCTAGAGAAACTCATGGAATTCAAAAGATGATTGGACAAAACCAAAGAATTAGAAGGCTTAAAACCATATTTTGTCAAATTTTCATGCTTACTTCCTTCTTTTAATCTAGTTTCATGAAAACCATTTGTCAAAATAACATTGCAAGCAAACACACATTGTTTGAGATTTTCATGCAAAACTACATCAAATCTAGGTGTTAGGAAGAAATACATTACAGTGGTTGGAAGAAATACATTACAGTGGTTGGACTTAGTCTCCAAGTATCTTCCTTTGGTTTAGGAACCACAAAATTTTCACCTTTGCACTCAATGGCTTCGGATGGAGTTGCATTAATTTCATCCCCTTGAAACATAGGATAAGAAATAATGTTAGCCAAACTTTTGCATATGAAATCACTTGGACTCACGTCAAATTGTTCCTTCTCAACCTCCTTTGTTGGTTTGATGCATGGGACATGACTTGGAATATTGGGAACACCAACTTCTTGGATGGGCAGCAACTCACTTGATTCTTGAAGTTCATATCCGCTTAAGTCCTAAAAAGAAGACAACATGACACTAGAAGAAGACTCCATTATGTTAGATGAAAGTATGGCTTCTTTATAGGTCTTTCTCTCTTCACTCAGCTTGGGTTCATTGCACTCTTGTCTTCTCTCAACTTCACACTCAATTTTTTATCTCGGGAACGCTCTACTCTTCTTTCCTTCAGGTTCACTCTTCTCACTTAATCTCTCAGTTGTTCTCTTGGCTTTCCCTTCATCACTCTTGCCCTCAACTTTCCCCTCCTTTTCTTTTCTCTCAAACTCACTTTGAAGTTTCCTTTGATCTTCCAAGACTTGTTGTGGTGAAAGTGGTACAAGCATGATTGACTTTTCGTGTTGAGTCCGAGGCATGTCTCCTTTTATGGCCTCCACTTTTGGCTTGGGTGCTTCTCTTACATCCTTGCTCCATGCCCTTCTCCATGTGGAAATTCCTCCTTGAGACATCTTGGATGCCTTCGCTCTCTTGATGTTCCTTTCAGCCTCGGTGGCATGTTGAAGCAAGTCCTCCATATTGAAATAAGGCACCATTTCCAATTTGTTGGCTATCTCATGGTTAAGACCATTGATGAATCTAGCAATGGTGGTCTTTTCATCCTTAATGATGTTGGCTCGAGTTAAGGTCATCTCCAAGTCTTTTTGTGGTAGTCCTCTACACTCCTTTGGCCTTGCACTAGCCTTTGAAGCTTAAGGCGTTGATCTCTAGTGTAGTAGCTAGGCACAAATCTCCTCCTCATTAATGCTTTAAGGGCTCTCCATGTGTGTATGGGGTCCTCCTCATCCCTTCTCCTAGAAGTAACATCCTGATTCCACCATACAAGAGCATAATTAATGAACTTTATGGTAGCCAATTTAACCTTCTTTTCCTCGGGGTAATGATGGAAATCAAACACCATCTCAATATTTTGCTCCCACTCCCAATATGCATCTGGATCAGTCCTCCCTTGGAAAGGAGGGAATGGTGAGTTTCATGGAGCCTAGATTGTTGTCCTCCCTTGGCTCCCCCCTCCTTCGAAACCCATGGCATGCCATACTCTTTCTTCCTTCGTGGGTTCTTCTTTCCTTGGACCTCTCCTTGGTTGCAAGATAGGATTAGGCCTTCTTGCAACCCCAAATCTGTGTCTTCAATTCTCCCCATAGGTCTATTGAGAGTTTCTTGAAGCTCTCTCACGGTTGGCTCCTCATTGTGGCTTACTTCCATCCTCCTATCCTCCTGGCCCTCCATACTCCTGACAACAAAGATCCTTACAAACACTCACCTCACATGTTTTACTCAAAAGATGAACACTCAAACACTCAATTTGTTAGTGAGATATTGCTATTCAAAGAGTCCTCAAAAGTTCTGAGAAAACTGTCCTTAAAGCACACAAGAAAACTTGAATTCTTGAAAACAATTTTGACTCCAAAAGAGGTGGGCTAAACAAGCTTTAAAAGACTCTAGGAAGCTCTTGCAATTGATGATCACAAGAACCACAAAGAAAGCTATTTGGCTCAAATCAATGGGAAAGGTTTTGGGGCGCAAAACTTTCAACACTTTGAGAAAACTTCTTTTTGCAAGCTCTTTATTTTTTCTTTTCTTTCTTTTTTTTTTTCCTTTTTTTTTTCTTCTTTTTTTCTTCTTGCTATTTTGGATGCTAAAACAACCTTCTCCTTGAAGTTTCTTGCTGCCAAAGACAGAAAGTCAGTTTTCAATTCAGCCAAAACAAGAAACTATGAAAACATGCATAATTTGAAACAACCTTTGTTGTACCGAAACTTCCTCAATTTGAATCCTTCTTTCTTCGGTGTTTTCTTGACTCTATGATGCTAGAAACAATGAAAACAAGAGAGATTAATAGGGTTGGACACAAAATAGAAAGATAAGAAACAAACAAGAATAAACGAATTGAAACCGAGAACACTAGACAACACAGATTGACTTATTTTTGTTCTTTTATGATTTTTGGACTCGAACAAGGATGGAATAAAGAACACAGACCTGAAACAATGAGATAAGAGATTAAAACAGAGAATCAAAACATGAATTTACTGAAGAAAAACTGAGGGAAAAATGAAGATAAAGAAGAACACAAGATATGTCCTTCCATAGAACTTGTGGCTCTGATACCAACTGATGCGAACCCCGATGGTATAAAGACCATGAAACATGCCCAAGATGTTCTTCAAGCTCCACAAGACATCAAATATACTAGATTTTAAGACCCCCACCCCTAATCAACCTGTGACTTGAAACGAGAAGTATAAGAACACCAAGAACACAAGCACACTTGTGCACCAAGGTAGTCCACAAAGAACCAAAGAGAAATTCTCTCCAAAGTAGCAATATTATTTCATGTCAAGGCTATTTTTTACAACCATAATATGTGCCTATTTATAGGCCTAAACTACGGTAAAATACTCAGCAAAATTTGCAGCCAAAGTCACCTAGGGAACCTAGTTACAAAGGAGTCAAGAAAACCTAGTCAAACTAGGATTCCTACACCCTTTTAACACATGTTTAAGGTGTGCAGCGATTTCATTTATCCTAAGTGGCCTAAATCACTTTCATGGCCTAAATAACATCCTAAATAATGTAAATAGACAGGAAAATAAAATAAGATACGTCACAACACAAGATTGGCCATGAAAACCCCAAAATGGTCTTCTCGGGTGGTCCTTGCTTGTGTCTTCAACTTCAAGCTGAAATTTGAACTTGATGCAGCCATGATTTCTCAAAATGCAAAGCATGAAAGTTGTAGATCTATTTCTTTGCTTTTAAATGACATATGAATCACACAAAAGGAACATCAAAAGCCAAATATATGCCTAAAATACTTCAACTGCTTATGAACCAGCGATAACTCACAAATCGCGACTTTGAAGCTAAATTGGACCCCCTTAACGTGAAAACTGGATTTCATGGTCTGCATATGATTTGTAGCTCCAAAT
Source organism: Aquilaria sinensis (assembly GCA_005392925.1). Classification (NCBI taxonomy): domain Eukaryota; kingdom Viridiplantae; phylum Streptophyta; class Magnoliopsida; order Malvales; family Thymelaeaceae; genus Aquilaria; species Aquilaria sinensis. The sequence goes on along the minus strand of SMDT01000151.1, from coordinate 114,020 downwards.
GTTAGATTTCCAATGAATCAAGAATCACTCAATTTAGATCTATTTAGCTTAGGATATGATTTTTCTACCAGAACATCAATAATTTGTCAACATCCAAGCTTGGCCATCATCTCCATATGATTCCTTCCATGTTCCAGCAGCTTCTTGTGAAATTAGAAGCTCATTCTCCATGAAAAAGGTTGAGACAAAAGCTTGCAGTGTAGCTCCTTAGCCTTCTTCCTTGTCAATGGTTACTAGTTATCTTCAATGGATCCTTGCCATCCTTGGTTGTGCCTTCTTTGATCATATCAAACCTCCGCCCTCCATCCCCCTATAAATACTTGGGAGGTTCCCTGGTAAAGGACATGGGACTACCTCCTTTATACTCTCTACTCTTAAACAACTTCTCTCCCATATACTAACTTAGGCATCAGAGGCTCCACCCCCGGAAACACACTCTAGGGAGCCCCTAACCCGCTTTCTTCAAGATCTTGTAGATACCTTCCCACTGGAAGTCTCTCTCAGGCCCAACATGTCATACAATGAAGATGACACCAGGCATCATTTGGAGATGTCTATGGGAAACCATTCTTAAGTCACTGCTGTTAAGACTCAGTATTCAAAGGACAAGGGACTCCTGAGGTCCCAGTCTACGCTGAAAACTTAAGCAATGACCAAACAGCCTACGGTAGATGCTTCCCTACTAGAGGATGAGCGTCCTCTAACTATCACAATAGGCTTCCACCACAATTTTTAGCATTCTATCATGGCTGAAATGACACAACAACTTGACCAAAGGGGGTCAACAGCACCTCCAAAAGGAAGAGTATCCTCTAGGGATGCACATCTAGAGAAAAGTCAAAAGTTACCTTGTCGGAGCTCTGGAAGTGGGCGTTCTCACGATGAGTCCTCAATGGAGAACATACCATCCTAGGGACATCACACTGTAGGAACTGGGTTTAAAGAGCCCAAAACTTCCTATCGGTGAAGTCCATCCCCAGATAAGAAGTCCCTATCCTTGCGTCAGAGAAGTTACTAATCGAAAAGAAGACATCATTCTCCATTGCCTATAATTTACAGGCAACGGGGAAAGGACGGTACTACCATCTTGATGAAGAAAATCCTGGAGATGTTGGAAAAGGTTGAAAAATAGGTCTTTCGAAAGCCTGTCTTGTCAAGGCTATCGAAGATCTTTATCGAAGAGGAGTCCCCCTTGACCTGTACGATAGTAAAGGCACCAATGCCCAAAGACCTTCGAGCAGCATGTCTAGAGACATATGATGGGTGCAATGATCCTGAAGCCCACTAAAAGAAATATAGGAGGAGCATGGTGCTACATGGTACCGATGACACCACCTTCCACAAGTGTTTTGAAGTCACTTTGTTGGGGCTGGCAACTACATGGTGCAACTCCCTAGCCCCTGGAGCCTGATAGCCGAGGTGCCCGTCACTGGCCGAGCTCCCAAACTTAATGGAGTACCGACTTTGGCAGAGGGAAATTGCCAGCCGAGGTCAGAAGGATAAACGATCCCCCTGGCCTAATGTAGGGAATTTGCTTCCTTAGGAAATGGTAGAACCAACCTCGGTAAAGCGATCGGACCCTCTTCGAAAACAGAAGTACCCTCGAAGGAACCATCCTCAGGGAATATATTCCCCGAGACGTTGGAGTAACCTCGGAAGGTACGAACAAAGCATTTAAGGAGCCTCTGACACCTCTCCATAAAGTCGTCCCCCAAGTACATTCTGACACGCTATCACTGGGGCACGCCATCAGAGGGACACCTTGATACGACACTCTCGGAATGCCTAGGCTGTCAGCCAGGTGACTTTTGCTAAGATAAGCGTCCCTTCGTTCTCGAAAAAGTAGGGATCGCATCCCACCGGACACGTGTCGTAATCTGGGACGACCACAATAGGAGAATGGCTTCTGTACGCCTCCTTTATAAAACACCCAGAAAGCATCCTAGCCAGGTAAGAAGAAAGTTCTCTTTGAATACACAAAAGGGCACATAATTCAGTTATCTGAAAGTACTGACATGGGCGTCGAAGGCTCTTCCCTGGGAATACACACCGGGGACCTCCTAACCCGCATTTTCTGGAGTATTTCAGGTACTCTCCACTGGGGAATCTCCTCCCAAAGTGTTCTCCTCCATTAGAAGTCTGCCCTACCCATACAATGACACATGATGAAGCTGCCGCAGGCCATCATTTGGCGCCATCTGTGGGAACTCTATCCCATGTCGCCGTCGTGGAGACTCGGCGCTTGAAGGACAATGGGATTTTAAGATCCCCCTCGCACCTGAGACTCAACAGGCGACCACTCTGCCTGTGGCAGAAACTTCTGTGATGGAGGACGATCATCCTGTAACGGTAACGATGAGCGTCCTATGAGATTTCCAGCGTTCTATCGTTGCCGAAATCACTCAGCAGCTTGATCAGAGGTTGCCGCAACCTCCACCCACTCAAAGGGCTTCACCCCCGACCATTCATCGGGGAAGGAGCTCGAGATCTACCCACTGGAGTTCAAGTAGTGGGGACTCCCTTGACGCATGTTCAACGGAAAGTGAACCCGTTGGGGTGCGGCCCGCCAGAAAGGGAGCCCCAAAAGAAACCAGGGCCTCCTGTCAATGAAGCGCGTCCCCTTACCAGAGGTAACCATCTTCCCCTCGCCGGAGTCGTTCCCCAAGGCGAGGGAGAAATTCACCACCATCGGCAAACGCACGACGACGAGAAGGAGCCAACACTGCCGGCCATATGGAAAGGATCCTAGGAAGGCTGGAAAAGGTTGAGAAACAGATCTCCCGAAAACCAGTCTGGTCCCGGCTGTCCGACTCCTACACCGGAGAGGAGTTGCCTTTCGTACGCGAAGTAATAAAGGCGTCTATGCCCAGTGATTTCAGGGTTCCTCATCAGGAAACGTATGACGAGCGAAGTGACCCCTAGGCCCACCTGACAAAATATAAGTGAAGTATGGTGCTCCATGGCACGGATGACGCCACGCTCTGTAAATGCTTTGAGGTGATGCTCTCAGGACCAGCAACAGCGTGGTATAGCTCTTTGCCCCAGGGAAGTTTGCTGAGCTTCCAAGAACTATCTACTACTTTCACCCAAAATTTTATTGGTAGTAGGCCAACTGCCAAAATGCCAGTGCAAATGTTTGACATAGCTCAGAAAGGAGGGGAGACCATCCGCGATTATGTTGAAAGGTTCAATCGGGAAGCACTGAGCGTACCAGACTTTCGGCCGAAAATTTGCATCCTGGCAATGGTCAGAGGACTACGGAGGGACTCCCAACTATTTTACGAGTTCTCCAAAGATCCCCCAGAAACTCTTGGGGAATTTTACAGAAGAGCCGAACAACACATGACGGCCGAATAACTCAGAATGGGAGGACCTAAGGGCGAACACCCTCGTGCCGAAGGACCTAGCCGTCAGCTGCGCCAGCAGAACGAGGGAGAACGGCTCCGCAGGCAAAGAGGGAAGAGGCCCACAGCATTCACTCCCTTGAACACCAAAAGAGCTAGCATTCTAATGGCGCTAGAAAGGCAAGGGACCACAGTCCCAAGGCCAAAGGCCATGGCCTCGGAGAAGAAAAGGAATATGAAAAAATTCTGTCAATTTCATCGGGATCATGGCCATGACACTGAAGCCTCTTATCAGTTGAAGAAGTACATCGAGTCCCAGATCAAACAGGGTCAACTTCGACGATATCTGCGGATGCCCTCTCCAAAAGGGAGAAAGGAAGAGCAGAGGAGAGCAGACGATGAAGAGTATGAATCAGATAGATGGTGGCACCGAAGTCCCTGGAAAAGGCTGCCACCCTCAGCAGGGATTATCCAAACCATCACTACTGGGATACCCTCGGCCGAGAGAAAAAGAAAAATGAGAGAAGTCTCCGTCATGGAGTACGGGAACTCCTCGCGAAGGCTCACTCGTAGGGATGGGTCTATAATAAAGTTCCCTCACGATGACCTCCTCCTTGTCATGGCAAGGATAGGGAACTGGGACGTTAAGAGAGTGCTCCTCGACGATGGCTCGAACACCAATGTCATTTTTTCTCATCTGCAACGTAAATTAGACATCTCAAAAAGTGACCTTAGCGCAGTCAGTTCCCCCACCTTTGGTGTCGGACCATCTGAACTTCCAGTCCTTGGGTACATCGACCTGCCTGTGATGCTGAAAGGGGTCTCGCCCAAAAGCAAAGAAGAGTTAATCACCTCCGGCAGGACAAGATTTATAGTCATTGATGTGCCGTCAGCATATAACGCCATTCTGGGGAAGCAGACTCAAGGCAATTTTCACATTCGACAGACGTAAGGTACCTGACAGTCACCTTCGCCACCGAAGACAGAGATGCTGAAATCTTTATAGATCAGGCCGAGGTTAGAAAAGTCTTCACGAGGGCCAGGCAAAGCCCAACCAAGATCTAGGTACAGACTTCGGCAGAAGGAAAAAAGGTCTTGATGGATGAAAAGGCAACGACAGAAGAAACGGAAAGCCTCGAAAAAATAAAAACAGAAGATGTAGAATTAATCCCCGGCCGAAAAACCCGAACTGGGAAAAAACTGGCCGAAGGGGACAAAAAGAGGCTTCTATCCTTTTTGTGTATGAACAAGGATCTATTTGCTTATTTGCCGAAGGATATGCCTAGGGTTGACCCCAGCATAATCCACCACAATCTTATAGTGCAACCACACGTCAGACTAGTTCGGCAGAAAAAATGGAATCCATCAGCTCACAAAAAGACCTTCGTCAAGGCCGAAGTTAGTCGCCTCATTGAGGCCGGGGTAATAAGGGAAGTAAAATACCCCGAATGGCTCAGCAATGTGGTTATAGCCACAAAAGAGGGTAGTGAAAAGCTCTGAATGTGCATCGACTTCCGAAACTTAAACGATGCCTGTCAAAAAGACTCCTACCCATTACCGGCCATAGATCAGCTGGTAGACGCAACTGCCGAGTATGGACTGCTTAGCTTCCTCGACGCATTTAGCGGGTATCATCAGATCCGAATGAACCCCGAGGATGAGGAAAAAATGGCATTCATCACAGAGATAGGCACTTACTGCTATGTTAGAATGCCCTTTGGGCTCAAAAATGCAGGAGCCACATACAAAAGACTGATGAACAAGGTATTTGACGCACAGATCGGTAGGAACATGGAAGTGTACGTCGACGATATGATAGTCAAGAGCAAAGTACCCAGTAATCATATCACCGACTTAACCGAAACCTTCCAACGACTTCGAGAGTTCAGCATTCACCTTAATCCCGAAAAGTGTGTGTTCGGAGTAAACGTATGAAAATTTCTCGGGTTTATGGTGTCGGAAAGGGGAATAGACGCTAACCCTGAGAAAGTGAAAGCCCTACTGAAGTTTCGGACACCTACGTCTATCAAAGATATATAGAGGCTTACCGGGAGGATCACCTCCCTAAGTAGATTCATCTCCAGGTATGGTGACCGATGTCACCCATTTTTCAAAGTACTCACCAAAGTCTCCAAGGAAGGTGGTACCTCCGGAATCCAGGAACATCCATGGAATACAGAGTGCTAGAAAGCCTGGGGAGAGCTCAAGAGTTATCTAACTCGCCTCCCAACACTTCGACAACCTCGGGAGGGGGAACCCCTCATCCTTTACCTTGCAGTCATTGAAAAGACAGTAAGTTATGTCTTAGTGAAAGAAGAGGCTGGGAAACAATGGCCGGTGTATTACGTAAGCAAGTCCCTGCATGGCGCCGAGACGAGGTATCCGTTGCTCCAAAAAGCTATCTACGCATTAGTGCTGGCGGGTAGGAGATTGAGACCCTACTTCCAAGGACACGCCATCACCGTACACAGTAATTTGCCCCTGGGAGATGCGATGAAAAAAGTGGAGCATTCGGGAAGACTCTCAAAATGGTGCATCGAGCTCGGTGAATACGACATTACTTACAAGCCTAGAAGGGCAATAAAAGCTCAGGCACTTGCAGACTTCATAGCTGAGATCCCCGAGATTGAAAAGACCGAAGCACTCGCGGGAGGTGAAACAGAGACTGACCCAGAATGGAAGCTCTTCGTCGATGGAGCGTCAGGCGCAAAGCATCAAGGAGCTGGAATAGTTCTTCAGGGTCTCGAAGGCATGGAAGCTTCTAAAGCGGTCAAATTTGGTTTTAATGTTACCAATAACATTGCCAAATATGAAGCCCTCATAGCCGGACTGAAAATGGCCAAAAAAGTAGGTGTGAAGAACCTTGTGGCCTACAGTGATTCACAGTTAATAGTCCGACATACGAAGGGAGAATACACCGCAAATGACCCAATTTTGGCTAAGTATCACGACCTCGGTCAGAAACTCATTGAGGATTTTGACTCGGTGAACATAAAGAACGTGCCCCGAAGGGATAATACTCAAGCGGATGCCTTGGCCAAGGCAAAGGAACCCACCAAAGTGCTAAAACACCCCAGCACGGAGTTAATGTGCATAAAAACCTCAGGGGAGGGATGGCAAAGCTCCCTCAATAGATATTTGGCAACTTCAGAGCTTCACGAGGACCCTAAAGAAGCCGCAAAGGTCCAAAAGCGTGCAGGGAGGTACTTCCTTGTTGGGGAAGAGCTATACTGACAAGGGTAAGCAAGCCCTCTACAAAGATGTATAGGCGATGACGACACCAAAGTAATACTTGAAGAAGTACATGAAGGAGTGTGTGGCTCCCATATAGGAACAGACGCCCACGCAGGAGTAATACTCCGCCAAGGTTACTTTTGGCCTACTCTAAGGAAGGACGCAAGGCAATTCGTCCGAAGATGCAACAACTGCCAAAGACATGCCAATATCCAAAAGCTACCCTTGGAAAGAATAAATGCAACAGACTATCCCTGCCCCTTCACCATATGGGGCATTGATCTCATCAGACCTCTCCCAAACGGCCCCGGCGGAGTAAAATTTTGCATCATCGTAGTGGACTATTTCACTAAGTGGGTAGAGGCAGAACCGCTAGCATCAATCTCAGCAAAAGATGCTCAAAAATTCATATGGAAGAACATTATATGCCGATTTGGCATTCCGAGGGTGATAGTGGCCGATAACGGGACTCAATTCACAGACAAGGGGTTCCGGGAATTCATGGAGGACCTTGGCGTCAAGATACATTTTGCCCAGTCGCTCATCCTCAGAGCAATGGGCAGGTCGAGGTATCTAACAGAAAAAAAAAAAGATGGCCTGAAGAAAAGGCTAAAAGAGGCAAAAGGGAAATGGCCATGAGAGCTCCCAAGTGTGCTATGGAGCTACCGAACGACTCCCCGAAAAGCCACGGGAGAGACTCCTTTCTCGCTCATATACGTGACTGAGGCCATCATTCCCATTGAAATCATGCAGCCCTTGGTAAGAGTACAGGTGTTCGATGAAGGAGGAAATGATCTTGGACTAAAAGCAAAACTGGACCTCCTCGAAGAACACCGCGAAATGGCCGAGTTAAGGAGAAAGGCCTTCCAGCAGCGGATAGCACGCACCGCCAATTTACATGTAAGAAAAAATGAGATCAAAAAGGGAGACCTTGTTCTCCGGAAGGCCGAGTTCGAACAGCGAAGGCCATCGGAAGGGGTACTTCGGGCAAATTGGAGTGGACCCTACTTGGTCCTCGATGAAGTTCGCCCAGGGGTCTTTAAGTTGGGTAACATTGAGGGAGTAGAGTTGAAGAATACTTGGCAGTCAGACTCTCTGAAAAAATTCTATACTTAGACATTTTTTCGAAGAAAGCCTGTAAGATACTCCTCCCCGAAGTCGTCAGTAAAAATACATGATGAATATGCCCTCGTTACTGAAAGAGTATGCTTTGACGATTCTTCCTTACGAAATTCCTTACTAAGCTTAAAAACCCGTCCGAACAAGAAAGGAGTCCAAAAAGGTTCCTTCTGAAAAATAAAGTGCAGGTGTTCACCAAAAATGCACACTTAGAATCATACCAGCTTCTGAGAAGGCATATTCAGAAGAAAGAACGGAGAATGGAGGAAAAAAATTCTTCATTAAAAAAAAATTCTAAGGAAAAAAATACAAAGAAGGAAGAAGAAAGCCTATGACTGAGCAGTGGTATCCGACGTTTCTCCAACATTATCATCCCCGGATGGCTCAGTCAAAGACACAAGCAGAGCTGGAGGAAGATTGAGGAACTCGACTTTGGACCATGAAGATCTGGGCCCTTAGGGAAAATCCAAAGCAGACAAGTAAGAAAGGTTAAGCCCAGGGTGCCGAGCGACGACCTGGTGACGAGCCAAGCAAAAACCATCTTGGTAAGACGTCTTCGACATTTGCTCGCTATGGTCCTTCTCGGCGCCAAGAGCCGCCAGCTCAGCTTTTAGCGCGACAATCTTCTCCTCCAGCTTCTTCTTCTTCCTGCTCTTCGTCTCCTTCTTCTTCGGCGACGCAATCTCAGCCTGGAGATCGGCATTCAAAACGAGTGCCTTCGCAAGATCCTCGCCGTCTTGAGCGGTCTTCTTTCGAAGGGCCTCATTCTCTAAAGAAAGAGTCACGCACTTTGAGCCGAGGTCTTCAACCTTGGCTGAGAAATCGGTAAGAAGCTCCTACCTGCTGGACACGACCTCAGCCTGAAGACTCCCAAGGTCCTTCTTCGCAATTTTGTTTAACTTGCCATTCGCCATATTTTAGGGCATATTGGGCGAGAGACTCCTTTGTCTTGCGCAAGGAATCCTCGGACCGAGAGCGCGTCTCCATTTTTTTTGCTGACCAGGCACGAAAGTACCCGCTATATGCCAAAAGCTGCAGAAAAACAGGGGCGCCAAATAAGTATCGGAAGGCAGTGATAGCTTAGAAGAGCAATTTTCTAAAATACAAGAAAAGGAAGGATCACCTGAGCAGCGTGCTCAGTCATCCTCACCGCAAGGATCTCTTTGCTGGGACATTCGGTGGTAAGGGACTGAAAGGTGGCATTAGTCAGCACCCCCGCCACCATTTGCGGAGCCATCAGCTGGCTATCCTCAGAGAACAAATCCATGTCCTCTGTGAACATCCAGAAGGGCTCCCGTGGCACCTTGTCCCGCGAAATCCGTCGGTCCCGAAGAGCCCTCCGATGGGCATGACTCTCTAGCCAGGAAGCAGTAGGGGCGTTCTCTGAAAGGTCACGCCGAAGTTCCATCAAGACATCATTCCTTAGCCATTCACCCAAAAAATTGTAGATACAAAAAATACTGAGATTTGTAGCGGAATGGCTAAGGGACCAACCTGGTGGAACTTCAGGGACGCACTCTTCATAACCGACCTCCCGAACATCTGCAGTGACATTCTTTCCCTTCCTCCTTCGGCCCTTTTCAAACTCGGGGGTAGACGTTCTGCTGGAATCTCGGTAGCAGAGGCAGGACTCAGTGTCTCCCCGAGGATGTCAGGGTCCAAAGAAGGGTTCTCGGCGGTCGGAAGTTGAGCAGAGGACTGATCTTCCACCTCAACTACGTTCTCGGGGGGAGGAGGAGTGGTAGCCTTGGCCTTCTTGGACTTAGAAGGGCCGGCAGTCGACTTCTTCCTCTTACCAGAAGTCTTCCTGCGTACTTGCTCCCCCCGCTTAGCCTGACTGTCAAAGAGTGATTTATAAAACTCGGCAGACTGATCGCCCATCTCTGCAAAAAGGTAAAATATCAATGTAAGTCCAAAAGGAAAGCATATACCAAATCCTGGAAGATGACTTACTCTCGAAAAAAGCCTGATAACAAATTTCACGCCGAAGGAGCATGACTATCCAGGCTTTCTTCCTTGGAAGAACAGGCACGGGCATGCCGGGTGATGGCGTTGGGTTAGCCAACGTTTACGATCCCGTCGTGGCTCCACGACGGGGGTGATAGGGACCTCCTGAGGGATGTCATAGGTGGCCGTCCTACGATGGAGAGCGGGGGCCATGAAGGATTTCCGGTGCAGGAAGGAGCCTGAAAAAGCTGACATCTTCAAGCGGTTCGGCCTGAAATATACAGAAAACAAGGGTTAGGAGGTCCCCGGAGCGGTTTTCCGAGGAGGAGCCTCCGACGCCCAAGTCAGTACCTTTAAATAGCAAAGAATAGGCATAAAATAGATTGGCTGGGGGTATTTTTCTGGCATGCACATAAGCAGAAGCATCACGCCAGAGGCATTTTTCTGGCATGCCTAGAGGAGAAGAGAAGAGAAAACTGGGACTCTGGAGTATTCTCCAAAGCTCCTGTCTAGCCCCCCCTTTTCTTTGCGAAGAGTTTTTCCTGCTGTAAATAGGAGAAAATGAACCCTCCTGATCGTGACACGTGTATGGACGGATAGGATCTATACTTCTTAAACAGGAAAGTGGTCAGCCGTGTGCAGGCTTTCTCGGGCAATGGTTTGTCGAGAATCGTGTCTCAGTGTGCCAGAGCACGGATTACAGTGACCTGTCAGAATGCTTGAGGTCAACGTCTAGGACGTACGGGCAAATATGTCAGAGACTCCTTCGTATCACCCATCATCCCTCTGAGGTCCCTCCGGCCGACATTACCTTTTAGGCAGACGATCAAGGACTTCTCCCGGGGTGACACCGTTTCTTCGGGGTGTTCTCATTCTTCCGAAGTTGGTTCATTCGTCCTCTGATGGGGAGGCGATACAGTAACTCTCCGAGGTTGGTGCGATGGGTCTTCCGAGGTCGAATATGTCAGGCATTTGGCCCCTCCTCCGAAGTTAGTGGCCAAGACCATGGCACTTCGGCCATCACATGCCCTCCTTCGGAAAGCCGAAGTATGACTTCGGCTTGTAGCCCTTTCGGGAGCACTTTCAGAGGATCCAGCTTATATCATTTGCAAGAAAGGTACTTCACCATTTTAAGGGTGTAGTTTGCTCGGGCGAATGTCACATACCTACCTTTTGGCGTTGCCGAGATGTCCGAGATGTCCAATCTTATCTTTTCTGTCTTAAGTCAATGGACTGTCATGCCTTGAAACTAGGCGCGTCAATCTGGGGCTAGACCCAAATCTTTAGGATGTCAGAAAACATGCCCTAGTTTCTCGCGATGACCGACACGTGGCAAGCGTCAATTGGTATGGCACGTCTTTTTACGCGGGAAGGGTAATTATGGTGACGTTTCGCTCCCATGCAGTAGTTATGACGCCTTTTCAATTGCCCTTTCTTTGCTCTATATAAGCTTCCCCTTTGTCATTCTTTCCTTTTGCTCTTTTCTGTGCTCTCCCCCTTGTTCTCACTTTCTCGCTTTTTTCATTTCTTTGAGCGACGGTCTGCACGGCGGAGCGATTTCCGGCCACTATTTACGACGGCATCTAGGAATCCTGATTTTGGCAAGGTTTTTCGTGAGTGCCTTCCTTGGGAGTCGTTCGAATTTTGCTAGTTTCTCAATTTCCCGAAGTCGTATTTTTTCAATTTTTGCTGATGCCTTACTTATTTCCCGGAAACTCCTTTTTTGGCTAAACGCCTTTGGCTCGTACTGATGCTTTTCCCCATTTTTTTTCAGAGATGGCTGACGATTCTGCCGCCTACTACAAGAATCTCTTCCTTGGTCAAGTAGAGAAGGGAGAACAAGCAAAGAAAAGTGGCTCCAAAAGGCGTAAGTCTACTGGGAGCGGACCGTCTTCGGTCAACAAGTCAAAGAAGAGAGCCCTTACTTTACCTTCCGAAGATGTGGTGGAGGTCGATGAAGTTATTGCTATGTCCACCAAGGTTGATATCTCAACCGATGCGATGGCCACTTCCACCGACGCTACTGCAACCTTGGCCACGGTTGATGTTACTCCGTTACCCACCAGGGTTGTCACCCCCTCCGAAGTAGCTGCGACATCTTCTGAGGCCGATATTGCGGCGGCCGAGGTGCCCGCTGGAGTAGTCGCCCTTTTCACTCCGTCGGGTCCCATATCGCCCATGGGGCTTTCAGGCTCTTTGCTCGAGAGTCCAACTATTCAAAAGTTGGACAGACGTCGCAAGGGCAAAGGCAAGTATATTCCGGCCTTTGCGGCGGACACTACCGAGGATACTACCGGGGTTGCACCAGGTTTGCTCCGAATACGTTCTTGCTCATAACTTACGTTTTCAGGGAGCCCTTCCTGACTCGCGCCCCTCCATTTTGCAGAGGACCGGGCGACCCCCGAATGGATGGCTGATCATGCCCGAAGACGGGCTCTTCGGGACTCCCTTCTCCCGAAAGACAAAATTCCGAGGGAGCCGTTTTCATCTTTCACGGAAGACATGAACTTGTTTTCCGGAGATTGCCAAGAGATGGCTCCCCAGATGGTGAGGGGTGTTCTTACAGAAGCCTCTTCTAGGGCAGTTGTCGAGGAGTGTGCTTCTGGGGATATCCTCGCCACTAGAATTTCTGAACGCGCCGCTCAGGTAACCTTCTCTCTTTTTTGCCCAAGTGTTTTGCCTTTCCTTATGCTGCTTTCCCTGAGGATATTCTCCTTCTCTTTTCGCAGCTTTTGGGGTACAGTGAACACCTCCGATTTTGGGCGGCAGAGCAGTCTTCTGCCCGAGCTCGGGCTGAAAGTGAACTGGAGCAGGCTAGGCTCTTCTGTATTAACTTGGACATAGCCAATGTCGAGTTAGGGCGCATAGCCAGGGAGAAGGTTGCTCTGCTCCGGGATGAGTTCCTCATAGGCCAATTGGACCTTTTGAAGGACTTTCCCGTAAAATGAGCGACCTTGGCGAGGAGGTTGTGCGCTTGACTTTGGCCAATGAGGTTATTCAGAAGGAGAAAGAAGAAGAAGACTCTTGCCGAAAAGGCGGCTCTTCAAGCCAGGGTTTATTTTTTGAGGAGGAGTGCGGCGAAAAGGAGAAACGCGAATGGATTGGTGCGGAGGATTGCCAGTCTGAAGAAGGAGATCCTGGGTCTCGAGAAAGAGGTTGCTGGTCTTGAGAATGAGGCGGACTTGCTAGATGTAGAGAGGGATAAAGCCGTCCAGATGACAAAGGTGTCCTTTCAAGACAGCTTTGGTTTAGCTCGCCATCAATTTTTGCAACACTATCCGGACCTCGATACCTCCTTTCTTTCAGCCCTGGATATTCCCAAGGGTCCTCGGTGGACTTGGTCGAAAGCTGATCACCTCAACCTGCCACCTGTTCCTCTACTTGCGCCGAAAGCGACAGCTAGAGACACGGGAGCTAGAACTTCTCGTGCTGCCGAGGATCCTTAAGCACCCTAGGGTTTTTCTTTTCGTGTTTCTCTTGTACTTCTTGTAACCTTCTCCTTATATCAATGAATTTTTTTCCTTCATATTTTTGGCTAAGTCTTTTGATCAATCTTTCGGTTTCCCAGTTGTCCCGAGCTCTTTCGGTTAGAGGACTTCAGAAACGCGCTTCCTTTGTTTCCTCATTGTCCCGAACTCTTTCAGTTTGGAGGCTTCGGAAGCATACTTCTTTTGCTTGTTTTTCCAGCTATTTTTTTGGGAGATCTTGCGTAGTTGGCGAAGTTCCCTTGGGCAAAAATTTTCTAGCCTACCCTTGTTCGGCCGTGGATACACTTTCCCCCCCTTTTTTTTTATGACCCTGCCAACCTCGGGAGGAACAGGAGATTTCTGGGAGTGCATGCTTTGTCCTTGTTCGGCGATTCTTCTCAGACAGGAGAAAACTTTTTAGTACTCAGACGAATTCCTGCCTTGCACTATTTCTTGTCTAAAAATTCTAAGTATAGAATTTCTTGAAGGTGCCCAGGTGCCTTGTTCCTCAGTTTTTCTCCCTTCGGTGTTGCCGAGGTCATATACTCTCTTTCGGACCTCACCGAGCAAGGCTCTTTCCTGTTTGGCCGAAGCACCACACGTGATGGTTTTTCGGGATTCGGCCTTTCGGAGAGCGAGATCTTCCTTCCGTATTCCTCTTGTCCTTCCATGCAGTTTCGCCCTTATCGCCGATTTTCGCTGAAAAAACCTTTCTTTTGAGTTTGGCCGTTTCTCAGTGTTCATCAACTAGGGCGAGCTTAATTCTCACTCCGAGGTGATTTCTTCTTTTACCGGACACCTGTCGGCCAAACTACTTTTGTAGGGATAATGGTCTCTGTAGTGACGACTAGGGGTCTTCAGAGAACCATTCCCTGGCCTTTCTGCTGGTTGACTTCGTTTTCTCGGTTATCAAAGACTTTTCAGGCGAACACTAGATTGCCTTTGATGGATTCCGAGCCTTTGAGCGTGCGTGCTTCATCCTTGTTCAGGGGGTAACCTGTGCAGGAGAAAAGAGAAATTTTTCTAAGTACTATTCAGCCAAAAATACTATTTACCTAAAAATTCTTTTGAGGTATTTCTCAATTTTCTCCCTTTGATGCTGCCAAGCTGATGATGCTTTCTTTCGGACCTTGCCTTGAATTAGGAGAGGTCCTTTTGGTGGCCGAAGTTCTCCCCTGAGGCGGTTCTCGGGGTTGTGTTTAGGCCTTTTGGAGAATGAAGTCTCCTTTTGCCGTTCGGGGCATTTTTGCGCCCACGGCCATCTTTTGCGGAGGAAACACTTCTCCAGAGTTTGTTCATGCTTTTGGGAGTGGCTCGAGTTCGGTTTCCCGATTTGCGGCTATTTCTTTTTTCTCTCTCTATTTTTTTTTTGCCGAGCATTCCTCCCGAGCTCGTTCTTCCTTCCTCCGAATACTCGCGCTTTACTTGGTAGCTTTATTGCTCCAAGTGGGCACTGGCCTTTGCAGGCGAGTAAGGAAGGTTTTTTCTCCCTGTAGTTTTTTGGAAGACTTGCTTGATAATTCCCAGCAGGAATTTTATCGGCCCTGCTGGACCTTCTCCTTTTGCTTTTTCCAACTTTTTCATAGTCCCCGGTGTGTAATTCTTATTCGGGGACTTCCACTTGCTTGTTACTTCAAAACTAAGGTAGTGGACCAAAGTATCTTTTAACTTCGGAGGTAATGGCTAAATTTTTGGCCTCCTTTGCCTAAAGGCTGAAGCCCTTTATGCTGCTGGCAATAATGTGCCATCTCCGCGCATCATGTTCCTTTGAGCAGGTTTGTGTATGCTTTTTGCCTGCTTGATCAGTAGGGGCTTCGCCAAACGAGGTGGTTTACTGTTTTCTCATATCATTTTGCTTCAGGCTTTGTTGGCAGTGAACCGTATCTGCTGATGGCTGAGGGCAGTCTCTCGAAATTCCCAACTCCGATGGGAGTATTTTGGGCATTTTATTCCGAAGGCCTTCTTTCGGGTGCTAGTGCATTTTTTTGGCCATTCTCGCCCTTCCTGGGCGCGTCTATTCGTACCTTTTTTTGCACGCTGCTCTGCACCTCTTTTTGCCGATGCCTTTCTATAATGGGCCTGAGCTTTCCTTCCAATCGTTGTTCTTCCTTAATCAAGGGAGATTATCCGAGACATTTTCTGTACTTTTTGCCTTTTCATCAGAATCTTTGGAAGATGGCTCTTTGCGGGGCATTTTCCTTCCCTTATCCCAGGTTTTTGTTCGCAGTAATGCCGGTCTTTGGGTGATTCATGACTTTGTTAACCGAATACGCTAACTCAGGCGATTTCCCCATCCTCGGGCTTCCTGAGTATCGTTCCAGTGTCGTAGTGTTTTTGCGCCCGGAACTCCTTCGGTTGAGAGTTTTTGTCTTTCGCCTATATTCGGTCTTCGTTGGATTTTGCCCTTTTTCTATTTCTGGACTTTCGGCAATGGTCCGTTGTTGCCTGGGGTTATAGTGTCCCCTTCTGGACCTGTGCGTGATGCAGTGTCTTTGGAGTTCGGCGCACATGCCCGTTTACTCTCTTCCTTCTGACGTCGCGCAGGGGTGACTCCTTTTTGGACGATGGTAGTGTGTCCGTTGGAGTAGGATCATAGTCTTTTTGCCCATTAAATATCAATGCATATTCATCTTTTCGGGGGAGCGGGTTCAGTGTTACTGTCTAAGGGACAGTAACCTTTTTTTGGCACGAACTCTTTTGATGGGGGGGTCTGGACGGCACCGATCCTACCTTTCCCGTCTATCATATTTCGAGGGGAAGCACGTCCTTTGGGTATTCTCCCCACTGCCCTTTGTTTCCCCCGGCTCTTGGGTCACCCCTACTCCCCTCGTCGAAAGGATCGAGAGAGAAGACTTTGGCTCGACATTTTCACACGAACATCTTCGGCCTATCTACTGCAGTATTTCGACCACGGCGATGTGTGGGAAATTATGTAGGAAAGCCACGGTGATATCTGAAGGATGATCATCCCCGGGATGGGAAATCCCTGTTCCTTAATTGTTCGGCCGCCGGGCGAGTCTCCAGCGCGGACGGGGGCCTCAGGGAGTCTTTTTTCCTTAGAACACCGAGTTTCTGACCACGGCTGCCCAAATAATTTCCCACAGATGGCACCAAATGATAGCGTTGGGTTAGCCATCGTTTACGATCCCGCCGTGCCTCCACGACGGGGGTGACAGGGACTTCCTGAGGGATGTCATAGGTGGCCGTCCTACGATGGAGAGCGGGGGCCATGAAGGATTTTCGGTGCAGGAAGGAGCCTGAAAAAGCTGACATCTTCAAGCGGTTCGGCCTGAAATATACAGAAAACAGGGGTTAGGAGGTCCCCGGAGCGGTTTTCCGAGGAGGAGCCTCCGACGCCCAAGTCAGTGCCTCTAAATAGCAAAGAATAGGCGTAAAATAGACTGGCTGGGGGTATTTTTCTGGCATGCACATAAGGAGATGCATCACACCAGAGGCATTTTTCTGGCAAGCCTAGAGGAGAAGAGAGGAGAAAACTGGGACTCTGGAGTATTCTCCAAAGCTCCTGTCCAGCCCCCCCACTTTCTTTGCCCAGAGTTTTTCCTGCTGTAAATAGGAGAAAATGAACCCTCCTGATCGTGACACGTATATGGACGGATAGGATCCATACTTCTTAAACAGGAAAGCGGTCAGCCATGTGCACGCTTTCTCGGGCAATGGTTTGTCGAGAATCGTGTCTCAGTGTGCCAGAGCACGGACTACAGTGACCTGTCAGAATGCTTGAAGTCAACGTCTAGGACGTACGGGCAAATATGTCAGAGACTCCTTCGTATCACCCATCATCCCTCCGAGGTCCCTCCGGCCGACGTTACCTTTTAGGTAGACGAGCAATGACTTCTCCCGGGGTGACACCGTTTCTTCGGGGTGTTCTCACTCTTCCGAAGTTGGTTCATTCGTCCTCTAATGGGGAGGCGATACAGTAACTCTCCGAGGTTGGTGCGATGGGCCTTCCGAGGTCGGATATGTCAGGCGTTTGGCCCCTCCTCCGAAGTTAGTGGCCAAGACCATGGCACTTCGGCCATCACCGGGGTCACTCTTGTGGGCAGTTATCACTCCCAGTTCCCGAAGAACTTCCTCTGACATAAGATCCCACTTAATGGGAAAAGGGTAGGGTGAACGTGACAGAGCCCCGGAGTCCCAGTCCGACACTAACCGAATACGTTTGTCAAAGTTGTCAAAATCGGCAAGCAATACAGGAGTGAGGAGCTTCCGGGGATCGACGACGTCGACCTTCAAAGTGCCCGAAGCCCATCTAATAGGCACATGTCTCCAAGACTCGGGAACCCGGAAAAAGAAAAACTTCTGCTGCCACCCTCGCCAACTATCCTTATTGTCAAAGGTAAACATAAACTTCTTACTCCCGTACCCTCGGGAAGGAGGTACTAAAAACCACCCTTCGGGACTGGGTGGAGTTTGTAGTATTGCATGAAGAAGAGGAAGTGGGGGTTTATGCCAAACACCCCGCACATGCAGAGGAAAGCATTAAAGTAAGAGTAAGAATTTGGGGGGAGTTGGTTCACGGCAATACCGTGGAATTTGCAGAATTCGCATATCATGCGATGAGAGGGATACCGAAGACCGGCTTTCAGCTGAGCTCAGTAAACGGTAACCTCCCCCGAAGAAGCAGCGGCATAAGCGTAAGGTCCCAGCAAAGGTAACCTCGGTGTGATGTAAGAAGGGAGGTAGTACTTGGCCACCCACTTTTTCATCTTTTCCAAATTAGTGGAACAGGGGTAAGCCTCAAGAGAAGCAAGGTTTTCAGAAAGAGGGCGCACAGTCATCAATGGAGTCGGACTTAATGGAGTTGAATTCGACATTTTTCAAAAAGAAAAAGAGAGATGACTTTGGGAAAAATAGAGGAACAACGACAAACCACGAAAAGGAACACCCACCAAAGACTTTGCCAAAACCTGGGCTGCGAAACACCGCTGGATGTCACTCTGCTGTAAGAATCGCCGTTGGAAAAAGGAAAAGGGCAAGAACACGGAAGGTGCTTATATAGACCGAAGAAGGATAAGTGAAACGTCGTCATGTAACCGCCTCATTATTACTCCTTGAAGACGAAGAGGTGCAGTTGACGTAACCAGCATAACTGTTTCGCCATCCAACAGCGTCCACGTGTCACACGGTGCGAGGAACCAGGGCACGCCCCTCTAACATTGTGAAAATCCAGGCACGGTTACCCATGACTGACACGCCTGGCCAAAGGACGCGATGATTCACAGACCTGCGGCAGAAAAAGAAAAAAGAAAAAAGTAATGTACATTCCGAGAACATCAAGAAAACTTGAGGAGGGTACCTCGGCTCTGAGGAGACGACTTCTGAAGCGAGGCAACTTTCCAAGAAAAGTTTCAGTCGCCAGATCGGCAAAGGGACCTTCTCGAAAACATAGCCAAAGCACCCACTACGGCTCTCCAGGAGGGGGCATGTGATAGCCGAGGTGCCCGTCACTGGCCGAGCTCCCAAACTTGATGGAGTACCGACTTCGGCAGAGGGAAACTGCCAGCCGAGGTCAGAAGGATAAACGATCTCCCTGGCCTAATGTAGGGAATTCGCTTCCTTAGGAAATGGTAGGACCAACCTCGGTAGAGCGATCGGACCCTCTTCAGAAATAGAAGTACCCCTCGAAGGAACCATCCTCGGGGAATATATTCCCCGAGACGTTAGAGTAACCTCGGAAGGTACGAACAAAGCATTTAAGGAGCCTCTGACACCTCTCTATAAAGTCGTCCCCCAAGTACATTCTGACACGCTAACTGGGGCACGCCATCAGAGGGACACCTCGATACGACACTCTCAGAATGCCTAGGCTGTCAGCCAGGAGACTTTTGCTGAGATAAGCGTCCTTTCATTCCCGGAAAAGCAGGGATCGCATCCCACCAGACACATGTCGTAATCTGGGACGACCACAAGAGGAGAATGGCTTCTGTACGCCTCCTTTATAAAACACCCAGAAAGCATCCTAGCCAGGTAATTAGAAAGTTCTCTTTGAATACACAAAAGGGCACATAATTCAGTTATCTGAAAGTACTGACTTGGGCTTCGGAGGCTCCTCCCCGGGAATACACACCGGGGACCTCCTAACCCGCATTTTCTGGAGTATTTCAGGTACTCTCCACTGGGGAATCTCCTCCTAAAGTGTTCTCCTCCATCAGAAGTCTGCCCTACCCATACAATGACACACGATGAAGCCGCCGCAGGCCATCAGAGCCATAATGGGTTTCCAGGAGTTGTCCACTACCTTAACCTAGCAGTTCATCAAAAGCAAGCCAACTTCAAATATGCTCATCCAGATGTTTGACATAGACCAAAAGAACGGGGAGACCATTCTGGACTACGTCGAGAGGTTTAACCAAGAAGCCCTAAGTGTGCCAGACTTCTGCCCTAAAATTCGAATCCTCGCTATGACTAAGGGACTCAAGAGGGACTCATAAGTTTTCTATAAGTTCTTCAAGGATCCCCCTGATGCCCTCGAAGAATTCTACTAGAGGGTAGAGCAACACATGACAGCCGAGGAGTTAAGGATGGGCGACCCAAAGTTTGACCACAATCACTCTAAAGGTTAGAGTCACCAACCTCAATATTCAGCCGAGAAAGGGGGCAGACCTCGAAAAGTAATGGGGAAGAGGCCAGTATCATTCACCCCCTAAACAGTACAAGAACAAACATCCTGATGTCCATGAAAAGGCAAGGAACCACAATCCAACATCTAAAGGCTATGACCTTGGACAACAAGAAGAACATGAAGAAACTCTGTCAATTTCATAGGGACCACGAGCACGATATCGAGGATTGCTTCCAGCTGAGGAAGTATATTGAATCTCTAATCAAGCAATGGCAACTTCATCGCTACTTCCGGATGCCATTGCCCAAAGCTCGAGAAAGAAAAGAAGAAGATAGAAAAGGAGAGGATGAGGATTATGACTCTAACTAACGTTGTAACCAAAGTCCCAAGAAACACCCGCCACCTCTGGCCGGTGTAATCCAGATGATCACAACTAGAATACCCTCAAGTAAGAGGAAAAGGGA
Organism: Aquilaria sinensis; assembly: GCA_005392925.1. Taxonomy (NCBI): domain Eukaryota; kingdom Viridiplantae; phylum Streptophyta; class Magnoliopsida; order Malvales; family Thymelaeaceae; genus Aquilaria; species Aquilaria sinensis. Next base: position 93,862 of record SMDT01000151.1, on the reverse strand, counting down.
AGCCCATGAAATCACAATGATGGAATTCGAAAACCAAACGACTAACCTTGTTCGGAAAGATGGGTCTACAGTGAAGTTTCCACACGATGACCCTCTCCTGATTATGGCAAGGATAAGTAGTTGGAATGTCAAAAGGGTCCTCATTATTACCCACTCATGTGTACTCCAATTATGGTGCAAAACTTGTGCATTTAGACTCCCAGGATTCGTAATGTTCTGTAGGCCATCAGAACACTACCCTTAGTGTGCATACCTAAGTGGCCCTCTTGGGCATTATGTAAACATATGCATATTGGTCTAACCATCACATACATATTCACATTTCATGCACACCATGGTAGCAAAAAAGGAAAACACTAGCACAGGCCTTAATCTTGGCTACCACAAATTAGGCAACTTGTTAAGTTCTAGTGACAAACCACTACACCTGTAACTTCTACTAATAAACTATATCATTATAGCCATGTATCCCCCTATTTTCATCACTCCATTATCAAGTAGAGATTTAGAGAAAAGCAAAGAATTTTGTTTTACATCAATAGCCCACCTATGGAAAAAGTTATGAATTTTTTAAGTTGGTTACAAAATTCTGATCAAATGAACAATAACTTTGCCAACTTTGCAATACCATATATTTGGCTATAGAGCTCCAAATTGATAAATTAAAAATCCAAGTTTAACCTCTAGATGTTCTCTAGGTGTGGTGAACATTTCAAAACAACATTTCTTCTACATAGGGAGATATAGAACTTTAAGTGCATAGTCAAAATTCAGGTCACTTTACAACCATTTTTCCCATACAAAATTTCATAAGTGTGTAGACACTTCATTTGTTACCACCTCACAAAATGGGAGAATTACAAGTGTGTCATAATGGCTAAAAACCATTATATTGTGTAATTCTCACCATAGTGATTGAAGTGTGTGAGGTAAAAGGCATCATCAACACCTCCTTAAAAGTGTTCAAAGTTGGTAACTTGGGAAAGCCTAAAGGATTGCTTGTTTGTCAAGCAACCTATGGACTTTTTTGTAAGGTTTTGGAAATTCGGGAACTCAATTACAAAACTTTCAAGAAAAAGACTTGGAGAGTTATGGGAAGGATATAAATGGTATGAAAGTGCTATTGGAGGACCAAATTACTGATGGAAGACAAGTTTGGACAAAGGAAACACTAACGGCAATAAGGACCTAAATGTCCTAGTGTAAACCTTAAGGTGTTCAAGCTTTTGACTTAAGTCTAAGGGTAGAATTGTGGGGTTATCCCACCATGGGGGAGGCAGCCAATACTTGATAATTAGTCAAAAATATTGGGCACATGTGTACCAATGAGTTTAAGACAAAGAAACCATAATCCGTGTGAAAGAAAATGACATAAAGCAAGGTTAAGCTTGTTAAGTGTGTTTTGTGCCCTTAAGCTCATTTAAGGCCATTGAACTGGCCAAATCACTTATGCCTCTCTCATTCTCGTCCTCCCCCAGCCCAAGAACATAGTCATACTTCCTCCATAGCCACCACAGCTTCAAACTTGTAGTTGATTGAAATTGAAGGCAAAAGGAAGCATTTGGAAGTAAACTATAGCTATTTCTTCGATACTTCAAGGATCAAGCTTGATTTTTGGCCTACCCACTTTGGTAAGGGTTATCTTTCTCTCATGGATTGTTTTATGTATTTTCAAGCAACCATGGAGCTAGGGCTAAGCTTGGATGAGAGCCATGAGCTTGATGAACCAAGCTTAGTGAGGGGAGTGCACTTATTGAAGGTTTTGTGACCTAGTGTGAAGTGCACAAAGATGGCAGTGAAATGAGGCTTTCTAGAGCTCAAAGTTAGTACTAACTACTATTAAAATCCTCCTAAGACCAATTATTAGCTTGAGGAGGGCTGCCATAGTGATTTATTTAAGTTTATTACATGTTTTATGGATTAATCTATCGTATATGTTGCTGGTATATTTCATGTGTTTGTTTATTGTGTTTGGCTTCTGCATTTGGTTGGTATATATTGTAGATATGCATTGTGGTTTTTTTTTTTTAGTGTCTTTGCATGTAGGTTTTAATGATGGTTACATTTCCTATTAAATCCAAGTGCTACCCTTACTAAGTTTCTCAGTGAAACTTACTCCCCTCAATTCTGTCATTTCAGGTCCAGCTGAAAGATCACCTTCAACCTAACCATTGTTGTTTGAGTTTTAATCTAAAATTTTAGCTACATGAACTTCCATATGTCTAGTTATGATCTGGAAAGTTTGGTGATTTTAGGAGCACATTTGGTGTTTTTGTCCAGCATCCTGTTTTTGCAGTCCATTGTGTCTCAGGACCTCCTATAACCAAGGGTGCATATTTAGCTGAGTTAAGATCATATTGTAGTGCATGTATGCATGCACATGTAGTGTATGTAAAATGAGACAGGTATGTGAACATTTGAGTAATGTTTTGGCTATGTAAGTGATGTGGTGGAAAGCTGCCTAAGTCTGAATGACGGGCTGCTTACTTGTAAATTCTGTTTGGGCCACATAAAGTTGCTAAAAGAAACGGAATGTAATTCTTCTGTGTAATGGACATATATGGGATAGCCCTGGAGGGCTTTCCCCTTGTTAATGAAGTGTTTGCATGTTTGCATGGTTTGGAAAACTTGTATGGGCAAAATGGTCCAAAAGTTGCCATAATTTTGACTCTGGACCTAATGTTTAATATATCCCTGTGTAGATTGAATCTTGGTATGAAATTTTGACCACACCTATAGGACACCTAGAGGGTTAATTGGGGTTTGGAATTTCTAGATTTAGAGCCCTGTACCCAAAGATATGACATTGAAAATGTAGCTGAGTTATTGTTCATTTGGTCAGAATTTTGTAACCAACTTCAAGAATCCATAGCTTGGTCAATGTGTGGGCTAATGATGTAAAAAAAAATTCCTTGGTTTTCTATAAGTCTCTAATTGATAATGGAGAAAATAAAATATGGGGATATGCAGCTAGAATGATATAGTTTATTAGTGGAAGTTACAGGTGCAGTAGCTAGTCACTAGAACTTAACAAGATTGCCTAATTTGTGGAAGCCAAAACTCAGACTTGTGCTAGTGTTTTCCTTCTTAGCTACCATAGTGTGCATAAGTGTAAATATGTGTGTTATGGTTAGACCAATATGCATGTATTTACATTGTTCTCAAGAGGGTCACTTCAGTATGTACACTAGGGGTGTTGTTCTGATGACCTACAGGACACACCAAAACTGGGAGTTTAAATGCACAGTTTTGGGGCACCATAACTGGACTACCCCGGAGTGGGTAACATCATTCACAAGGGTAAAGCCCTCCAGGGCTACCCCATATATGTCCATTACACATAGGAAATACATTACCTTGCATTTAACAACCATATGTGGCTAAAACAGAATTTACAAGTAAGCAGCCATCATTCACACTTAGGTAGCTTTGCACCACATCACTTACATAGCCAAAATATTACTCAATGTTCACATACTTGTCTCATTTTACATACACTACATGTACATGCATACCTGCACTACACAATGGTCTTAACTCAGCTAAATAACTTGCCTAAGTTATAGGAGCACCTGAGACACAATGGACTCCAAAATAGGATGTTGGACAGCAGCTGCACAACACAATAAGTACCACCATTAAAAATACCAATGTGCTCGTAAAATCTCCAACTTTCCTAGATCATAACTAGACACAAGGAATTTCATGTATCTGAAATTTTAGATCAAAACTCAATCCACAAATGTCATTTTGAATGTGATGTTTTTGCTTAACCTGAAATGACAAAATTGAAGGGAGTAAGTTTCATTAAGAAACTTAGTATGGGTAGCACTTGGATTCAATAAGCAATGTAACCATCATTCAAACCTGCATCCAAAGACACTAAAACACAAAACCCACAATGCAAATATACAAGATATAGCAACCAATGGCTGTAGCCACTCACAACCAACAAACACATCAAATGCAGTAGCAACAATAAGCATAGATTAGACCATAAAACACATAATAAACACAACTAAATCACTATGGCAGCCCTCCTCAAGCTAATGCTTTGTATTGTAAGGATTTTAACATTACTTAGTACTAACTTTGGGCTGTAGAAACCCTCACTTCATTGCCATCATTGTGCACTTTAGACTAGGTCACAAAACCTTCAGTAAGTGCACTCCCCTCACTATGCTTTGTTCATCAAGCTCATGGCTCTCTTCCAAGCTTAGCCCTAGCTCCATGGTTGCTTCAGTATACAGAAAAAATCCCATGAGAGCAAGAAAACCCTGATGAAAGTGGGTAGCCTGAAAATCAAGCTTGATCCTTGAAGTATCCAAGTAATGACTCTAGTTTGCATCCAATTGCTTCCTTTTACCTTCAATTTCGATCAATTACAAGTTTGAAGTGTGGTGGCTATGGAGAAAGTGTGGCTATCTTCTTGGGCTGGAGAAGGTAAAAAATGAGATAGGGATAATTGAATTGGGCACTTAAATGGCCTTAAATAAGATTAAGGGCACAAAACACACTTAAACAAGCTTAACCTTGCTTTATGTGATTTTCCTTCTTACTAATTGTGGTTTTTATTGTCTTCAATTCATTGGTACATATGTGCCCAACATTTTTGACCCATTTATCAATCCTTAAGGTTTGGCCCCAAGAAAAGGCTTAAGGATTGCTTGTTGTCAAGCAACCTATGGACTTTTTTGTAAGATTTTGGAAATTCAGGTACTCAATTACAAAACTTTGACAAAAAAGGTTTGGAGAGTTATGAGAAGGATATGAATGGTATGAAAGTGCTATTGGAGGACCAAATTGCTTATAGAAGACAAGTATGGACAAAGGAAAACACAAAAAGGCTTTAAGGACTTAAGTGTCCTATTGTGTGCCTTCGATTGTCCATGCTTATGACTTAAGTCAAATGGAAGTTTTGTGGGGTTATCCCACATAAGGAGGGGCTACTATGGAATGGGATAAGTGTTGGGTTTCGGGAGCCAAACAGTGCTGCGAAATTTAACCGAAACCCTCCAGGATCCAAGTGAAACTGGGTAAACCGGGTGTTCGAAAATTTTCATACCTAATTTTCGGTTGAGATCTCTCACTCAACTGTAGAGTCGAATCACAAAACCTGAACAGTTGACGTGTTCAAGCTCTCTATGGTATCCACACGAGCCTCTCGGGATCACCACGCTTCCACCACGTCCCGGCAGATGCGTTTCTCTTGCGCTCGCAGTGCTAGCTTGCGTCCTCCAAGAAATTGCAAGAGAAGAGTGCGACTGTCCTTTTGGGAGGCTAGGGCAAGGAGACCTGCGAATTTCTCACTTAAAAGTTGTATTTATAGTGAGACTCAACTTCCAGGCCTAATAGGTTTCAAAAGCCCTAATCCAATTAGGATTTAATTTCGGGCTTAATAATGGCTCAACTTTTGGGCCCATTATTAATACGAAATTAAAGTGAAACCATAACCCAAATAATTAGCCCATGCACTCTAATGATCCAAATTGCTCTATGTGTGCGACCCAATAGGCTCTTATCACATTGGCAATGATCATAAATCACATTTATGATCATAAGCAATGAGCGGTGTCTAGCAACACATCATTGCTACCCAAGTGACAAGATTGTCGATGATTCGACTGTACCTTTATGATCATAACCGATATATGCTGTTTTCCCTTTGTCCAAGATATCAAGACTAAGCACGAGACATGGAATGTGTCACTCTCGTATAGCCCAATCTTTGGTTTCTTGATTACCGAGTAGACTAACTTAAACTGATGACATTGATATCGCATATCAACTCATCCGAGCATGGCCATGCATTTTCTAAGTCTCACTCTATCAAGGGGCCCGAAGATATCACTCCCGTTACATAGGAGGGACAAATCCCTCCGCATGATATGTGACATACCCAATGACCTCCTTCAAGTTCACTCAGTTACGAGCAACAAAGGAAAGTATCAAAGTATGTGACTCACATGTAGGGAACCTTGATGATCTTAGGTCGAAGGACTACATATACCCTGATCACTATGGGAATCACTTATGACACTCATATAACGATCCATGTAGTGTTCTCATGGTGGGTCGGTCCAGTACACAAGTTCTCCAACTTGTACCCATATGTAGACTACATATCTCATATTAGTCTCCACATATGCTAGTCGTTATGTATTATTGCAACCCGCTCCACAATAATACTAGACCAGGGACTTTTAAGAATATCATTATTCTAGGGTTACAATTATGTTTGTTAAGTTACGCAGGAACAAAACAACAAACATAATTGCTGGATTAATGCCTTAATAAAATATCATGACTTAATGTGCAAAAATACAATCATCTCATGATTGGCTTTTGGGCACAACACTAACAATAAGCAGGGAAAATGTGGGCCAAGAGATTAAGGTAAAGAAACCATGGTCTTGTAGCAAGGAAAATGACATAAAGCTTGGTTAAGCTTATTAAGTGTGTTTAGTGCACTTAAGACCATATAAGTGTCAATTCCTGGTCCTTCTCTCCCAAATTTCGGCCTCTACTAGTAAAAAGGAAGCTAGCCCTCTCCTTCACCCTTCCTCCATAGCCACCATACCTTCAAACTCAAAACTACTTGCAATTGAAGTCAAGGAAGCACAATTGGAAGCTATTTGGTGCTACTGCTTGAGTGCACCTAGGATCAAGCTCCAATTTCAGCATACCCATCAAGGTAAGGGTTCTCTTGATCTCATGGACTATTTTTTTCAATTTTCAAACATCCATGGAGCTAGGACTAAGCTTGGAAGAGAGCCATGAGCTTGATGAACCAAGCTTAGTGATGGGAGTGCACTAATTGAAGGTTTTGTGACCTAGTGTGAAGTGCACAAAGATAGCAGTCAAATGTGGGTTTCTAGAGCCCAAAGTTATTGCTAACTACTGTCAAAATCCTCCTAAGACTAAGCATTAGCTTGAGGAGGGCTGCCATAGTGATTTGGTTATGTTTATTATGTGTTTTATGGACTAACCTATGGTATATGTTGCTGCCACATTTCAAGTGTTCGTTTGTTCTGAATGGCTGCTGCATTTCATTGCTATATCTTGCACATATGCATTGTGGTTTTTATGTTTTAGTGTTTTTGGATGCATTTTTAAATGATGGTTACATTTCCTATTGAATCCAAGTGTTACCCTTACTAAGTTTCCCAATGAAACTTACCCCCCTCAATTCTGTCATTTCAGGTCCAGCAGAAAGATTTAATTCAAACTAAAAGTTTTGGTTTCATTTTTTACCTAAAATTTCAGGTACATGGACTTCCATATGTGTAGTAATGATCTGTAAATTTTGGTGATTTTAGAAGCACATTTGGTATTTTTAATGATGGCACTTATTGTGTTCTGCAACAGCTGTCCAGCATCCTATTATGGAGTCCATTGTGTCTAAGGCACTCCTGTAACCTAGGGTGTGTATTTACCTGAGTTAAGACCATTTTGTAGTGCACGTATGCATGCAAATGTAGTGCGTATAAAATGATACAAGTATGTAAACATTTGAGTAATGTTTTGGCTACGTAAGTGATGTGGTGCAAAGCTGCCTAAGTGTGAATGATGGGCTGGTTAGTTGTAAATTCTATTTTGGCCACATAAAGTTGTTAAAAGCAAGGAAATGTAATTCCTATGTGAAATGGACATATATGGGATAGCTTTGGAGGGCTTTCCCCTTGTGAATGAATTGTTTGCACAGTTATGAAATTTTGTGTGGGCAAAATGGTCATAAAGTGACTAGAATTTCAACTCTGCACTTAAAGTTCTATATCTCCCTGTGTAGAATGAATCCATGTATGAAATTTGACCACACCTATAGAACATAAAGAAGTTAAATGAGAATTTGGAATTTCCAAATTTGGAGCCCTGTAGCCAAAGATATGACCTTTCAAAATTGGCTAAGTTACTCCTCATTTGGTCAGAATTTTGTAACCAACTTAAAAATTCCATAACTTGGTCCATAGCTGGGATATTGATGTAAAAAAAAATTCCTTGGTTTGCTCTAAGTCTTTACTTGATAATGGTGCAAATAAGATATGGGGCACATGGCTAGAATGATACAGCTTATTAGTGGAAGTTAGAGGTGCAGTGGCTGGTCACTTGAACGTAATAAGAATGCCTAATGTGTGGTAGCCAAGATTAAGACTTGTGCTAGTTTTTTCCTTCTTTGATAATATGGTGTGCATGAAATATGAATATTTGATTGTTGGTTGGACCAATTTGCATGTGTTTACATAGTGCCCAAGAGGCCCACTTGGGTATGCACACTAAGGGTAGTGTTCTGATGGCCTACAGAACATTACCAATCCTGGGACTCTAACTGCACAATTTTGGCAACATAATTGGACTACCCCAAAGTGGTAACAGGAAGTATCTAGATCTCAAATCTATCTTGGAGAAGATCATAGCTCTCTTCAGTTGATCAAAAAGATCTTGAATCCTAGGGAGTGGATACTTGTTCTTCATAGTCACTACATTGAGCTTTCTATAGTCAATGCATAGTCTCAAAGATCCATCCTTATTTTTCATAAAGAGAACAGGAGCTCCCCATAGTGAAACACTTGGCCTTATGAACCCCTTTTCAAGAAGTTCATCGAGTTGTTTCATGAGCTAATTCATCTCTGTGATTGGCATTCTATAAGGAGGTATGGATATTGGACTAGCTCCTGGTTGCAACTTGATCTCAAACTCAATTTCCCTTAGTGGAAGAATACGTGGCAGGTCTTTAGGAAAGACTTGTGGAAAGTCTCTCACTACAGGTATTCTGTCCACTTCCTCATCACAGTGCAATTCATTCAATGCATAACAATAATCATGCTAAAAAATCATATGTATCTCATCTAGTACCTCTGGTTCCGTGCCATGCATTTTATACACTAATTCCTTAGAATTCACGTGTAAATTGCACGCACTACCCCTAACCTTTAATTATTGTTCCTATTTTGATCATAACCTTAACTTTGTTTGTCGTGTATCCCTAACGTGGTTAAAATGTTCCATTTTGGACCTCCTTGTGATGGAAGTGGTTATTTCACACGGAAAAAAACACGTCAGCATATTATTGTTGGGAAAACTCTTAATTTTGACCCCCAAAAGTCTTCTTTTTAATAAATAATTCTTAAAACTTTAAAACCTCCTTTACCCTCCCTCATTCACCTGTCACCATTGTCGCTCACCCTCACCTGCCGCCATTCACCCCTCTTATCTGACCTGACCATGCCAGCTACCATCACGATCACCACCCAAACCTCATTTTTCAATCGCCGTACCCATCGTCGACTGCCTCCCTTTTGGTGCCAAGACCACCCTGCCATGGTGTTTCCTTTGCTCGTCAATCTCCAAAGCCCAACAATTTGCTTGCCGCCACCTCCCTTTCTCTAATCCTCTTCATCAATCACCACTTATCAAACCCTTTGCCTTCCTTCTCAACCTCTCCCTCCCCCTAGATCACCCTTGCCTACAAATCCACCCGCTATCCAGATGTCTGCCAATCCTCCTTCTCCTAATCCCCCTCTCTCCCTTCCAACCCCACCCCTCTCCAGATCATCCAGTCCTCCATTGTTATCTCCTTCGATAACCTCAAAATCACATCTGCCATGGCCAAGTTCATCCTCGACGCCTCTTCTGCCAGCGTCAACCACACCACTGCCGCCAAAATCTACTTAAAGCTCCTGTCCTACTAAGACCGACGGATGGCCTCCACGGTCGCCACCCTAGGGAGTGGCAAGAACAAGGATGCCCATGCCTGGATGAGCGCCGCTATCCTCTACCAATACGATTGCTGGAGCACGCTCAAGTACTCGAATGACACCAAACTTGTCCACCAGACGATATCGTTTCTGGACTAGCTGCTGAGCTTCAATGGCAATGCATTGAGCATGATCTTCTCCTACGATAATTTTGGGCCAGATATGGGCTGCTAGGCACTGTTGAGGCAGAGTGGTATGGGTTTTATGAGGGAAGCGGGGTAGCGGCGATTTAGGTGCCAAGGGAGGGGTGCTGTTTGGGTTGAGCCAGAGGGCGGACGTGACGGTGTGAAAAGATGGGGCCGAAGCTTGCTATGAGACCATGCCGGAGGCCGTTAACGCGGTGCCAAGTAACAACGAAACGCGTTGTTTTGTGATCTGCATAAAGGAAAAGGTTTACAAGGAAATGATGAGGGTTCCATTTGAGAAGAAGAATGTGGTATTTCTAGAGAGGAATCACAGGCGGACTCGCAGGCGAGGGATGCTGGAGAGGGGTGAATGGCAGCAAGTGAGGGTGAGTAACGGTGAAGACAGGCGAATGGTGGCGGGTTAAGGAGGTTTTAAAGTTTTAAGGATTATTTATTAAAATTAAGATTTTTGGGGGTCAAAATTAGGAGTTTTCCCAACAATACTATGTTGACGTGTATTTTTCTGTGTGAAGTAATGACTTCCGTCACAAGAAGGTCCAAAATGGAATGTTTGAACCACATTAAGGATACGCTACAAACAAAGTGAAGGTTAGGGTTAAAACACGAATAATAATTAAAGGTTAGGGGTAGCATATGCAATTTACCCTAGAATTCACTAATGCATGCACTTCACCATCGGGCAATGTGATTTCCCTCTTAGCACAATCAATTCTTATGTTATACAAAGCAAGCCAATTCATTTGTAGCACTAAATCATACTTAGGAATGTCCAACACTAGCAAACTAGTCATAACCTTAGTCATTCCGACTACTAGCTCATAATCCTTAGCTAGGTCATTAATGAAAAGACATTGACTACTTGCTGTTTTTGTTTGGCTCCCGAAGCCCAAATAATTAGCCCATGCACTCTAATGATCCAAATAGCTCTATGTGTGCGACCCAATAGGCTCTTTCCATGTTGGCAATGATCATAAATCACATTTATGATCATAAGCAATGAGCGGTGTCTAGCAACACATCATTGCTACCCAAGTGACAAGATTGTTGGTGAATCGACTAAACCTTTATGATCATCACCGATATATGCCAGTGTCCCTTTGTCCAAGATATCAAGACTAAGCACGAGACATGGAATGTGTCACTCTTGTATAGCCCAATCTTTGGTTTCTTGATTACCGAGTAGACCAACTTAAACTGATGACATTGATATCATATATCAACTCATCCGAGCATGGCCATGCATTTTCTAAGTCTCACTCTATCAAGGGGCCCGAAGATATCACTCCCGTTACATAGGAGGGACAAATCCCATCTTGATCATACAAATCCCTCCGCATGATATGTGACATACCCAATGACCTCCTTCAAGTTCACTCAGTTACGAGCAACAAAGGAAAGTATCAAAGTATGTGACTCACATGTAGGGAACCTTGATGATCTTAGGTCGAAGGACTACATATACCATGATCACTATGAGAATCACTTATGACACTCATATAACGATCCATGTAGTGTTCTCATGGTGGGTCGGTCCAGTACACAAGTTCTCCAACTTGTACCCATATGTAGACTACATATCTCATATTAGTCTCCACATATGCTAGTCGTTATGTATTATTGCAACCCGCTCCACAATAATACTAGACCAGGGACGTTTAAGAATATCATTATTCTAGGGTTACAATTATGTTTATTACGTTACGCAGAAACAAAACAACAAACATAATTGCTGGATTAATGCCTTAATAAAATATCATGACTCAATGTGCAAAAAATACAATCATCTCATGATTGGCTTTTTGGGCACAACACTAACAATCTCCCACTTGCACTAAAAGCCAATCATCCATGTATCTAATACCGATGGACCTAGAATGGCTATCATGCTTTTGCTGCGTAAGGGGCTTTGTCAGTGGATCAGCAATGTTGCTATCTGTCGAAGTCCTGCATATCCTTACATCACCCCTCTCGATGATCTCCCTGATGAGATGATAGCGTCGGAGTATGTGTTTGGATCGCTGGTGAGATCGAGGTTCCTTAGCCTGTGCGATTGCTCCATTGTTGTCACAATAGAGCTCTATCGGGTCGGCAATGCTTGGAACCACTCCAAGTTCAGTGATGAACTTCTTGATCCAAACTGCCTCCTTCGCAGCATCAGAGGCGGCAATGTACTCAGATTCTGTTGTAGAGTCAGCTACTGTCTCTTGCTTTGAACTCTTCCAGCTCACAGCACCACCACCAATACAAAACACATAACCAGATTGTGATCTAAAATCATCCTTATCAAATTGGAAGCTTGCATCGGTGTAACCCCTTACAACGAGCTCATCTTCACCTCCAAAGACCAAGAATGCATCCTTAGTCCTTCGTAAGTACTTAAGGATGTTCTTAACAGTTGTCCAGTGACTCTCACCGGGGTTCGATTGGTACCTACTCGTCATGCTCAAAGCATATGAGACATCGGGACGAGTACATATCATGGCATACATGATAGATCCAATTGCTGAGGCATATGGAATCTTACTCATGCGCTCTCTCTCCTCAGGTGTACTCGGACACTGAGATCTAGAAAGAGTGATACCATGTGACATGGGCAAGAATCCTTTCTTGGAATCTTGCATGCTAAACCTCTTTAGCACCTTGTCAATATATGTACTTTGACTTAGGCCAAGAAGCTTTCTAGATCTATCTCTATAGATCCTGATGCCTAACACATAGGCTGCTTCACCCAAGTCCTTCATAGAGAAACATTTCCCTAGCCAAGTCTTCACAGACTGTAGCTCAGGAATGTCATTCCCGATGAGTAGTATGTCATCTACATACAACACCAAGAAGACAATAGCGCTCCCACTAACCTTCTTGTAGACACAAGGTTCATCTTCATTTTTGATAAAACCAAACTCTTTGATTGCTTCATCAAAACGAAGATTCCAACTTTGAGAAGCTTGCTTCAGTCCATAAATGGACCTTTGCAACTTGCACACTTTATTGGCATTCTCAGGAGTGACAAAACCCTCAGGTTGTGTCATGTACACATCCTCAAGTAGCTTTCCATTTAGGAATGCAGTTTTGACATCCATTTGCCATATCTCATAATCATAGTGTGCAGCAATAGCAAACAAAATTTGGATGGATTTAAGCATAGCAACTGGTGAAAAAGTTTCATCATAGTCAATACCATGAATTTGCTTGAAACCTTTTGCAACCAATCGTCCCTTAAAGGTAATCACATTACCATCCATGTCAGTTTTCTTCTTGAAAACCCATTTGCACCCTATGGGTTTTACCCCTTCAGGTGGGTCAACCAAAGTCCATACTTGGTTTTCATACATGGATTCCATCTCAGATTTCATGGCCACTAGCCACTTCTCAGAGTCAGGCCCCGACATAGCTTGTTGGTAGGTTGTGGGCTCATCCTGATCCATGAGCATCACATCACCAGTGTGAGTCACGAGAAATCCATATCTCTCGGGCTCACGCCGAATCCTACCAGACCTACGTGGGCTCTGTGCTACAGGAATAGACTCTTGAACCACAACATCTTGTGGTGTCTGTTCAGGTTCCATTTCAGGTTCGATGTCTCCTTGTTGTTCTTGAATTTCTTCAAGTTCTACTTTCCTCCCACTAGTTCCTTTAGAGATAAACTCTTTCTCTAAAAAGACACCAGTTCGAGCAACAAACACTTTTTGCTCAGAAGGATTGTAGAAATAGTAACCCTTTGTTTCTTTGGGATACCCAACAAAAAGGCATTTTTGAGATTTGGGCCCTAGTTTGTCAGAGGATTGACGTTTCACATAAGCGTCACAGCCCCAAATCTTCATAAAAGACAAATTGGGACGCCTCCCACTCCATATCTCATATGGTGTCTTTTGAACCGATTTAGATGGAACTCGGTTTAGTGTAAAAGCGGCTGTCTCTAGAGCATGTCCCCAAAAGGAGTTTGGAAGGTCAGCTTGACTCATCATAGAGCGAACCATGTCTAACAGAGTTCGATTTCTCCTTTCAGATACACCATTCCATTGAGGTGTACCTGGTGGAGTGAGTTGTGATACTATACCACACTCCTTCAGATAGTCAAGGAATTCTCGATCCAAGTACTCTCCACCTCGATCTGATCGAAGCACTTTGATACTCTTCCCGAGTTGATTCTCTACTTCATTCTTGAATTCTTTGAACTTTTCAAAGGATTCTGACTTGTGTCTCATAAGATACACATAGCCATATCTGCTGAAGTCATCAGTGAAAGTAATGAAGTATTGGAAACCTCCTCTAGCTTGTGTAGACATAGGGCCACATACATCACTATGTATGAGTCCTAGTAAGTCATTAGCCCTTTCACTTTGCCCTGTGAATGGGGCTTTGGTCATCTTGCCCAACAAACATGACTCACATGTCTCATATGATTCAAAATCAAATGAGTCCAAGAGTCCATCCTTATGGAGCTTGGATATGCGGGTCTCATTTATATGGCCCAAGTGACAGTGCCAGAGATAGGTCGGGTTTGAATCATTTAATCTGACCTTCTTGGTATTCACATTATAGATTGGATCTTCGAGGTCTAGAACATACAACCCATTGCTAAGTTGAGCACTACCATAAAAGATTTCATTCAAATAAATAGAACAACATTTGTCCTTTATTATAAATGAAAAACCTTTCTTGTCCAAACAAGAAACAGAAATCAAATTTCTACTAATAGTAGGCACAAAGTAGCAGTTGTCTAATTCTAAAACTAATCCACTAGGTAAAGTGAGAACATAAGTCCCTACGGCTAAGGCAGCAACCCTTGCTCCATTTCCAACACGTAGGTCCACTTCACCTCGGGCCAATCTTCTACTTCTACTTAGATCCTGCACATTTGCACAAATGTGAGATCCACATCCAGTATCCAATACCCAAGATGAGGAAGTAGAAAAGTTAGCCTCTATAACAAAAATACCTGAAGTGGAAGTCTTACTTCCCTTTTCCTTAGCAAGTTCTTCAAGATAGAGCTTGCAATTGCGCTTCCAGTGTCCAGGTTGCTTACAATGGAAGCACTCCCCTTCCTTTGCCACACCACCCTTTGGTTTCAGTGCAGCTGAAGAAGAATTAGCATTGGACTTTCCATTAGCTTTATCCTTCTTCTTGTTGGCTTTTCCCTTTCCCTTGCCCTTTTGAACCATCAAAATGGGCTTAGCCTTCTTAAGGTTTTGCTCAGCAGTTCTCAACATGTTGAGCAATTCAGGGAGGGACTTGTCAAGGTCGTTCATGTTATAGTTCATGACAAACTGACTGTAGCTTTCAGGCAACGATTGCAAGACTACATCAATAGCCAACTCTTTCTGAAGAGCAAATCCCAAATTCTCCAGATTCTCAATGTACCCAATCATCTTGAGAACATGAGGACCCACGGGACTTCCCTCAGACATCTTGCACTGAAACAATGCCTTAGAGGTCTCAAACCTCTCATGCCTAGCTTGCTCTTGGAAAAGCATTTTGAGATGTTCGATCATATCGAACGCCCCCATGTTCTCATGTTGCTTCTGAAGCTCAGATTCCATGGTAATAAGCATGAGGCATGCAACATCCAAAGCATCATCAGAATGCCTCTTGTGAGCATCCCTTTCAGCTCTTGGAGCAGTGGCAGCAGGCTCATTTGGAATGGGCTGCTCTAGGACATAAGCCTTTCTCTCTTGTTTGAGGACTATCCTCAAGTTTCGGTACCATTTGAGAAAGTTGGTCCCATTCAGTTTTTCCTTCTCAAGGATTGATCGCAATGAAAGTGTCGATGTGTTTTGTGCCATGGTTATCTACAACAGTAAATATGCAGTGTAAGAGTCATGTATTTTAATTCATTTAATAAGGACTTTTATTAAACGATACTCCCACTATTTTCCTCAAAATAATAACCCTCGATATTATTTCGGAACACCTCGGCGCTAAGGTATTCTAGTGGGCCAAGATCCATATTTGACCACAACCTGAGTCAGCTTTGGCTTTTCTCTCAAGTTACAGCTATTTAGGTAGGCAACTCCTTGCCAATTGCATCCCATGCAACTCTTGGATAGTTGGGTGAACAACACTTGTCCAAGCTCATCTCATGAACTTAAGCCCAACTCTATGCCTCTAAGTCCCTAATCCTATTAGGATGACTTAGTTAAGTCGAACCCAAAGTTAGCAGTTTGGATATCACTATTATCCCATCGCGCCTTACCAAGATGAACATAGGTGCTTTGCTTTGGCAAACCCACCTAATGTTGATCAAAGTCTTGACGAGTGCCAACATTTGGAAGGCATCACATTTAATGACTTAATATTTGTTTGAGGGATTTTTCTTTTGATCTCACCAATTTGTTATCTCCGGTTGTCTTATACATGCATCACATACAAATATAAAACATGCATCTCATGCTTACAAGAAAGTAAACGTGACATGGTTATAGCCCAAACTATGCGATATTCTCAAGCCAATGAGAATATCATAAAAGCCTAAGAAAAGAAAAGAGTCTTCACAAGCTCATTCTCTTCCTTTCTTGGTTGCCCTTTTGTTGTCACCTCCTTGGACATACCACCTTGGATGATCCTTGGACATACCACCTTGGATGATCCCATAATGTACCATTACATCAATAATAGAAACCTTGAGTTACATTCGAGGGGAGTAAGGTGAGAAGAGAATGTACAATGAGAGTAACAAGAGAAGGCATGACTCGCAGGCCGTATTTACAAGTACAACCAATCAAGGGCTATAACCATGCACCATGCTTCAAACACCAATCAGCATATCATGTCAAATCTCATTCAACAAAAATGCATGCCAATTTTCGCGCGTTGATTAACCAGTTTTTATTTATGTGGCGCTTCGCATACGGCGGTCCCGCTGGCCGGTCAGCGGGCGGTGGTTCCGCTGACCGGTCAGCGGACGAGGTCAAGGGGAGCCGCCCTTGCGGGGGGCGTGGGGGGCAGCGCCCCCCTGCGCAAAAAATTGTCTTACAATTGCTTAGCCCGAAATCTTCTATTTTGAGCAAGTAGGCACCCGAGACTCCTCTATTCGAGCCACCAAAAATACCTTACTTTCGGTGCCCGAACAGGCCGAATCCGAACAAAGCTAGGGTTTTTGCAACTATTGCAAGAATCCTAATCCATATAGGTATCTCATACCATTCAATTTCGGGTTAATCTCATTAACCAATTTGTGTCGTTTCTTCATATATCTCATATGTTCATTACGAATTCCAGTTTCATGCATCATGAATCAATCTAATTAATCATGGCCGAAAAGCAACCGAACACATAGCATCATGCGATTCAACACTCAATCCCGATTTAGGGTTTCACCAGTAGCTCTGATACCACTGTTGGGTTTCGGGAGCCAAACAGCGCAGCGGAATTTAACCGAAACCCTCTAGGATCCAAGTGAAACGGGGTAAACCGGGTGTTCGAAAATTTTCATACCTAATTTTCGGTTGAGATCTCTCACTCAACTGTAGAGTCGAATCACAAAACCTGAACAGTTGACGTGTTCAGGCTCTCTATGGTATCCACACGAGCCTCTCGGGATCACCACGCTTCCACCACGTCCCGGCAGATGCGTTTCTCTTGCGCTCGCAGTGCTAGCTTGCGTCCTCCAAGGAATTGCAAGAGAAGAGTGTGGCTGTCCTTTTGGGAGGCTAGGGCAAGGAGACCTGCGAATTTCTCACTAAAAGTTGTATTTATAGTGAGACTCAACTTCCAGGCCTAATGGGTTTCAAAGCCCTAATCCAATTAGGATTTAATTTCGGGCTTAATAATGGCTCAACTCTTGGGCCCATTATTAATACGAAATTAAAGTGAAACCATAACCCAAATAATTAGCCCATGCACTCTAATGATCCAAATAGCTCTATGTGTGCGACCCAATAGGCTCTTGCCATGTTGGCAATGATCATAAATCACATTTATGATCATAAGCAATGAGCGGTGTCTAGCAACACATCATTGCTACCCAAGTGACAAGATTGTCGGTGAATCGACTAAACCTTTATGATCATCACCGATATATGCCATTGTCCCTTTGTCCAAGATATCAAGACTAAGCACGAGACATGGAATGTGTCACTCTCGTATAGCCCAATCTTTGGTTTCTTGATTACCGAGTAGACCAACTTAAACTGATGACATTGATATCGTATATCAACTCATCCGAGCATGGCCATGCATTTTCTAAGTCTCACTCTATCAAGGGGCCCGAAGATATCACTCCCGTTACATAGGAGGGACAAATCCCATCTTGATCATACAAATCCCTCCGCATGATATGTGACATACCCAATGACCTCCTTCAAGTTCACTCAGTTACGAGCAACAAAGGAAAGTATCAAAGTATGTGACTCACATGTAGGGAACCTTGATGATCTTAGGTCGAAGGACTACATATACCATGATCACTATGAGAATCACTTATGACACTCATATAACGATCCATGTAGTGTTCTCATGGTGGGTCGGTCCAGTACACAAGTTCTCCAACTTGTACCCATATGTAGACTACATATCTCATATTAGTCTCCACATATGCTAGTCGTTATGTATTATTGCAACCCGCTTCACAATAATACTAGACCAGGGACGTTTAAGAATATCATTATTCTAGGGTTACGATTATGTTTGTTAACTTACGCAGAAACAAAACAACAAACATAATTGATGGATTAATGCCTTAACAAAATATCATGACTCAATGTGCAAAAATACAATCATCTCATGATTGGTTTTTGAGCACAACACTAACAGTTTTCACTAAGGATATGCTAGGCATAATTTTAGTAGACAATTTCATGGCATCAACAAATTTCCTAGCCACTATAGACATAGATGCACCAGTATCAAAGGGAATACTAATAGGCATACCATTAAGGTAAATGTTACCTCTTAGTGCTCCTCCCTACTGTGATGTCTTTGGCCTCTCCATTTGGAAGACTCTACCAGCTCTCTACACTGCAGGCCTACGCACTGGACAAACTGGCCTCTGTTGTCCCTCCCTCGGTGCTCCCCCTCTAGGTCCTATCCCCAATGGGCCTTACTGGACCTTGGTTTTTTGGCCTGCCTTGAGCCTATGGACAGTCTTTGATCCAATGATCCATGGACACATATCTTAGACACACTTGGGTGTCAAAATAGGAAGGATTCTTTCCATGAAACTTCTTGCATTTAGGGCACCTAAGGCTAAGGAACTTCCCCTTAACCTTGCCTTTACCCCCAAGATGAGAATTCTTGGCAATTCCCTTGCCCTATGGTGGCTTCTTCTTCTTGCCTCCTGCCTGGCTACTTTCCCCTGGTCCACTAGGAAAGTACTTGGTCTCATACTCTTCTTGCTCTACTAATAAAGCTTTCTGCACTGCTTCATAGTATGTAACTGCTCCGAAAGAACTTACAGCCTTTCTGACATCTGACCATGGGCCTATGATAGATCTTTTGGCCTTCAACTCATCCAGCCCATGATATTGAGGAGCATACCTCACCAATTGATTGAATTTGTGCTCATACTCTAGGACATTGAGGTTGTCCTACCTTAGAGCATCAAATTCAGCTTGCTTCATATCCTTGATAGCATCATTAATGTACTTCTCCTGAAACAGCTGGGTGAACTCTGGTGAAGTCATCTCGATGTCTTCCTCTAGCCTTCTGCCCTTCTAGACAGCATATCTATCTTTGGTGCTCCTCCACCATATCTCTGCACTACCTACTAAATTGTAGGTAGCCAGTGACACTTTCTTGGTGGAGCTGACTGGCATCCTCTTAAACATTTTTTTTAATGAAGATTAACCACTCCTTAGCTCTCTTTGGTGCAGCTATTCCATCAAACTATGGAGATCTTAGGCCTTGGAACCTCTCCAATAGTCTGACTTAATCAATGCCTTCTAGATCCTCTGATCTATGTCTCTTGGATCTATGAGAACCCTATGTATGGTGATGCTCTCTATGATCTCTCTGGCTTCTCCTGGATCTTTTCTCATGACCATCCTCAATCTCATTCCTAGTGGAGGAATGGTGATAGACTAAGTGATTGGTCTTGAATACTTGACTAATCTCAGACCTTAGTCTTCTAGCTCTTGGATTTCTCCTATCTTCATCTTCCACGTCAACAGTTTCATCATTTGTATCTTCCAAGCTTCCAGAAGGAACATATTCAGATGTGTTCCTAGTATCCTCTTCTGGTTCCTACTGTGCATCCTGAACTGGTTCTGCTGGAGCTACATGGACTCATTGCTGGTGTGCTTGAATTAGCCTTACTAAGTTTTCATTGACTAAAGCTAACTTCATTTGAAGCTCAAACAAAACCTTGGCACTTCAGAGTTTAGTACCCCCTGTTGCCCCTGATTCCTTCTATTCTATCCATTTTTTTTGTTGCTCATAATTAGTAGGAGATCTTTGCGGTGGTTCCCCTCTATTGTCACAACTGTGTTTACTTCCTGAATTGATGATTCATCATAGAGCACATATAAAGATCAGAGGTCTTTCAATGGAACTTGACATTAGCAGGTGACCAAACTGAGTTCATGTATGTTGACGCATGCAATGCAACTATATGCCATGTACATGTATATGTATGTAGCGCAGCGGAATTTAACCGAAACCCTCCAGGATCCAAGTGAAACGGGGTAAACCGGGTTTTCAAAAATTTCATACCTAATTTTCGGTTGAGATCTCTCACTCAACTGTAGAGTCAAATCACAAACTTGAACAGTTGACGTGTTCAAGCTCTCATGGTATCCACACGAGCCTCTCGGGATCACCATGCTTCCACCGTGTCCCGGCAGATGCGTTTCTTTTGCGCTCGTAGTGCTAGCTTGCGTCCTCCAAGGAATTGCAAGAGAAGAGTGCGGCTGTCCTTTTTGGAAGGCTAGGGCAAGGAGACCTTCGAATTTCTCACTAAAAGTTGTATTTATTGTGAGACTCAACTTCCAGGCCTAATGGGTTTCAAAGCCCTTATCCAATTAGGCTTTAATTTTGGGCTTAATAATGGCTCAACTATTGGGCCCATTATTAATACGAAATTATTGTGAACCCAAAGCCCAAATTATTAGCCCATGCACTCTAATGATCCAAATAGCTCTATGTGTGCGACCCAATAGGCTCTTACCACATTGGCAATGATCATAAATCACATTTATGATCATAAGCAATGAGCGGTGTCTAGCAACACATCATTGCTACCCAAGTGACAAGATTGTTGATGATTCGACTAAACCTTTATGATCATCACCGATATATGCCATTGTCCCTTTGTCCAAGATATCAAGACTAAGCACGAGACATGGAATGTGTCACTCTCGTATAGCCCAATCTTTGGTTTCTTGATTACCGAGTAGACCAACTTAAACTGATGACATTGATATCGTATATCAACTCATCCAAGCATGGCCATGCATTTTTCTAAGTCTTACTCTATCAAGGGGCCCGAAGATATCACTCCCGTTACATAGGAGGGACAAATCCCATCTTGATCATACAAATCCCTCCGCATGATATGTGGCATACCCAATGACCTCCTTCAAGTTCACTCAGTTATGAGCAACAAAGGAAAGTATCAAAGTATGTGACTCACATGTAGGGAACCTTGATGATCTTAGGTCGAAGGACTACATATACCATGATCACTATGAGAATCACTTATGACACTCATATAACGATCCATGTAGTGTTCTCATGGTGGGTCGGTCTAGTACACAAGTTCTCCAACTTGTACCCATATGTAGACTACATATCTTATATTAGTCTCCACATATGCTAGTCATTATGTATTATTGCAACCTACTCAACAATAATACTAGATCAGGGATGTTTAAGAATATCATTGTTCTAGGGTTACAATTATGTTTATTACATTACGCAGAAATAAAAACAGCGAACATAATTGCTGGATTAATGCCTTAATAAAATATCATGACTCAATGTGCAAAAAATACAATCATCTCATGATTGGCTTTTTGGGCACAACACTAAAAAAACCAACATCTGTTGCCCACTTCGGGTTAGTCCAATTATGGTGCCAAAATTGTGCATTTAGGCTCCCAAGATTGGTAATGTTCTGGAGGCCATCAACACACTACCCTTAGTGTGCATACCCAAGTGGCCCTCTTGGGTACTATGTAAACATATGCGTATCGGTCTAACCATCACACACATATTCACATTTCATTCACACTATGGCAGCAAAGAAGGAAAACACTAGCACAAGTCTTAATCTTGGCTACCACACATTAGGCAATCTTGTTAAGTTCTAGTGACCAGCCACCGCACCTGTAACTTCCACTAATAAACTATATCATTCTAGCATTGTTAACCCATGTTTTATTTGCCTCATTATTGAGTAGAGACTTATTGAAAACCAAGGGATTTTTTTTTACGTCAATAGCCCACCTATGGACCAAGTTATGGAGTTTTGAAGTTGGTTACGAAATTCTGACCAAATGAATAGTAAATTAGCCAACTTTGCAATGTCAGATCTTTGGCTACAGGTATCCAATTCAACATCTAGATGTTCTCTAGGTGTGGTAAAAATTTGAGACCAAGATTCTTTCTACATAAGGACATATAGAACTTTAAGTGCAGAGTCAAAATTTTGATCACTTTATGACCTTTTTTCCATACTCATAAGTGTGCAAACACTTCATTCACAAGAGGAAATACCTCCAAGGGTAGCCCTTATTTGTCCATTACACATAGGAAATACACCTCCGATCCATTTAACAACCATATGTGGCTAAAACAGAATTTGCAAGTAAGTAGCCTATCATTCACACTTAGGCAGCTTTGCACCACATCACTTACATAACTAAAACATTACTCAAATGTTCACATACTTATATCATTTTACATACACTAGATGTACATTCATACATTCACTACACAATGGTCTTAACTCAGCTAAATAACTAGCCTAGGTTACAAGAGTGTCTGAGACACAATGGACTCTAGAACAAGATGCTGGACAGCAGTTGCACAACACAATAAGTACCACCATTAAAAATACCAAATCTGGTCCTAAAATCACCAACCATTCCAGATCTTAACTAGACACATGGACGTTCATGTACCTGGAATTTCAGATCAAAATTCAAACAAAAAATGTCATTTGAATGTGATGTTTTTACTGAACCTGAAATGATAGAATTGAGGGGAGTAAGTTTCATTGAGAAACTTAGTATGGGTAGCTCTTCGATTCAATAGGCAATGTAACCATCATTGAAACCTACATCCAAAGACACTAAAACACAAAAACCACAATGCATATATACAAGATATAGCAACCAAATGTAGCAGCCATTCACAACCAATAAACACATGAAATGCAGCAGCAATAATAAGCATATATTAGTCCATAAAACACATAATAAACATAACTAAATCACTTTGGCAGCCCTCCTCAAGCTAATGATTGGTATTGCAAGGATTTTAACACTAATTAGTACTAACTTTGGGTTGTAGAAACCCTCACTTTCACTGCCACCATCGTGCACTTCACACTAGGTCACAAAACCTTCAATAAGTGCACTCCTCTCACTAAGCTTGGTTCATCAAATGCATGGCTCTCTTCCAAGCTTAGCCATAGCTCCATAGTTGCTTGAGAATATAGAAAACAACCCATGAGAGTCAAAGATCCCTTACTAGAGTGGGTAGGCCAAAAATCAAGCTTGATCCTTAAAGTATCCAAGCAGTAGCTCTAGTTTGCTTCCAATTGCTTCCTTTTGCCTTCAATTTCAATCAATTTCAATTTTAAAGGTGTGGTGGCTATGGAGGAAGTGTGGCTTTGTTATTGGGCCAGAACAAGCCAGAAATGAGAGAGAGATAAGTGAATTGGCTACTTAAATGGCCTTAAATGAGCTTAAAGGCACAAAACACACCTAAACAAGCTTAACCTTGCTTTATGTCATTTTACTTCTCACTAATTATGGTTTCTTTGTCTTAAACTTATTGGTACACATGTACCCAACATTTTTGACCCATTTATCAAGTATTGGCTGCCTCCCCCATGGTGGGATAACCCCACAATTCCACTCTTTGACTTAAGTCAAAAGCTTGAACACCTTAAGGTTTACACTAAGACATTTAGGTCCTTAATGTCTTTATTGTTTCCTTTGTCCAAACTTGTCTTCCATTAGCAATTTGCTCCTCTAATAGCACTTTCATACCATTCATATCGTTCCCATAACCCTCCAAAGCTCTTTTGTGAAAGTTTTGCAATTGAGTACCCGAATTTCCAAAATCTTACAAAAAAGTCTATAGGTTGCTTGACAAACAAGCAACCCTTAAGGCCTTTCTTGGGGGCCAAGTTACCAACTTGGAACACTTTTAAGGAGGTGTTCATTTTACCTTTTAGCCCTTACACTTCAATCACTATGAAGAGAATTACACAATATAATGGCTTTTTGACCATTATGCTACACTTGTAATTCTCCCATTTTTGTGTGGTGGTTACACTCATTGATGATCGATCGAACGCTAATGTTTTGTTCTCCCATTTTTTGCTGAACTTGGGTATCTCCAAGGGTGATCTTAAACCCATTACCTCTTTTGGCGTTGGTCCCTCGGAACTCCCAGTACTTGGATGGATTGTTCTACCCCCGATGCTAAAAGGTAGCTCGGTCTAGACTAAGGAAGAACTCTTCGCTTCTACCTTGACAAGCTTCATCATCATAGATGTCCCATCTTCATATAATGCTATCCTCAGAACGCAAACACAAGGTAATCTTCACATTCGACCAGATGTGAAATACCTGATTGTCACATTCGGTATGAAGGAGGGTGATGTAGAAATATTCATCGATCAAGCTGAAGTAAGAAATTTTTTTGTCAAAGCAAGACAAAGCTCGGTGAAAGTTCACGTTCATACTTCGGTAGAGAGGAACATATCAAGCAAAGATGAGATAGAGAGTGAAAAAAGTGATCTTAAAAAGATAAAAACAGAGGATGTAGAACTTGTCCCTGGCTGAAGTACCTAAGTGGGGAAAAAATTGGGCGAAGGTGACAAGGAACAACTTGTATCCCTTCTATTAATGAACAAAGATCTATTTGCTTACTCCCTAAAGGATATGACCGGGGTAGGCCTGGGTATAGTTCAACATAGTCTCAACGTAAAACCTGAGGCAACGCCTGTTCGACAGAAAAAGCGTAGCCTCTTGGCACATAAGAACAATTTCATAAAATCCAAAGTCCAACGACTAATGGAGGCAGGCATAGTAATGGAAGTCAAGTACCCTGACTGGCTAAGTAACATTGTTGCCGTCACAAAGGAAGGGAGCAAGAAGCTCCGAATTTGCATTGGTTTCTGAAATATAAATGATGTCTGTCCAAAAGACTTGAATCCTTTACCACCAATATAGTAATTGGTGGACTCAACTACTGAATACATCTACTCAGCTTCCTCGAAGCTTTTAGAAGATACCACCAAATTCAGATGGATCCTGAAGAAGAGGAAAAAACTGCCTTAATTACCGAAGTCGGGACCTACTGTTACTTTAGAATGCCCTTTAGCGTTAAAAATGTTGGACCCACATACAAAAGGCTAATGAACAGGGTATTCAACTCCCATATTGGGAGAAATATGGAAATGTACATCGATGACATGATAGTCAAGAGTAGACATCCTACAAATCATATCGCAGACTTGGGGAAAACATTCCACCAACTTCAAAAATTTGGAAACTACCTTAAGCTCGAAAAATGTGTGTTTAGGGTGGCTGCTGGCTAATTCCTCGAATCTATGGTATCCGAAAAAGGCACAAATGCCAACCCCAAAAAATTTGACACCCTACTAGCTTTCCAAACTCCATCAAGAACAATGGATATACAAAGACTTACTCGAAGAGTAACTTCCCTTAGTAGATTCATATCTAGATATGGAGATTGGTGCCGGCCATTCTTTAAAGTACTTCTAAAAGAAGCCAAGTATAAAGGCAACCTTAGAGCCAGCGAACACCCTTGGAATGATGAATGTTAGAATGCATGGAAGGAGCTAAAAAATTACTTGGTCCATTTGCTGACACTTCGGCAACCAAGGGAAGGAGAGTCGTTCATCCTCTACCTCGTAATAACTAAGAAAGCCATAAGTTCAATTCTGGTTAGGGAGAAAGGAAGAAAGGAATGGCTAGTGTTCTATGTGATCAAGTCCTTACATGGTACTGAAGTTAGGTACCCAATTCTGCAAAAAGCCATCTATGTCCTAGTATTGGCAAGCAAGAGGATTTGGCCTTATTTCTAAGGACACCCCATCACAGTATGAAGTGATTTATCTTTTTAGGATGTCATGCGAAAGGTAGATCACTCGGGCCGATTATTAAAGTGGTGCATCGAGCTAGGTGAGTACGATACACTTATAAGCCAAGAAAGGTAATAAAAGCCCAATCACCGGCGGATTTTATTGCCGAGGTACCTGAAACCGAAGGTACCCCAGGAAACCTTGGAGTTGATGAACCTGATGTTGGGTTTCGGGAGCCAAACAGCGCAGCGGAATTTAACCGAAACCCTCCAGGATCCAAGTGAAACTGGGTAAACCGGGTGTTCGAAAATTTTCATACCTAATTTTCGGTTGAGATCTCTCACTCAACTGTAGAGTCGAATCACAAAACCTGAACAGTTGACATGTTCAAGCTCTCTATGGTATCCACACGAGCCTCTCGGGATCACCACGCTTCCACCACATCCCAGCAGATGCGTTTCTCTTGCGCTCGCAGTGCTAGCTTGCGTCCTCCAAGGAATTGCAAGAGAAGAGTGCGACTGTCCTTTTGGGAGGCTAGGGCAAGGAGACCTGCGAATTTCTCACTTAAAAGTTGTATTTATAGTGAGACTCAACTTCCAGGCCTAATGGGTTTCAAAGCCCTAATCCAATTAGGATTTAATTTCAGGCTTAATAATGGCTCAACTCTTGGGCCCATTATTAATACGAAATTAAAGTGAAACCATAACCCAAATAATTAGCCCATGCACTCTAATGATCCAAATTGCTCTATGTGTGCGACCCAATAGGCTCTTATCACATTGGCAATGATCATAAATCACATTTATGATCGTAAGTAATGAGCGGTGTCTAGCAACACATCATTGCTACCCAAGTGACAAGATTGTCGATGATTCGACTGTACCTTTATGATCATAACCGATATATGCCGTTTTCCCTTTGTCCAAGATATCAAGACTAAGCACGAGACATGGAATGTGTCACTCTCGTATAGCCCGATCTTTGGTTTCTTGATTACCGAGTAGACTAACTTAAACTGATGACATTGATATCGCATATCAACTCATCCGAGCATGGCCATGCATTTTCTAAGTCTCACTCTATCAAGGGGCCCGAAGATATCACTCCCGTTACATAGGAGGGACAAATCCCATCTTGATCATACAAATCCCTCCGCATGATATGTGACATACCCAATGACCTCCTTCAAGTTCACTCAGTTACGAGCAACAAAGGAAAGTATCAAAGTATGTGACTCACATGTAGGGAACCTTGATGATCTTAGGTCGAAGGACTACATATACCCTGATCACTATGGGAATCACTTATGACACTCATATAACGATCCATGTAGTGTTCTCATGGTGGGTCGGTCCAGTACACAAGTTCTCCAACTTGTACCCATATGTAGACTACATATCTCATATTAGTCTCCACATATGCTAGTCGTTATGTATTATTGCAACCCGCTCCACAATAATACTAGACCAGGGACTTTTAAGAATATCATTATTCTAGGGTTACAATTATGTTTGTTAAGTTACGCAGGAACAAAACAACAAACATAATTGCTGGATTAATGCCTTAATAAAATATCATGACTCAATGTGCAAGAATACAATCATCTCATGATTGGCTTTTGGGCACAACACTAACACCTGAGTGGACATTATTCATCGATGGACCTCAAGATCTGAACACCAAGGAGCCTAAGTAATTCTCCATCAACCTGAAGGCATGGGAGCTTCAAAATCATCAAATTCGGTTTCAATGTCACCAATAATGTTGCTAAATATGAGGCCCTCATAGTAGGCTTATGACTGGCAAAATAAGTCGGTGTGAGATATCTAAAGGCCCACAGTAATTCTCAGCTGGTCATCCAGCAAATGACTGGGGACTATGGTGCAAAAGACATTAACTTGGCAAAGTACCATAATCTCATAAAAAGACTTTTCTGGGAGTTCGATAGGGAACAAATAGAAAATGTACCCCTATGACATACTGTGGAGGTAGATACTTTAGCTAAATCAAAATAGTCCATCGAAGTGCTGGATACCCCTAGTATAACAATAATGGCTATCGCAACCTCATACAAAGGGTAAAGGGATCCTATCAAATGGTATCTTAGGACCTTTCAATTACCTGAAGATCTTACGGAAGCTGTGAAGATGTGAAAGCGCTCAAGTAGATACTACTTGATCGGGGAAGAATTGTACTGACAAGGGTACACAAACCAACTGCAAAGGTGTATCGTTAAAAGGACATTAAGATAGTCCTTAAAGAAGTCCATGAAGGGGCTTGTGGGTCTCACATCTAGACTGATGCCCTTGTCGGGGTGCTACTTCGGTAAATATATTTTTTGCCTACTTTAAGGAAGGATGCAAGACAGTTCGTCAAGAAATGCGATAAGTGCCAGCAACATGCACCCATCTAGAGAGTACCTTCTAAGGCAATAACTTCAGCAAATTACCCTTGCCCCTTCGCTATTTGGGGTATTGACCTCATTGGTCCTTTCCCAATGGCTCTAGAAGGAGTGAAGTTCTATGTAGTGGTAGTGGATTATTTCACTAAATGGATCGAGGTAGAGCCTTTGGCAACAATTTCGGTGAGGGACATACAAAGATTAATCTGGAAGAACATCATATGCAGATTCTGTACGGCGAGGGTGATAGTAGCAGATAATGGTTCCCAGTTCACTGATAACGGATTTCAGGAATTCATGGCCAACCTCGGGATAACATTGCACTTCACCCAAGTTGCCCATCCTTAGCGAAATGGGCAAGTTGAACTGTCTAATAGGACAAGAGGAAAAGGGAAAATGGTTAGGGCAACTCCCGAGTGTGCTATGGAGTCGCCGAACAACCCCTGGAAGAGCTACTGGAGAAACACCTTTCTCACTTGTCTTTGGCATTGAGGCCATTATCCATGTCGAAGTTAATGGCCAAATCGCTATCACACTTGGATACCTTCTAAGGATGACTGACATGTACCATCCTCGGACGTACATCTGACCAACCTCAAGAAAATGGATCCTCACCACCTTCCGCTGATAACACTACCACCCTCGAAAGGACGTACGGTGCCATCCTCGGTCAACTGATTTACCTACCTCGGAAGGCCATGTCCCCATCCTTGGTAGAATATAGCATTCACCAAAGGTCCTCCACCCAGCGAATGAGCCTCCTTCTATGGCCCTTGAGAGCAAGAACCAGACCAAAGGAGACCTGTATGCCAAAGCGGTATTACTCCATGAAGAGGGCCCATCACCAAATGAGTTCTCTCATAGATGAGACAAAGATAGTTAGCAGCCTCTGACATGGAGACCTCACACATGGCCCTGACACACAGGCCTCCCACAGCTCTGACTTCTGGCCAGAACGGCCTATGGCCAGCTAGAGACGCCCATCCCTGAAGGTACGAACCACGTCCGGCAGAACACATGTCATGATCTAAGCGGGCAGTGTTAAACGGGCCTCCCCCAATGCCCTTCTATAAATACTTGGGAAACAACCCTGGTAAGAACAACAAGACACACGAGATAGAAAACCCTAGCCATCTTCTGCTCTTCGTTCTTTCTTACCTTCATTCTCTAAAATACTGACTTTAGTGTCGGAGGCTCCTCCCCCTAAATCATACTCCCGGAAGTCTCTAACCTTTGTTCTACTGAGTTTTGCAGCCACATTCTTGCTGGAAGTCCCTCTCAAAGGTACCTTCACACCGGAGGTCTCTTTCCAGGCATCTTCATACCGGAAGATCAGCTTGAAGCTGCACCATGTCATAAGACAATGATGCCGCCGGGCATCATTTGGCATCGTCTGTGGGAAACCACTCTCAGGTAGCTGTCACTAAGACTCAATGTTCTAAGGATAAGGGAGTCCTGAAGTCCCCATCCGCACTGGAGAATCAATCGGCGACCGAACAACACGCTGCCGATACTTCTTTGCCTGAGGATGAACGTCTTCTAACGATCACGATGAGCTTCCTACGTGATTTTCAGTGCTCTATTGTGGCTGAAATGATGTAACAATTGGACCAAAGGTGGTCACAACCACATTTGGGCCGAATAGCCCCTTCACCGACTCCTCGTCGGGAGAGAAGCCCAAAGTCCACTCATTGGAGCTCAGGGAGTGGGGACTTCCGTGACGAGTCCTCAATGGAGGACATACCCCCCAAAGGCCGACCTACTGAAGAAACAGGGTCTAAAGGAGCTAGGACTTCCTGCCGGTGAAGTTCATCATTGGAAAGAATATCACAATCCTCCAGCTGCCGACATTACTCCCCTAAAAGAAGGTGTCGTTCTCCATTGCCGGAGGCCTCCAGGCAATGAGAAAAGCCCAACACCACCATCCTCATGGAAAAGATCCTAGAGAGGTTGGAGAAGGTGGAAAGGCAGGTGGCTCAGAAGCCTGTCTGGTCAAGGTTGTCGGACACCTTCACCAGAGATGAGTCACCCTTTATCCGAGCAATAGTTGAGGCACCCATGCCAAGTGACTTCCGAGTGCCAAGCCTGGAAACGTATGATGGGCACAGTGACCCCCAAGCCCATCTAACCAAGTATAGGCACAGCATGGTGCTACATGGTGCCGATGAAGCCACACTTTGCAAATGTTTTGAAGTCACCCTCTCCAGATCGGCGACTAAGTGGTATAACTCGTTGGCCCCCGGAACCATCATGGCTTTTCAAGAGTTATCTACTGCGTTTACACAGCAATTCATCAGTAGTAGGCAGATGGCGAAGATGCTGGTTGAAATGTTTGACATAGTGCAAAGGAACGGAGAGACCATTTGTGACTATGTCGAAACTTTCAACCGAAAGCCCTTGAGTGTGCCGGACTTCTGCCCCGAAATACGCATTCTCACCATGATACGAGGACTCCAACGAGACTCATAACTCTTTTACGAGTTCTTGAAGGACCTCCCGGACACCCTCGATGAGTTCTACCGAAGGGCCGAGCAGCATATGACGGTCGAAGAGCTGACGATGGGGGCACCGAAGTCTGATAACCATTAGCCTGAAGGCCAGAGTCACCAAAATCGCCACTCTTCTAAGGCCGGGGGAGACACCGGAAGTAGACGAGGAAAAAACCCATGTCATTCACCCCCTAAACATCTCCAGAACAAACAAACTACTGGCCATGGAAAGGCAAGGCAATCCAATCCAGCATGTGAAGGTCATGAGTTCGGAAAACAAGAAAAACATGAAGAAATTCTGCCAGTTCCACCAGGACTATGGGCATGACACAGAACATTGCTTCTAGCTTAGAAAGTACATCAAATCCCTGATTAAGTAGGGTCAACTTCGCCGATACCTACAGACGCCCTCTCCTAGGGAAAGGAGGGAGGAGGAAAGAAAGGAAGATGAGGACTATGTTTCTGACTGACTCCAGAATTGAAGTCCTAAGAAGAATCCTCCACCACTAGTTGGACTAATCCAGATGATCACCACGGGACTACCTTCGGCAGAGAGGAAGAGGAAAGCTAGGGAGATCTCAATGATGGAATTCGATAACCTATCAAACAAGCTCGTTTGGAAAGATGTGTCTACCATAGTATTCCCACATGATGATCCACTCCTTATTATGGTAGGGATTGAAAGCTGGGATGTTAAAAGGGTGCGCCTGGATGGTGGGTCCAATGTCAATGTCTTATTCTCCCACCTATTGCCAAGCCTAGGCATTATGAAAAATGATCTCAAACCTATCACATCCCCTACCTTCGGGGTAGGACCTTCTGAACTCCCTGTCCTGCGGTGGATTGACCTACCTCTGATGTTAAGGGGAACTTTTGGTCAGAACAATGAAGAGCTCTTTGCCTTTGCCAAGACCAGGTTCATTGTCATCGACATCCCCTCTTCGTATGCCATCCTTGGAAGGCAAACTCAAGGGGACTTTCACACCCGACCAGATGTGAAGTACCTGACGGTCACCTTCAAAATGAAGGACCGGGATGTACAAATATTCATCGATCAGGCCGAAGTCTGAAAGGTCTTCATGAAGGCTAGCTAGAGCCCAATAAAAGTGCACACATAGACCTCGGGAGAAAAGGGCACACTGACCAAAGGATCTATAGAAGGAAAGAAAAGTGACTCAAACAAAATTGAAACTGAAAATGTAGAGCTTGTCCCGGGCCGAAGTACCCGCATGGGGAAACATTTGGCCGAAGGTGACAGGCAAAAGCTTGTATCTTTCCTTTTAATGAACAAAGATCTATTTGCCTACTCACCGAAGGACATGCATAGGTTAGACCCTTGCATAATCCAGCATAGTCTTAAGATATGCCTTGACGCGAAGCCTGTTTGGCAAAAAAAGAGAAGCCTTTTGGCACACAAGAACAACTTCATTAAAGCCGAAATCCAAAGGTTGATAGAGGCAGATGTAATAAGGGAAGTCAAATATCCTGAATGGCTTAGTAACGTGGTTATCACCATGAAAGAAGGGAGTGACAAACTTTGAATGTGCATCCGACTTCTGAAATGTGAATGATGCTTGTCTTCAGTATTCATATCCTCCACCCCCAATAGACTAGTTGGTGGACTCAACCGCCGAGTATGGCCTCCTTAGCTTCCTCGATGCCTTTAACATGCATCATCAAATTAGGATGGACCCCAAAGAGGAGGGAAAAACCACCTTCATCACCGAAGTTGGTACATACTGCTATATTAGAATGCCCTTCGGGCTTAGGAATGCAAGAGCCGCATACCAGAGGTTGATGAATAGGGTCTTTGACTCCCAAATAGGGAGAAACATGGAAGTTTATGTCGATGACATGATAGTCAAGAGCAAACTACCTAGTAGTCATATCACAGACTTGGAAGAAACATTCCACCAGCTGAGGACATTTGGAATTCATCTCAACCCCAAAAAATGTGTGTTTGGGGTGAATACGTGTAAGTTTCTCAAATTTATGGTGTCGGAGAAAGGTATTGATGCTAATTCGAAAAAGGTCAAGGCCCTGATAGGGTTCCGAGCTCCTACGACAACCAAGGATGTGCAAAGACTCACAGGAAGAATCACGTCACTCAGAAGATTCATCTCCAGATATGGGGATCGCTGTCGACCATTTTTCAAGGTCCTCACTAAAGCAGCAAAAAATGGAGGTGACCTCGGAACCGAGGTGTGCCCTTGGAACGAAGACTGCAAAAAGGCCTGGGAAGAGCTTAAAGTGTACCTAACTCATCTGCCAACACTTCGCCAGCCACGAAAAGGAGAACCCCTCATACTATACCTTAGTGTCACAAAAAAGGCGGTAAGTTTCGGTCCTTGTGAAGGAAGAGAGGGCTAAGCAATGGCCAGTATATTATGTGAGCAAGTCTCTACATGGTGCCGAAGTCAGGTACCCCTTGCTACAAAAGGCTATTTATGCCCTGGGGCTTGCAAGTAGAAGGTTGCGACCCTATTTCCAAGGGCACCCCATTATTGTCCAAAGTAACTTGCCCCTTCGAGATTTCATGAAGAAGGTAGACCACTCGGGAAGGCTTTCAAAGTGGTGCATCAAGCTCGGTGAGTATGACATCACCTATGAGCCAAGGAAGGCAATAAAAGCATAAGCATTGGCAGATTTCATTACTGAAGTACCTCTTGCCGAAGACAATCCACCTAACCTTTGAGTAGACATTGTTTGTTGATAGGGCCTCCGGCTCCGAACATCAAGGAGCTGGAGTAATTCTTCGTGGTCCGGAAGGTATGCAAGCCATGACGGCCATCAAATTCGGGTTTAATGTCACCAACAATATGGCAGAAAATGAAGCCCTCAAAGCAGGTTTGCACCTGGCCAGAAGAGTTCATGTAAAAAACCTAAAGGCTCACAATGATTCTCAGCTAGTGGTCCGACAGATGGCAGGAGACTACGGCACGAAGGACCCAACCTTGGCAAAGTATCATGACCTTGTAACAAAGCTCATCCAAGAGTTTTTCACGGTACACATTGAGAATGTGCCTCGTCGGGACAATGCCATAGCAGATACTTTGGCTAAGTCAAAAAAGTCCACCGAGGTGCTAAGTCACACAAGCATAGCAATAATGAGCATAGCAACCTCGAAGAGAGGGTGGAAAAATCCCATAAAAAAGTTTCTTATGACTTCGGAACTTCCCGAAGATCCTCTTGAGGCAGCAAAAGTGCGAAGGTGTTCCAGACGATATTTCCTAATCGAATAGGAGTTATACTGACAAGGGTACGTGATGATAGCCGAGGTGCCCATCACTGGCCGAGCTCCCAAACTTGATAGAGTACCGACTTCAGCAGAGGGAAACTGCCAGCCGAGGTCAGAAGGATAAACGATCCCCCTGGCCTAATGTAGGGAATTCGCTTCCTTAGGGAATGGTCGGACCAACCTCGGTAGAGCGATCGGACCCTCTTCGGAAACAGAAGTACCCCTCGGAGGAACCATCATTGCGGAATATATTCCCTGAGACGTTAGAGTAACCTCGGAAGGTACGAACAAAGCATTTAAGGTGCCTTTGACACCTCTCTATAAAGTCATCCCCCAAGTACATTCTGACACGCTATCACTGGGGCACGCCATCAAAGGGACACCTCGATACGACACCCTCGGAATGCCTAGGCTGTCAGCTCAGCGAATTTTGCTGAGATAAGCGTCCCTTCATTCCCGGAAAAGTAGGGATCACATCCCACCGGACACGTGTCGTAATTTGGGACGACCACAAGAGGGGAATGGCTTCTGCACGCCTCATTTATAAAACACCCAGAAAGCATCGTAGCAAAAAAAGGAGAGAGAGGGTAAGAGGAAAAGTTCTCTTTGAATACACAATAGAGCACATAATCCAGTTATCTGAAAATACTAACTTGGGCATCGGAGGCTCCTCCCCGGGAGTACA
This sequence comes from Aquilaria sinensis, assembly GCA_005392925.1. Classification (NCBI taxonomy): domain Eukaryota; kingdom Viridiplantae; phylum Streptophyta; class Magnoliopsida; order Malvales; family Thymelaeaceae; genus Aquilaria; species Aquilaria sinensis. The sequence continues at coordinate 58,929 of SMDT01000151.1, read as the reverse complement.
CACCGGGGACCTCATAACCTGTGTTTTCTGAAGTATTTCAGGTATCCTCCACTGGGGAATCTCCTCTCAAAGTGCTCTCCTCCATCAGAAGTCCTCCCTACTCTTACAATGACACACGATGAAGCCGCCGCAGGCCATCATTTGGCGCCGTCTGTGGGAAACCTATCCTATGTCGCCGTCGTGGAGACTCGGTGCTCGAAGGACAAAGGGATTTCAATATCCCCCCTCGCACCTGAGACTTAACAGGCGACCCCTCTGCCTGTGGCAGAAACTTCCATGATGGAGGACGACCGTCCTGTAACAGTAATGATGAGCTTCCTACGGGATTTCCAGCATTCTATCGTTGCCGAAATCACTCAGCAGCTTGATCAGAGGTTGCCCCAACCTCCACCCACTCAAAAAGCCTCACCCCGACCATTCGTCAGGAAAGGAGCTCGCGATCTACTCACCGGAGTTCAGGGAGTGGAGACTCCTTTGACGCATATTCAATAGATGGTGAACCCGTTGAGACGCGCCCCGCCAGAGGGGGAGCCCCAAAAGAGACCAGGGCCTCCTGTCAACGGAGCGCATCCCCTTACCAGAGGTCCCCTTCTCCCCCTTGCCGAAGTCGTTCCCCAAGGTGAAGAAGAAATTCGCCACTACCAGCAAACACACGATGGCAGGAAGCAACCAGCACTGCTGCCCTTATGGAAAGGATCCTGGGAAGGCTGGAAAAGGTCAAGAAATAGATCTCCCGAAAACCAGTCTGGTCCCGGTTATCCGACTCCTACACCGGAGAGGAGTCGCCTTTCGTACGTGAGGTAGTAGAGGCGCCTATGCCCAGTGATTTTCAGGGTTCCTCATCTGGAAATGTATGACGGGCGAAGTGACCCCCAGGCGCACCTGAAAAAATATAAGCGAAGTATGGTGCTCCATGGTGCGGACGATGCCACGCTCTGTAAATGCTTTGAGCTCAGGACCAGCAACAACGCGGTATGGCTCTTTGCCCTAGGGAAGTTTGTTGAGCTTCCAAGAACTATCTACTGCTTTCACCCAACAGTTTATTGGTAGTAGGCCAACTGCCAAAATGCTAGTGCAAATGTTTGACATAGCTCAGAAAGGAAGGGAGACCATCCGCGATTATGTTGAAAGATTCAATCGAGAAGCACTAAGCGTACCAGACTTTCGACCGGAAATTTGCATCCTGGCAATGGTCAGAGGACTGTGGAGGGACTCCCAACTGTTCTACGAGTTCTCCAAAGATCCACCAGAAACTCTTGGGGAATTTTACAGAAGAGCCGAACAACACATGACGGCCGAAGAACTCAGAATGGGAGGACCTAAGGCCGAACACCCTCGCACCGAAGGGCCTGGCCACCAGCCACGTCAGGAGAACAAGGGAGAGCGGTCCCACAGGCAAAGACGAAAGAGGCCCACAGCATTCACTCCCTTGAACACCACAAGAGCTAGCATTCTAATGGCGCTAGAAAGGCAAGGGACCACAGTCCCAAGGCCAAAGGCCATGGCCTCGGAGAATAAAAGGAATATGAAAAAATTCTGTCAATTTCACCGGGAACATAGCCATGACACTGAAGCCTGTTACCAGTTGAAGAAGTACATCGAGTCCATGATCAAACAGGGTCAACTTCGGCGATATTTGTGGATGCCCTCTCCGAAAGGGAGAAAGGAAGAGCAGTGGAGAGCAGACGATGAAGAGTATGACTCAGATAGACGGTGGGACTGAAGTCCCCGGAAAAGTCTGCCACCCTCAGTAGGGATCATCCAAAACATCACTACTAGGATGCCCTCGGCCGAGAGAAAAAGAAAGATGAGAGAAGTCTCCATCATGGAGTGCGGGAGCTCCTCGCGAAGGCTCAACCGTAGGAATGGGTCTGTAACAAAATTCCCTCACGACGACCCCCTCCTTGTCATGGCAAGAATAGGGAACTGGGACGTCAAGAGAGTGCTCCTCGATGACAGCTCGAACACCGACGTCATTTTTTCTCATCTACTGGGTAAATTAAACATCTCAAAAAGTGACCTTAGCCCAGTCAGTTGCCCCACCTTCAGCGTCGGACCATCTGAACTTCCAGTCCTTGGGTACATTGACCTACCTGTGATGCTGAAAGGGGTCTCCCCCAAAAGCAAAGAAGAGTTAATCGCCTTCGGCCGGACAAGATTTATAGTCATTGATGTACCGTCAGCATATAACGCCATTCTGGGAAGGCAGACTCAGGGTAATTTTCACATTCGGCTAGATGTAAGGTACCTGACGGTCACCTTCACCACCAAAGACGAAGATGCTAAAATCTTCATTGATCAAGCCGAGGTTAGAAAAGTCTTCACGAGGGCCAGGCAAAGGCCAACCAAGATCCAGGTACAGACTTCGGTGGAAGGAAAAAAGGTCTTGATGGACGAAAAGGCAACGGTAGAAGAAACGGAAAGCCTCAAAAAAATAGAAACAGAAGATGTAGAATTGATCCCCGGCCGAAACACCCGAATTGGGAAGAAACTGGCCGAAGGGGACAAAAAGAGGCTTGTATCCTTTTTGTGCATGAACAAGGATCTATTTGCTTATTCGCCGAAGGATATGCCTGGGGTTGACCCCAGCATAGTCCACCACAATCTTAAAGTACAACCACATGTCAGACCAGTTTGGCAGAAAAAACGGAATCTATCAGCTCACAAAAAGTCCTTCGTCCAGGCCGAAGTTAGTCGCCTCGTCGAGGCCGGGGTAATAAGGGAAGTAAAATACCCCGAATGGCTCAGCAATGTGGTTATAGCCACAAAAGAGGGTAGTGAAAAGCTTCAAATGTGCATCGACTTCCGAAACTTAAACGATGCATGTCCAAAAGACTACTACCCATTACTGGCCATAGATCAGCTGGTACACGCAACTGCCGAGTACGGACTGCTTAGCTTCCTCGACGCCTTTAGTGGGTATCATCAGATCTGAATGAACCCCGAGGATGAGGAAAAAACGGCATTCATCACAGAGATAGGTACTTGCTGCTATGTCAGAATGCCCTTCGGGCTCAAAAACGCAGGAGCCACCTACCAAAGACTGATGAACAAGGTATTTGACGCACAGATCGGTAGGAACATAGAAGTGTATGTCGACGATGTGATAGTCAAGAGCAAAGTGCCCAGTAATCATATCACCGACTTAACCGAAACCTTCCAACGACTTCGAGAGTTCGGCATTCGCCTTAATCCCGAAAAGTGCGTGTTCGGAGTAAACGCATGAAAATTTATTGGGTTTATGGTGTCAGAAAGGGGAATAGATGCTAACCCTGAGAAAGTGAAAGACCTGCTGAATTTTTGGACACCTACATCTATCAAAGACATACAGAGGCTTACCGGGAGGATCACCTCCCTAAGTAGATTCATCTCCAGGTATGGTGACCGATGTCGTCCATTTTTCAAAGTACTCACCAAAGTCTCCAAGGAAGGTGGTACCTCCGGAATCCAGGAACATCCATGGAATACAGAATGCCAGAAAGCCTGGGGAGAGCTCAAAAGTTATCTAACTCGCCTCCCAACACTTCGACAACCTCGGGAGGGGGAACCCCTCATCCTTTACCTTGCAGTCACTGAAAAGACGGTAAGTTCTGTCTTAGTGAAAGAAGAGGCTGGGAAACAATGGCCGGTGTATTACGTAAGCAAGTCCCTGCATGGCGCCGAGACGAGGTATCCGTTGCTCCAAAAAGCTATCTACGCATTAGTGCTGGCGGGTAGGAGATTGCGACCCTACTTCCAAGGACACGCCATCACCGTAAGAAGTAATTTTCCCCTGCGAGATGTGATGAAAAAGGTGGAGCATTCGGGAAGACTCTCAAAATGGTGCATCAAGCTCGATGAATACGACATTACTTACGAGCCTAGAAAGGCAATAAAGGCTCAGGCACTTGCAGACTTCATTGCCGAGATTCCCGAGGTTGAAAAGATCGAAGCACTCATGGGAGGTGAAAAAGAGACTAATCCAGAATGGAAGCTCTTCGTCGATGGAGCATCAGGCGCAAAGCATCAAGGAGCTAGAATAGTCGTTTAGGGTCCCGAAGGCATGGAAGCTTCTAAAGCAGTCAAGTTTGGTTTTAATGTTACCAATAACATTGCCGAATATGAAGCCCTCATAGCCAGACTGAAAATGGCCAGAAAAGTAGGTGTGAAGAACCTTGTGGCCCACAGTGACTCACAGCTAATAGTCCGACAGACGAAGGGAGAATACGCGGCAAAGGACCCAATTTTGGCTAAGTATCATGACCTCGTTCAGAAACTCTTTAAAGATTTCAACTCAATGCACATAAAGAACGTGCACCAAAGGGATAATACCAAAGCGGATGCCTTGGCCAAGGCGAAGGAACCCACCAAAGTGTTAAAACACCCCAGCACGGAGTTAATGTGCATAAAAACCTCGGGGGAGGGATGGCAAAGCTCCCTCAAGAGATATTTAGCAACTTCGGAGCTTCCCAAGGATCCTAAAGAGGCTGCAAAGATACGAAAGCGTGCAGGAAGGTACTTCCTCTTTGGGGAAGAGCTGTACAGACAAGGGTACACAAGCCCACTACAAAGATGTATAGGCGAGGATGACGTCAAATAAATACTTGAAGAAGTACACGAAGGAGTGTGTGGCTCCCATATAGGAACGGACGCCCTCGCAGGAGTAATACTCCGCCAAGGTTACTTTTGGCCTACCCTAAGGAAGGATGCAAGGCAATTCATCCGAAGATGCGACAACTGCCAAAGGCACGCCAATATCCAAAAGCTACCCTCAGAAAGAATAAATGCAACAGACTATCCCTGCCCCTTCGCTGTCTGGGGCATTGACCTCATCGGACCTTTCCCAAACGCCCCCGGCGGAGTAAAATTTTGCATCGTTGCAGTGGACTATTTCACTAAGTGGATAGAGGTAGAACCGCTAGCATCAATCTCGGTGAAGGACGCTAAAAAATTCATATGGAAGAATATTATATGCCGATTTGGCATTCCGAGGGTAATAGTGGCCGATAACGGGACTTAATTCACGGACAAGGGGTTCCAGGAATTCATGGAGGACCTTGTCGTCAAAATACGTTTTGCCCTAGTAGCTCACCCTCAGAGCAATGGGCAGGTCGAGGTATCTAATAGAACAATAAAAGATGGCCTGAAGAAAAGGCTAAAAGAGGCAAAAGGGAAATGCCAGGAGAACTTCCAAGTGTGCTATGGAGCTACCGAATGACTCCTCAAAGAGCCACGGGAGAGACTTCCTTCTCGCTCGTATACGGGACTGAGGCCATTATTCCCATTGAAGTCATGCAGCCCTCGGTAAGAGTACAGGTGTTCGATGAAGGAGGAAATGATCTTGGACTGAGAGCAAAATTGGACCTCCTCGAAGAACACCGCAAAATGGCCAAGTTAAGGAGAAAGGCCTTCCAGCAACGGATAGCACGCACCGGCAATTTACATGTAAGAAAAAAGTAGATCAAAAAAGGAGACCTTGTTCTCCGAAAGGCCGAGTTTGAACAGCGAAGGCCATCGCAAGGGGTACTTCGGGCAAATTGGAGTGGACCCTATTTGGTCCTTGACGAAGTTCGCCCAGGGGTCTTTATGTTGGGTAATATTGAGGGAGTGGAGTTGAAGAATAGTTGGCACTTAGACTCTCTGAAAAAATTCTATACTTAGACATTTTTTTGAAGAAAGCTTGTAAGATACTCCTCCCCGAAGTCGTCAGTAAAAATACATGACGAATATGCCCTTGTTACCAAAAGAGTATGCCTTGATGATCCTGCCTTACAAAATTTCTTACTAAGCTTAAAAACCCATCTGAACACGGAAGAAGTTCAAAAAGGTTCCTTCCAAAAGATAAGGTGCAAGTGTTCGCCAAAAATGCATATTTAGAATCGTACCAGCTTCTGAGAAGGCGTATTTGGAAGAAAGAACGGAGAATGGAGGAAAAAAATTCTTCATTAAAAAATTCTAAGGCAAAAAATACAAAGAAGGAAGAAGAAAGCCTATGACTAAGCAGGGGTATCCGACGTTTCTCCAACATTATCATCCCCGGATGGCTCAGTCAATGACACAGGCTGAGCCGGAGGAAGATTGAGGAACTCGACTTTGGACCATGAAGATCTGGGCTCTTTGGGAAAATCCAAAGCAGACAAGTGAGAAAGGTCAAGCCCAGGCTGCCGAGCGAGGACCTGGTGACGAGCCAAGCAAAAACCATCTTGGTAAGATGTCTTCGACATTTGCTTGCTACGGTCCTTCTCGGCGCCAAGAGCCGCCAACTCAGCTTTTAGCACGACAATCTTCTCCTCCAGCTTCTTCTTCTTCCTGCTCTTCATCTCATTCTTCCTCAGCGACGCAATCTCAGCCTGAAGATCGGCATTCAAAGCGTGTGCCTTCGCAAGGTCCTCGCCGTCTTAAGCGGTCTTCTTCCGAAGGGCCTCATTCTCTAAAGAAAGAGTCACGCACTTTGAGCTGAGGTCTTCAACCTTGGCTGAGAAATCAGTAAGAAGCTTCTGCCTGCTAGACACAACCTCGGCCCGAAGACTCCCAAGGTCCTCCTTCGCGATTTTGTTTAACTCGCCATATTTTAGGGCATATTGGGCGAAAGACTCCTTCGTCTTGTGGAAGGAATCTTCGGACCGAGAGCGGGTCTCCGTTTGTTTCGCTGACCAGGCACGGAAGTACCCGCTATATGCCAAAAGTTGCTAAAAAACAAAGGCATCAAATAAGTATCGGAAGGCAGTGATAGCTTAGAAGAACAATTTTCTAAAAAGGAAGGATCACCTGAGCAGCGTGCTCGGTCATCCTCGCCGCGAGGATCTCTTCGTTGGGACATTCGGTGGTAAGGGACTGAAAAGTGGCATTAGTCAGCACCCCCGCCGCCATTTACGGAGCCATTAGCTGGCTATCCTCAGAGAACAAATCCATGTCCTCTGTGAACGTCCAGAAAGGCTCCCGTGGCACCTTGTCCCGCGGAATACGTCGGTCCCGCAGAGCCCTCTGTCGGGCATGAGCTTCCACCCAGGAAGCAGTAGGGGCGTTTTCTGCAAGGTCACGCCGAAGTTCCATGAAGACATCATCCCTTAGCCATTCATCCAAAAAATCGTAGATACGAAAAATACTGAGATTTGTAGCAGAATGGCTAAGGAACCAACCTGGTGGAACTTCGGGGACGCACTCCTCAGAACCGACCTCCCGAACATCCTGAGTGATGTTCTTTCCCTTCCTCCTTCTGCCCTCTCCAAACTCCTGGGCAGACATTCGCTCTGCTGGAATCTCGGTAGCAGGAGCAGGACTCAGTGTCTCCCCGAGGATGTCAAGGTCCGAAGAAGGGTTCTCGGCCGTCAGAAGTTGAGCAGAGGACTGATCTTCCACCTCAACTACGTTCTCAGGGGGTGGAGGAGTGGTAGCTTTGGCCTTCTCGGACTTAGAAGGGCCGGTAGTCGACATCTTCCTCTTACCAGAAGTCTTCCTGCGTACTTGCTCTCCTCGCTTAGCCTGACTGTCGAAGAGTGATTTATAAAACTCGGCAGACTGATCGCCCATCTCTGCAAAAAGGTAAAATATTAGTGTAAGTCCAAAAGGAAAGTAGATACCAAACCCTGGAAGATGACTTACTCTCGAAAAAAGCCTGATAAGAAATTTCACGCCGAAGGAGCATGACTATCCAGGCTTTCTTCCTTGGAAGAACAGGCACGGGCATGCCGGGGTCCCTCTTGTGGGCAGTTATCGCTCCCAGTTCCCGTAGAACTTCCTCAGACATAAGATCCCACTTAATGGGAAAGGGGTAGGGTGAACGTGAAGGTGCCCCGGAGTCCTAGTCCGCCACTAACCGAATATGTTTGTCGAAGTTGTCAAAATCGGCAAGCAATACCGGAGTGAGGAGCTTCCGGGGGTCGACGACGTCGGCCTTCAAAGTCCCTGAAGCCCATCTAATAGGCACATGTCTCCAAGACTCGGGAACCCAAAAAAAGAAAAACTTCTTCTGCCACCCTCGCCAACTGTCCTTAGTGTCAAAGGTAAACATGAACTTCTTACTCCCGGACCCTCAGGGAAGGAGGTAGTAAAAACCACCCTTCGGGACCGGGTGGAGTTTGTAGTATTGCATGAAGAAGAGAAAGTGGGGGTTTTTGCTAAACACCCCGCACATAGAGAGGAAAGCATTAAAGTAAGAGTAAGAATTTGGGGGGAGTTGGTTCATGGCAATGCCGTGGAATTTGCAGAATTCGCATATCATGCGATAAGGGGGATACCGAAGACTGGCTTTCAGCTGAGCTCGGTAAACGGTAACCTCCCCCAAACAAGCTGCGTAACCATAAGATCCCAGGAGAGGTAACCTCGGTGTGATATAAGAAGGGAGGTAGTACTTGGCCACCCACTTTTTCATCTTTTCCAAAGTAGTGGAACCAGGATAAGCTTCAAGGGAAGCAAGGTTTGCAGAAAGAGGGCGCACAGTCATCAATGGAGTCGGAGTTAATGGAGTCAGATTTGACATTTTTCAAAAAATAAGAAAAAGATAGATGACTTTGGGAGAAATAGAGGAACAACGACAAACCACAAAAAGGAACACCCACCAAAGACTTTGCCAAAGCTTGGGCTGTGAAACGCCGCTGCCGAGGTCAGAAGGATAAACGATCCCCCTGGCCTAATGTAGGGATTTCGGTTCCTTAGGGAATTGTAGGACCAACCTCAGTAGAGCAATCGGACCCTCTTCGGAAATAGAAGTACCCCTCGGAGGAACCATCCTCGGGGAATATATTCCCCGAGACGTTAGAGTAACCTTGGAAGGTACGAACAAAGCATTTAAGGAGCCTCTAACACCTCTCCATAAAGTCGTCCCCTAAGTATATTCTGACACGCTATCACTGGGACACGCCATCAAAGGGACACCTTGATACGACACCCTCGGAATGCCTAGGCTGTCAACTCAGCGACTTTTGCTGAGATAAGCGTCCTTTCATTCCCGAAAAAGCAGGGATCACATCCCACCAGACACGTGTCGTAATCTGGGACGACCACAAGAGGGGAATGGCTTCTGCACGCCTCCTTTATAAAACACCCAGAAAGCATCCTAGCAGAAAAAGGAGAGAGGGGGTAAGAGGAAAAGTTCTCTTTGAATACACAAAAGAGCACATAATCCAGTTATCTGAAAATACTGACTTAGGCGTCGGAGGCTCCTCCCCGGGAATGCACACCGGGGACCTTCTTAACCTGTGTTTTCTGAAGTATTTCAGGTATCCTGCACTGGGCAATCTCATCTCAAAGTGCTCTCCTCCATCAGAAGTCCTCCCTACTCTTACAACGACACACGATGAAGCCGCCGCAGGCCATCACGTGAGTTCACTGCAAAGGTGTGTCGGTGAAAAGGAGGTCGAGACAGTCCTCAGAGAAGTCTGGGAGCCTGTGGTTCCCATATAGGAACTGATGCTCTAGCAGGAGTACTACTCCACCAGGGATACTTCTGGCCCACCTTAAGGAAGGACGCGAGGCAATTTGTCCAAAATTGTGAAAATGCCAAAGACACGTGAACGTGCAGAGGTTACCCTCAGAAATGATAACTCCGGGTAACTACCCTTGTCCCTTCACAGTATAGGGAATTGACCTCATCGGGCCTCTCCCAACTGCACCCAGAGGAGTAAAGTTCTGCATAGTCATAGTAGATTACTTCACTAAATGGATTGAGGCAGAGCCTCTAGCAACCATATCGGTGAAGGACGTATAGAATTTTTTCTGGAAGAACATCGTATGTAGATTTGGTATATCGAGGGTGATAGTGGCCGATAATGGTTCCCAGTTTATTGATAGGGGGTTCCAGGAATTCGCTACCGACCTCGGCATAAAAATGCACTTCGCTCCGGTAGCTCATCCTCAGAGTAATAGACAGGTAAAGGTGTCTAATAGAACCATAAAGGATGGTTTGAAGAAGAGAATGAATCAAGTAAAAGGAAAATGGCCAGGAGAACCTCCTAGTGTGCGATGGAGCTACCGGACAAGTGAATTGCCTTTTTCACTCGTATTTGGCACAGAGGCCATTTGATAGCCAGAGTGATATGACCCTGACCACCTACCGACAACGGGAAAGAGGGAGACAGACACCTGTGGTTGGTGACCTCGGAAAAGAATCCAGAGTAAAGGAAGTCATACACCTGGGGCATACGACCTCTATAGTATGCCAAAGCTAGTTTTAGGAACTAGCGTATCGCCTCTTAGGGACGGTGACCAAACCAGCTTCGAGGGAGAATGACCGACAACCCTCCACGGGAGAAAGCCCCCCGAAGATGGAACTGCCAAAGTACCAGCCTGACTCCGGGAGAAGGCCCCTCATCCTAATGTAATACATTGACCAGAGGGACCTCGGTTGTACGGAAAGAGTAATTAAGGAGCCTCTGACACTCTGGTCACTTACGTCTCTGACATGCCACCTTCAGGCACGCTCTGATATGCCACCTTCAGGCACGCTCTGATACACCACCTTTAGGCACGCTCTGGCACGCCATCGCAATTTGATGTCCTGTCACGAAGGACTACAGCTCACGGCCCAAGGAGCCTACAGGTGGCTAGGGTCCTCCACGCCCGGAAGTACACCATCCGATCATACACGTGTTGAACACGTGTCATAATCCAAAGGGGTCACCACCTTCTTTTATACAAGGAAAATGGTCACAGAAAAGGGGGGCTGGGCTCTCTTCTGGAGGAGAAAAAAAGGGACAGAAAGGCTGGAAAACGGAGGATGCTCTCCTCTTTTCGCCTGAAGGCTCTTCCCTCCAGCCCTCAGAAGGATCTCCGCCAAGCAAGTGCCTCTTGTGTTTTTTACTACGCCATTCTCTCTCTCTAAGTACTGATTTGGGCATCGGAGGTTCCCCCCCTGAAAATCACTCCGGGGGCCGCCTAACCATTATTTTCTGAGTGTTTCAGCCAGGTCTCCCTGAGGAACCACTCCTCCGGGCTCTCCCCTACACCGGATGTACCTCCCGTCCTCACCTACCACGGGACCAAGAAGCTGCCGACCTTCCTTTAAGGCGATCCACCCTGGACGCCTTCCTTTCGCACCTCCGGGACCCCCTGCTGCACACACCACTGCACACAGTGGAGATGCTGGCTCCGCCTAACCGGACCACATCAGATGCTGGCTCCGCGTGAACCGCATCAGCATTATTCCTATCGAAGTGGTTCAGCCATCGATCAAGATATAGGTGTTCGACGTGGAAGGGAATAACCACGGGTTGAAAACCAAGCTGGACCTAATTGACAAACACAGAGAAGTGGCTAAGCTTAGAATAAAAGCTTTTCAGCAAAGGGTAGCTATAGCTGCGAACTCACAAGTCAGGCGAAAGGGAATCAGGAAGGGAGACCTTGTCCTCCGAAAGGCTGAGTTTGAGCCCCAAAGACCGTCTCTCAGAGTACTTCAGGCAAACTGGGAAGGACCTTATCTGGTCCTTGATGAAGTTCAGCCAGGAGTATAGAAACTCGGCTATACCAAAGGTGGAGAACTAAAAAATACATGGCATTCAAATGCTTTGAAGAAATTTTATACTTAGAAATTTTTCTAAGTGTAGGAAAATTTTCTAAGGAAAATAGTCCCACCTGAGGAATCTAACCGAACAAGGTGCAAGTATCAACTTACGAAAGTGACATATTTTCTCCAAAGGTGCGTCAACTGAACATGGCTAATAAAAACAGGCAAAGCTTTGACAAAAAATATTCACCAAAACTGGTGCTATGCCAAAGATGGTTGATAATAAGTGCGAAAGATATCTTCTCGAGGGTCCTATAATGAAAACGGTCAAACTAACCCTTGGAACCGAAGATCAAACTTGTCTTGAGACTTAGCCAAATTTTGGAGGAAATAAACGAATTTCATTCATGTCTTAGTACAAGCAGGAGAAATTTACAAAACAGAAGAAGAAGAAAAAATAGCCTATTTGGGATCATGGACACCTAAAGGACCTCGTCATTAGTAGCTAACTCACCTTCAACCTTCTCTGTCACATTCTTCGGCATAGGAGGTAGAGCAAAAGGAAGGTTGAGGTACTCTATTTTTGACCACGTCCAGCGAGGCCCTTTGGGGATGTCCAAACCTGCCAAGAAGGAGACGTCAAGGTCTGGGTACTTGGCCAGAACTTGGTGTCGAGCTAAACAGAATCCGTTGTGAAAAACAACCTTGGTTGCCTAATCGGCCTTGTCCTTCTCGACAGCCAAGTCCTCTAGCTCATTCTTTAGCCCAGCGACCTCTTTCTCGAGCTTCTTTGTCTTTTCCTTCTTCTTCTCTTTCTTCAGCTCATCAACCTCGGCTTGAAGATCGGCATTGTCTATGAGGGACTTCGTCAGGAGTGCAGAGTCTTCCTCCTTCTCCTATCGGTAGGCACATTTGCCGAAGTAAGCTCAGTGACCTTCGTGCCGAGGTCAGACACCTTCTTGGAAAATCTTGAAAGAGCTTCTCCTGACTCTTCAATAACCCCTCCTGGAGTTTAGCCACCTCGTCCTTGGCTATTTTGTTGAGTTCGCCATACTTAAGAATAAAGGTGCCACAAAATTACTTGGCTCTCGCCAAGGACTCTTTGGTCCAGGATTGGACTAATGATTGCTTCGCTACCCAAGCTCTGAAGTAGCCACTATACGCCAAGAGCTGCAAAAATGAAGACTCTAAGTTAGGATCAAAAGGCTATGAAAGCTTGGAAAAAATTTCTAAGTCATAAGTAGCTCAAAACTCATCTAGGCAGCATCTTCGGACATCCTCACGGCGAGGACCTCCTCATTTGGGCACTTTTTAGTCAGTGACTTGAAGGTGGCGTTGGTAAGGATGCCCTTCGCCATCTGAGGGGCCATTCGCTAGCTGTCCTTATAGAACAAGTTCATGTCCTCCGTGAACGACTAGAAAGGCTCGCTCAGAACCTTGTCCCTTGGGATTTTGGAATCCCAAAGGGCCCGCTTCCGAGTGTGGTCCACCATCCATGCTACAGGCATCTGCTCCTCTGCAAAATCACGCCGAAGTTCCATCAGTACATTATCCCTTAGCCACTCGTTTATGAGATCTAAAATACCAAAAATTCCCAAACTTACAGAAAAATGGCTAAGGGACAAACCTGATGGAACCTCGGTGACATCCTTCTCAGAATCCCCGACTTCCAGTACTTCGGTGGGCACCTGTTTGTCCTTTTTCCTTTGGCGCTCTTTGAGCTTCACCGCTGAAAGGCCCCTTGCCGATGTTTCCAAATCGTCTGCCTCAGCAGTGGGGCTAAGTGGAGTCAGGCTAACGGTTGACTCCGAAGGTGGATCAGGGCGGACTAGGGACTGGTCCTGCACCTCCAAGCCATTTTGGGGGGGGAGGGGAGGAGAAAGGTCTTTCTTAGACTTCTTTGCTGAAGATGGCCCCGCCCCCAACATTTTCTTCCTCTTCGGGGCCGCCTTCTTCCTCTGCTGCTCTCCCTTCTCGGCTTGACCGAGGAGGAGGGACTTGTAGAAAGCCACGGATTGGTCACCCATCTCTGAAAAAGGGAAAACATCAGTGTAAGTCCAAAGAAGTATAAACAATAAAAATCTGGAAGATTACTTACTCTCTACAAGACCTTCGTAGGTGAGCTCACACCAACGGAGCATCACTAGCCATGCCTTTTTTCCATCAAGGACAGGTTTCGGCATGACTGGGTCAGTTTTACGCTCCTTGATTACCCCTAACTCCCGAAGAACCTCTTCGTTCATGATGTTCCACTTTATGGGAAAGGGGTACAAGGAACGAGGAGGGACCTCGTGGTCCCAGTCCATGACCGCATGGATATGTCTGTCGAAGTCGTCAAACTTCACCTCAAACTCTGGGGTTAGTAGCCATCTGGGATCCACCACATCTATGGGTAGGTCCCCCATGCCCAGTTCATCGGAACATCCTTCCAAGCCTTAGCTACCTTCAGGAAGAGGAATTTCCTGTACCAACCCTGCCAGCTGTCCCTTTTGTCAAAGGTAAAGGTGTATTTTTTGGACCCAGAACCCCGAGGAAGCAAAAAATAAAAACCACCCTTCAGGACAGGATGGAGTTTGTAGTATTGTATAAAAAAATGAAGTGAGGCTCTATATTGAAGGCCCCACACATGCAAAGAAAAGCATTGAAATAGGAGTAAGAATTGGCCAGAAGCTGAGTTATGCCTATGCCATGAAAATGGCAGAGGTCGCAAACCACCTTCGGCAGAGGAAACTGAAGTCCGGTCTTCAGTTGGGCCCGAAAGACGGTAAACTCGTATGAGTTATTTATATAACTGAACAGGCTAGGTTTGGGTAGCCTAATAACCGAGTAAGAAGGAAGAAAAAATTTTGTTGTCCACTTCTCTAACTTCTCCGAAGTGGTACAACTTGGATGTGAATTGAGAGGAAGCCAGCTTTCAGGGATAGTTTGGATGGACATGAGCAGAACGGGGGAAGACATTTGGAAAAGGGAAACCTAACTTCGGAAGGGAGAAAAGAGAAGAAGGAAATAATGCCGAAGAATGATTTCAAAAGAAGGAGATGACTTCAAAAAAGAAGAAAAGGCTAAAAACACAGAAAATCAAAGGACTTCAGGAAGGAAAACCCACCAAATCCTTTACCAAAGTCAGGATTTGTGAACGCCATCGTCAAAACTTGCCAGAAATTGCACCGTCGCTTGCATCACCGTAGAAAAGGGAGAAAATCTTGAGAGCAAACGAGAGCAAAATAGAAGCAAAAGAAAGCAAGTGGGAACTCTGCGGAAGAGGAACGTTTATATAGGCCGAATGGGGTAGGTGAATCGTCGCCATAATTACCCCTCGAAGGTGAATCGTCGCCATAATTACCCATCGAAGGTGAAGAGACGCAGTTGATGTAACCGACGCAACTTTCCTCCAATTACCGTGTGACACATGTCACCCTGTGCTGGAAATGAGGGCATGCCCCCTGACAGCACGAAGGCCTAGGCAAGCCTATCTGAAATGACATGCCTATCTGATTACGAGACGTGACGGTCCACTGACCTGCAGCAGAAAAGTAAAAGAGGGATACACACTTCAATAAAACTGCGGGACTAGTCAGGAGGAGAGAAGTGACACTCATAAGCTACCTCGGCTGAGGAAGCATACCTTTGGAGAATGAAGTGTCCCCTACCCAGCTTCCACAACGAGTCCCACGAAGTGCTCTCAAAAACTCTGCTCATTGAAGTTACCACTTTGGCTTTCCAAGGGGGCCATGTGATGGCCCCCTTGGAAAGCCAAAGTAGGGGGCCATGTGATGGCCAAAAGGCTATCACACTTGGATAACTTTTAAGGATGACTGACAAATACCATCCTCGGACGTACATCTGACCAACCTCGGGAAAATGGATCCTCACCACCTTGGGCTGATAACACTACCACCCTCGGAAGGACATATGGCGCCATCCTCGATCGAGTGATTTGCCGACCTCGGGAGGCCATCTCCCCATCCTCAGTAGAATATAGCATTCACCGAAGGTCCTCCACCTGGCTGAGGAGCCTCCCTACAGCCCTCGAGAGTAAAAACTGGACCAAAGAAGGCCTGTATGCCGAAGGGGAATTATTCCCCGAAGAGGGCCCATCACCGAAGGAGTTCTAACACAGATGAGACAAAGACAGTTAGGAGCCTCTGACACGGAGCCATACACACGCCCATGACACACATGCCTCCCACGGCTCTGACTTCTAGCTAGATCGGCCTATGGCCAGCTAGAGACACCCATCCTCGAAGGTACGAACCACATCCAGCAGAACACATGTCATGATCTGAGCGGGCAGTGTCAAACGGGCCTCCCCCAACGCCCTTCAATAAATACTTGGGAAACAACCCTGGTAAGAACAACAAGAAACATGAGATAGAAAACCCTAGCCATCTTCTACTCTTCATTCTTTCTTACCTTCATTCTTTAAAATGTTGACTTGAGCGTCGGAGGCTCCTCCCCTGGAATCACAGTCCGGGGAGTCTCTATCCTCTATTCTACTGATTTTTGCAGCCACATTCTTGCTGGAAGTCCCTCTCAAAGGTACCTTCACACCAGAGGTCTCTTTCCAGGCATCTTCATGCCGGAAGATCAGCTCGAAGCTGCACCATGTCGTATGACAATGATACTGCCGAGCATCAGAAGTCATACAGGTGTCTATCAAAAGGGAACAACCTTGGTTTAAGGGCTAAGGTAGACATGATTGACAAATGTAGAGAAATGGCTGAACTCAAAAGAAAGGCTTTTCAACAAAGGCTAACAATTGCTACAAACTTGCATGTTAAACCCAATGGGGTCAAGAAAGAAGACCTTGTCCTCTGAATGGCTGAACTGGAACCCCAAAGACCATCTCGTGGTGTACTTCTGGTAGATTGGGAAGGACCTTATTTAGTGATTGATCAGGTAAGGCCAGGAGTCTATAAGCTCAAAAATGCCAAAGGAAAAGAGTTGAAGAACTTGTGGCATTCTGACTCTTTGAAATAATTCTACACTTAGGATTTATAAAAGAAGTCTGGCTAAATATGGTTGGTTCTGAAAGTACATGAATGATGGTTTACTAGTATGGCCGAAGGAGTATGACCAAATGTGGTTAATCGAATATGGTTAACTGAAAGTACCTAAGTGTTTTTGAAAGTACCAAGTTGTTCGAATATGGTTAACCGAATATGGTTGATTCCAAATATGGTTAACTGAAAATGGTTGATTCCAGATATGGTTAATCGAATATGGTTGATTCTATTCTTAAAACAATTAGAATGATATTTATGACTCAGCAAAGATAGTCGAACATTACCTTCGAGAATGACTAACGTTGTGGATCCTTAGAAAAAATTTTAAGCAAGTATGTGATCGAAGGTACTGAACCCTACATTACCAAATATGGTAAACGCTGAAGGCCGTATCAGAACTCATACCCCTCATGGACTTAGCCAGATTTTTGGAAATAAAGTTCCACTAAGAAAGGTAGTGCACAAAAAAAAACTGTCCTATGGGTTCTTAGGCCCATCTTATGCGTCCTCGGCGTCTACACCTCCAGTGTCATCATCTTCACCCAAAGGTGGAGTGGCAAGAAGGTTGAGAAATTCAATTTTTTACCACGGTGAGGATGGTCCTTTGAGGATATCCAAAGCTCTTAAGAAGGAGGCATCGACGTCGGGGTATTGCAAAAGGACCTGATGGTGGGTGAGGCAGAAGCCGTCTTGGAATGAGGACTTGGTCACCTTATCTACCTTAGCTTTCTCAGCCTTAATGGCTTCCAGTTCCTTCTTCAGCTCCTCAACCTCCTTCTCTACCTTCTTCTTCTACTACTTCTTCAATTGATCAATTTCGGCAAGGAATTCAGCGTTGCTCTCCAGTGACCTAGTAAGGCCAGCTATTACATCTTCTTTCTCTGTCTGAAGGGCCTCCCCTGCCTAGGTCAACTCAACCACCCTCACCCCGAGGTCAGATATATTTTAGGAGCACTCATCTAGGAGCCTCCTCTAGGTCTCCATCACTTCCTAGTGAATCTTAGCCAGGTCCTCCTTCGCAATCTTGTTGAGATCACCATATTTCACGCATGAGCTCGCAAATAATTCCTTGGCCTTAGCCAAGTTCTCGTTTAACTAACTTCGGATGGCAAACTGTTTGGTCACCCAAGCCTGAAAGCAGCCTCCATATGCCAGTTGCTGCAAGTGGAAAATACCTAATGTGAGCTACAACAACGTTGAAGACTTCGAGAAACCAAAATTTTTCTATGTACTAGGGGTTACCTGAGCAGCATTCACGGTCATCTAAGCTGTGAGAATCTCCTCACTTGGGTAATCCTCAGTCAAGGTTTGTAAGGAGGCATTGGTCATGGTGCCTTTCACCATCTGAGGGACCATCTTCTGGCAATCTTCAGAAAATAGGTCCATGTCCTTGGTGAAGGTATAGAAGGGTTCCCTTGGGGCCTTGTCCTTTAAATCTTCAAGTCCCGATCGAACCTCCTCCGAAGATGGCCCATCATCCACTTTGTTTGGGGCCTTTCCTCTACAAAATCATGCCAAAGTTTCTTTGTTACATTATCCCTTAGCCATTCATCTACAAAGTCTAAAATACCAAAAAATATAAAAATCATAAATGAATGGCTAAGAGACAAACCTAGTGTAAGTTTGGCATCTTCTCCATTAGACTTACTAACGTTGAGTACTTTGGTAAGGATCTCCTTCCTTTTGCATCTTCACCTCTCCTAGGGCTTCTCTACCAAAATCTCCCCCAATGAGGTCCCTAAGGTGTCGGTAGTGGCATTGGGAATTAGAGGGGCTGAGAAGATGGGCACCCCTAATGGCAGGTCATCACCTACAGGCGTATAGTTTAGTTCCTTAGCGTGGCCTTCGGAGGTAGGGGGTAGGGAGTCTTCCTTACTTTTCTTTGACTTTGCCGCTGAAAGTGGACCAGCTGGCCCCTTCTTTCTCTTTGGAGCCTTCCTCTTCTACTCCTCTTTTTTGGCTTGCTCAACAAACAAACTCTGATAGAAGGGTACAAACTTCTCACCCATCTCAACAAGGGAGAAAATATCAGTGTAAGTATCAAAAATTCTGGCACTATGGTTGAAGGATCAGCCTACTTTCTACAAGGCTGGAGTAAGAGAGCTTACTCGTAGGAGCAGAATGAGCCACACCTTCTTTCCATCCACCGAGGGCTTTGGCATGTCTTTGTTGGTAATGTGTTCGATCGTAACCCTAAGCTCCCGAAGAACCTCCTTGGTCATAAAGCTCCATCTAATGGGGAAAGGGTAGAGAGAGCGCGAATGTGATTGGGCATCCCATTCCGCAATATGTCGAATACCGCTATCGAACTCCTTAAACTGAGACTCCAATTCTAGAGTTAACAACTTGTTCGGCTCTACTATATGGGTGGCCAGGGTACTCGAAGCCCATTGAGCTGAAAGGTCTTTCCACTTCTCATCAATCTCCATGAAGAAGTACTTCTTTTCCCATCCTCGCTAGCTGTCTTCGGTGCCAAACGTGAAAGTAAATTTCTTGCTCCCGAATCCCAAAGGAAGCAAGAAGTAAAATCCCCCCTTTGAGATAAGATGAAGTTTGTAGTATTGGAGAAAGAAGATGAGGTGTGGGGCAATTTTGAAAACTCCATACATACACAGGAAGGCATTAAAGTAGGAGTATCAATTCGGGGGCAACTGATTGACGGCTATGCCATGGAAATAACAGAAGTCTTAGCCCACCCTCAGAGGAGGATAACGGAGACCTGCCTTCAGTTCTGCTCTGAATATGGTAACCTTCTTCAACCGAGGAAGGTATCTTGGTTCACTATGATCGGGCAGTTTGACTTTCGTATAAGAAGGAAGAAAGAACTTTAGTCTCCACTTCACTAACTTCTCTGAAGCTGTACAACTCATATGGGAGTTGAGAGGGGTCTAACTCTCAGGAAGGGCGGTAACATTGGCTTGTTCAGTTGACATCCTTGGTAACTAAGACCCTAACGTCAGGCGAATGTGTTAGTGTTGTGCCCAAAAATCAAATCATGAGATGATTGTATTTTTGCACATTGAGTCATGATATTTTATTTAGGCATTCATCCAGCAATTTTGTTTGTTGTTTTGTTTCTGCGTAATGTAATAAACATAATTGTAACCCTAGAATAATGATATTCTTAAACGTCCTTAGTCTAGTGTTATTGTGGAGCGGGTTGCAATAATACATAATGACTAGCATATGTGGAGACTAATATGAGATATGTAGTCTACATATGGGTACAAGTTGGAGAACTTGTGTACTGGACCGACCCACCATGAGAACACTTCATGGATTGTTATATGAGTGTCATAAGTGATTCTCATAGTGATCATGGTATATGTAGTCCTTCGACCTAAGATCATCAAGGTTCCCTACATGTGAGTCACATACTTTGACACTTTCCTTTGTTGCTCGTAACTGAGTGAACTTGAAGGAGGTCATTGGGTATGTCACATATCATGCGGAGGGATTTGTATGATCAAGATGGGATTTGTCCCTCCTATGTAACGGGAGTGATATCTTCGGGCCCCTTGATAGAGTGAGACTTAGAAAATGCATGGCCATGCTCCGATGAGTTGATATACGATATCAAAGTCATCAGTTTAAGTTGGTCTACTCAGTAATCAAGAAACCAAAGATTGGGCTATACGAGAGTGACACATTCCATGTCTCGTGCTCAGTCTTGATATCTTGGACAAAGGGACAATGGCATATATCAGTGATGATCATAAAGGTTTAGTCGATTCACCGACAATCTTGTCACTTGGGTAGCAATGATGTGTTGCTAGACACTGCTCATTACTTATGATCATAAATGTGATTTATGATCATTGCCAACATGGCAAGAGCCTATTGGGTCACATACATAGAGCTATTTGGATCATTAGAGTGCATGGGCTAATTATTTGGGTTATGGTTTTACTTTAATTTTGTATTAATAATGGGCCAAGGAGTTGAGCCTTTGTTAAGCCCGAAATTAAATCCTAATTGGATTAGGGTTTTGAAACCCATTAGGCCTGGAAGTTGAGTCTCACTATAAATACAACTTTTAAGTGAGAAATTCGCAGGTCTCCTTGCCCTAGCCTCCCAAAAAGGACAGCCGCGCTCTTCTCTTGCAATTCCTTGGAGGACACAAGCTAGCACTACGAGCGCAAGAGAAACGCATCTGCCGGGACGTGGTGGAAGCATGGTGATCCCGAGAGGCTCGTGTGGATACCATAGAGAGCCTAAAGACGTCAACTGTTCAAGTTTTGTGATTCGAATCTACAGTTGAGTGAGAGATCTCAACCAAAAATTAGGTATGAAATTTTCGAACACCCGGTTTACCCCATTTCACTTGGATCCTGGAGGGTTTCAGTTAAATTCCACTGCGCTGTTTGGCTCCCGAAACCCAAGAAAATGATGGAAAAAGAAAAGCAAAAGGAAGAAGAAGAGCAACTTCAGAAGGAAACCCAGCTATTTGGAAAATAGGGGAAATTTTGGAAAATGCCGGGAAACTTTCCAAAAATTGCCCTGCCGCTAACACTGCCGTAAGAAAAAGCTAGAAAATGTGAGGAAGACTAAGAGCTAAAGAAATGAAAGTAGAAGAAGTGAGGAAACTCTAAAAGAGAAAGGCTTTATATAGACCGAGGGAGGCAGGCGAAGTGTCATCATAATGTTCTCATGACACGTGTCACATGACATAAGAAACAAGGGGTCACATGACATAAGAAACAAGGCTTTATATAACCGATGTAACAAACACAACCGATCGCCAATGTTCTCATGACACGTGTCACATGACATAAGAAACAAGGGCACACCTTTTGACACTAGCAGGCCTATATTGCCTATCTTGAAGTGACGTGACTACTAGGTCAAAAGATAGGATGGTTCACTAATAAAAGGCAGGAACAAAAAACCTATAAGGGGAAAATAGCTCTTGGCCTTCAAAGGTGCAACCTCAGTTAAATTGAGAATTTGGCTTGACGACAAAACAGCTTCTCATATTCTGAAGGTATACCCTCACCAAAAGTAAGAACATAAATAAAGAGTCCCAAAAGATGCCAGAGATACTACATCGGCAAAAGGAAGTGTCTTGGGCCAAGAAAGCTAGTTGGATTGAGGAGGCGATCTTAGATGAAAGAAGTTCTTCTACTAGGGACAGCTGTAGCTTCCTAAAAGAAGGATTCTAGTAAACATGCTCCCAGATGATTAGTACCGAATATACCACTTCGGTACTCCAGACGGGGGCATGTGATAGCCGAAGGGCTGCCACCCATAAAGGCCTTTTTCCTTGGAAGAATCTAACATAACCCTCAGGACTTTATAACACCAACCTTAAAAGGAATCTTTACACTACCCTCGGTAATACATATATCTGACTCTGGGAAAAAGACTCCTCGCCACCCTCAGATTTGCACACAACCAACCTCAGGATTATAAGTCCATTATCCTCGGCAAAGGAAAAAGTATCCCAAAGATGGTCCGCCATTCCAAAGGACCGTCCCTAGTAGCACTCAGGGAAAGTCCCTACCTGAAGGGGTCTCACATTTTCAAAGGGGTCTTACAGAAAAATGATAAATACAGTTGAGGGATCTTTGATGCAGAAGCCTCATACATGACGCTACCCACTGGCCTGACAGTCGAACTGCTATCACCCTGTTTACCCACCGACCACAGAAAAGAGAGAGCCAGACACCTAAGGCACACGACCTCGGTATCTCGCCAATTCTAACTTTGGGAGCCAGCGCAGCGCCTCCTTCGGGAAGGCGACCTAACTAGCTTCGGGGGAGAAGGACAAATCACCCTATGAGGGAGAGCAGCCCCCGAAGACGGAGTCGCCAAAGTTCCAACACGGCTCCGAAAAAAGGCTCCTCACCCCGAAAGTGAGACATCCACCAAGGGGACCTTGGTTGTACGGCAAGAGCTATCAAGGAGTCTCTGACACTCCGCTCACATACGTCTCCGACACGCCACCTTCAGATACGCTCTGACACGCCATCGTAGTCTAATGTCCTGTCACAAAAGGCTACAACTCACGGCCCGAGGAGCTTGCAGGTGGCTAGGGGCCTCCATGCCTAGAAGTACAAACACCATCCAACCATACACATGCGATACACGTGTAATCATTTGTGTTAGTGTTGTGCCCAAAAGCCAGTCATGAGATGATTGTATTTTTGCACATTGAGTCATGATATTTTATTAAGGCATTAATCCAGCAATTATGTTTGTTGTTTTGTTCCTGCGTAACTTAACAAACATAATTGTAACCCTAGAATAATGATATTCTTAAAAGTCCCTGGTCTAGTATTATTGTGGAGCGGGTTGCAATAATACATAACGACTAGCATATGTGGAGACTAATATGAGATATGTAGTCTACATATGGGTACAAGTTGGAGAACTTGTGTACTGGACCAACCCACCATGAGAACACTACATGGATCGTTATATGAGTGTCATAAGTGATTCCCATAGTGATCAGGGTATATGTAGTCCTTCGACCTAAGATCATCAAGGTTCCCTACATGTGAGTCACATACTTTGATACTTTCCTTTGTTGCTCGTAACTGAGTGAACTTGAAGGAGGTCATTGGGTATGTCACATATCATGCGGAGGGATTTGTATGATCAAGATGGGATTTGTCCCTCCTATGTAACGGGAGCGATATCTTCGGGCCCCTTGATAGAGTGAGACTTAGAAAATGCATGGCCATGCTCGGATGAGTTGATATGCGATATCAATGTCATCAGTTTAAGTTAGTCTACTCGGTAATCAAGAAACCAAAGATTGGGCTATACGAGAGTGACACATTCCATGTCTCGTGCTTAGTCTTGATATCTTGGACAAAGGGACAATGGCATATATCGGTGATGATCATAAAGGTATAGTCGAATCATCGACAATCTTGTCACTTGGGTAGCAATGATGTGTTGCTAGACACCGCTCATTGCTTATGATCATAAATGTGATTTATGATCATTGCCAACGTGATAAGAGCCTATTGGGTCGCACACATAGAGCATTTTGGATCATTAGAGTGCATGGGCTAATTATTTGGGTTATGGTTTCACTTTAATTTCGTATTAATAATGGGCCCAAAAGTTGAGCCATTATTAAGCCCGAAATTAAATCCTAATTGGATTAGGGCTTTGAAACCTATTAGGCCTGGAAGTTGAGTCTCACTATAAATACAACTTTTAAGTGAGAAATTCGCAGGTCTCCTTGCCCTAGCCTCCAAAAAGGACAGCCGCACTCTTCTCTTGCAATTCCTTGGAGGACGCAAGCTAGCACTGCGAGCGCAAGAGAAACGCATCTACCGAGACGTGGTGGAAGCGTGGTGATCCCCAGAGGCTCGTGTGGATACCATAGAGAGACTGAACACGTCAACTGTTCAGGTTTTGTGATTCGACTCTATAGTTAAGTGAGAGATCTCAATCAAAAATTAGGTATGAAAATTTTTGAACACCCGGTTTACCCCGTTTCACTTGGATCCTGGAGGGTTTCGGTTAAATTCCGCTGCGCTGTTTGGCTCCTGAAACCCAACAATTTGAAGGGGTCACCCTCTTCCTTTTATCCAAAGGAAATCGTCACAGGAGGTGGGCCTTCTGGCGAGAGAACGGTCAGAGAGGCCGGAAAACATAGGACGCTCTACTTCCTCCGCCTGAAAACTCTCCCTTTGGCCCTCAGAAAGACACGCCAGGCAAGAGTCCCTTGTGCTTATTACTGAGTATCTCTCCTTCTCAAACCACTGACTTGGTCATCGGAGGTTCCCCACCGGAAAACCACCCCGGGGGCCTCCTAACCCTGGTTTTCTGAGCGTTTCAGCCAGGTCTCCCTGAAGAATCACTGTTCCGGGCTTTCTCCCATACCGGAGGTACCTCCCGTCATTACCCTACATCGTCTCGGGACCAAGGAGCTGCCGGCCATCACTTAAGGTGATCCACTCCGGACGCCTTCCTTCTGCGCTAATCCACACCTCCAGGGCCCCCTGCTGCCCTCACCGTTGCACATAGTGGAGATGCTGGTTTCGCACCACTGGACCGCATCATCTAAACCAGCTTCGGGGGAGAAGGACCAATCACCCTCCGAGGGAGAAAGGCCCCTGAAGACGAAGACGCCGAAGTTCCAGCCTGACTCCGGAAAAAGGTTTCTCACCCTGAAGTGAGACATCCACCAAGGGGACCGTGGTTGTATGGCAGGAGCTATCAAGGAGTCTCTGACACTCCGCTCACATACATCTCCGACATGCCACCTTCAGATACGCTCTGACACGCCATCGCAATCTAATGTCCTGTCACAAAGGGCTACAACTCACAGCCCGAGGAGCTTGCAGCTGGCTAGGGGCCTCCACACCTAGAAGTACGAGCACCATCCAACCATACACATACGATACACGTGTAATCATCTGAAGGGGTCACCCTCTTCCTTTTATCCAAGGGAAATCATCACAGGAGGGGGGCCTTCTGGCGAGAGAACGAAGAGAAAGGCCGGAAAACATAGGACGCTTTACTTCCTCCACCTGAAAACTCTCCCTTCGCCTGAATGCTCTCCCTTCGGCCCTCAGAAAGACACGCCAGGCAGGAGTCCCTTGTGCTTATTACTGAGTATCTCTCCTTCTCAAAGCACTAACTTGGGCGTCGGAGGTTCCCCCCCGAAAACCACCTTGGGGGCCTTCTAACCCTTGTTTTCTGAGCGTTTCAGCCAGATCTCCCTGAAGAATCACTGTTCCAGGCTATTCCCACACCAGAGGTGGTGGGTTTCGGGAGCCAAACAGTGCAGCAGAATTTAACCGAAACCCTCCAGGATCCAAGTGAAACGGGGTAAACCGGGTGTTCGAAAATTTTCATACCTAATTTTCGGTTGAGATCTCTCACTCAACTGTAGAGTTGAATCACAAAACCTGAACAGTTGACGTGTTCAAGCTCTCTATGGTATCCACACGAGCCTCTCGGGATCACCACGCTTCCACCACGTCCCGGCAGATGCGTTTCTCTTGCGCTCGCAGTGCTAGCTTGCGTCCTCCAAGGAATTGCAAGAGAAGAGTGCGGCTGTCCTTTTGGGAGGCTAGGGCAAAGAGACCTGTGAATTTCTCACTTAAAAGTTGTATTTATAGTGAGACTCAACTTCCAGGCCTAATGGGTTTCAAAGCCCTAATCCAATTAGGATTTAATTTCGGGCTTAATAATGGCTCAACTCTTTGGGCCCATTATTAATACGAAATTAAAGTGAAACCATAACCCAAATAATTAGCCCATGCACTCTAATGATCCAAATAGCTCTATGTGTGCGACCCAATAGGCTCTTATCACATTGGCAATGATCATAAATCACATTTATGATCATAAGCAATGAACGGTGTCTAGCAACACATCATTGCTACCCAAGTGACAAGATTGTCGATGATTCGACTATACCTTTATGATCATCACCGATATATGCCATTGTCCCTTTGTCCAAGATATCAAGACTAAGCACGAGACATGGAATGTGTCACTCTCGTATAGCCCAATCTTTGGTTTCTTGATTACCGAGTAGACTAACTTAAACTGATGACATTGATATCGTATATCAACTCATCCGAGCATGGCCATGCATTTTCTAAGTCTCACTCTATCAAGGGGCCCGAAGATATCACTCCCGTTACATAGGAGGGACAAATCCCATCTTGATCATACAAATCCCTCCGCATGATATGTGACATACCCAATGACCTCCTTCAAGTTCACTCAGTTACGAGCAACAAAGGAAAGTATCAAAGTATGTGACTCACATGTAGGGAACCTTGATGATCTTAGGTCGAAGGACTACATATACCCTGATCACTATGGGAATCACTTATGACACTCATATAACGATCCATGTAGTGTTCTCATGGTGGGTCGGTCCAGTACACAAGTTCTCCAACTTGTACCCATATGTAGACTACATATCTCATATTAGTCTCCACATATGCTAGTCGTTATGTATTATTGCAACCCGCCCCACAATAATACTAGACTAGGGACTTTTAAGAATATCATTATTTTAGGGTTACAATTATGTTTGTTAAGTTACGCAGGAACAAAACAACAAACATAATTGCTGGATTAATGCCTTAATAAAATATCATGACTCAATGTGCAAAAATACAATCATCTCATGACTGGCTTTTGGGCACAACACTAAAAGGAGGTACCTACCGTCATTACCCTGCATCATCTCGGGACCAAGGAGCTGCCGGCCATCACTTAAGGTGATCCACTCCGGACGCCTTCCTTCTGCGCTCATCCGCACCTCCAGGGCCCCCTGCTGCCCTCACCGCTGCACACAGTGGAGATGCTGGTTCCACACCACTGAACCGTATCATGGCGAAATCTGCCTACGGCAAGCTGGAGATGCTTGTCTCCTAAGGTACAGATCAGATCTAGGTGAACACGTGTCCTAATCTGAACAGGTTGTGTAAAATGGCCTTCTCCCTCCATCCTCCTATAAACTCGAGAGGTTCTTAGTTAAAGGACATGGGACTCTCTCCTTTATACGCTCTACTCTTAAACAACTTAGTACCTATACATGAACTTGGGCATCGGAGGCTCCTCCCATGGAAACACACTCTAGGGAGCCCCTAACCCGCATCCTTCATGATCTTGTAGATACCTTTTGACCGGAAGTCTCTCTCAGGCCTAGCATGTCACACAATGAAGATGCCACTGGGCATCGAGACATAACTGATGTAACGGACGTGAAGGATAGCCAATGACCTGATGACACATGTCACATGGCATGAGAAACAAGGGCATACGTTCTGATCCATTAAGCCTATGATGCATTACCTGAGGTGACAGGACTGATCGGTGAAAGGATAGGATGATCCATTTATAGAAGGAATAAAAATGATAGCCAAAGGGTAAATCGCCCGAGACCTTCAGCGAAACAGACCCCACACCACCCTCAGGACCGACCTGAGTCGACTCCGAAGAGGACTAGGTACCATCTTCAAAATAGTACACAATCAAACTTGTTGGAGTAAAACATCACCTTCGGATACCCCCTTTGATTAACCTTGAAATAGGGACTCTAGACCTCCAAAGGACTATCTTTAACCACCCTTAGAAGAAGTGCAATCCTTGAAGGGGTCTTCTAGTCACCGAAGGACTCTTCCTGAAAATTATAAAAATGGTTAAGGAGCCTTGGATAGAAACCTTGCCCATGCCCTCTGAGCATAACTGCTCATGGACAACTGGAGGCACACCTCCTTGAAGGTACGGACCGAATCCTTGTCGGCCACGTGTCCTGATATGCTTACTTAGGTAACGGACTTCCCCTTTGAGCCCCCTATAAATATTTGGGATGCTCCTAGGTAATAACGCATGGGGCCCTCTCTTTCCTACTCTTTACTCTTAGCAACTTCTCTCCCTGATACTGACTTGGGCATCGGAGGCTCCTCCCCCGGGAAGTACTCTGACGAGCTCCTAACCCACATTCTTCAAGGTCTTGTGGATACCCTTTCACCGGAAATCTCTCTCTTACGCCTAGCATGTCATACAATGAAGATGTTATCGGGATCAATAAGTAAACACTATGCACATGCCCAAAAGCAACTAAAATACTACTCGACCAAGAGACATTGGAGGCCAAACTAGCATAGATACGTATACTAAAGTACTAGTACTAAGATCCGTGGTCGACTATGTCCATCCTGTTGGGTTTCGGGAGCCAAACAGCGCAGCGGAATTTAACCGAAACCCTCCAAGATCCAAGTGAAACGGGGTAAACCGGGTGTTCGAAAATTTTCATACCTAATTTTCGGTTGAGATCTCTCACTCAATTGTAGAGTCGAATCACAAAACCTGAACAGTTGACGTGTTCAAGCTCTATATGGTATCCACACGAGCCTCTCGGGATCACCACGCTCCCACCACGTCCCGGCAGATGCGTTTCTCTTGCGCTCGCAGTGCTAGCTTGCGTCCTCCAAGGAATTGCAAGAGAAGAGTGCGGCTGTCCTTTTGGAGGCTACGGCAAGGAGACCTGCGAATTTCTCACTTAAAAGTTGTATTTATAGTGAGACTCAACTTCCAGGCCTAATAGGTTTCAAAGCCCTAATCCAATTAGGATTTAATTTCGGGCTTAATAATGGCTCAACTTTTGGGCCCATTATTAATACGAAATTAAAGTGAAACCATAACCCAAATAATTAGCCCATGCACTCTAATGATCCAAAATGCTCTATGTGTGCGACCCAATAGGCTCTTATCACGTTGGCAATGATCATAAATCACATTTATGATCATAAGCAATGAGCGGTGTCTAGCAACACATCATTGCTACCCAAGTGACAAGATTGTCGATGATTCGACTAAACCTTT
This sequence comes from Aquilaria sinensis, assembly GCA_005392925.1. Classification (NCBI taxonomy): domain Eukaryota; kingdom Viridiplantae; phylum Streptophyta; class Magnoliopsida; order Malvales; family Thymelaeaceae; genus Aquilaria; species Aquilaria sinensis. The sequence continues at coordinate 30,189 of SMDT01000151.1, read as the reverse complement.
ATGATCATCACCGATATATGCCATTGTCCCTTTGTCCAAGATATCAAGACTAAGCACGAGACATGGAATGTGTCACTCTCGTATAGCCCAATCTTTGGTTTCTTGATTACTGAGTAGACTAACTTAAACTGATGACATTGATATCATATATCAACTCATCCGAGCATGGCCATGCATTTTTCTAAGTCTCACTCTATCAAGGGGCCCGAAGATATCACTCCCGTTACATAGGAGGGACAAATCCCATCTTGATCATACAAATCCCTCCGCATGATATGTGACATACCCAATGACCTCCTTCAAGTTCACTCAGTTACGAGCAACAAAGGAAAGTATCAAAGTATGTGACTCACATGTAGGGAACCTTGATGATCTTAGGTCGAAGGACTACATATACCCTGATCACTATGGGAATCACTTATGACACTCATATAACGATCCATGTAGTGTTCTCATGGTGGGTCGGTCCAGTACACAAGTTCTCCAACTTGTACCCATATGTAGACTACATATCTCATATTAGTCTCCACATATGCTAGTCGTTATGTATTATTGCAACCCGCTCCACAATAATACTAGACCAGGGACTTTTAAGAATATCATTATTCTAGGGTTACAATTATGTTTGTTAAGTTACGCAGGAACAAAACAACAAACATAATTGCTGGATTAATGCCTTAATAAAATATCATGACTCAATGTGCAAAAATACAATCATCTCATGATTGGCTTTTGGGCACAACACTAACAATCTCCCACTTGCACTAAAGCCAATCATCCATGTATCTAATACCGATGGACCTAGAATGGCTATCATGCTTTTGCTGCGTAAGGGGCTTTGTCAGTGGATCAGCAATGTTGCTATCTGTCGAAGTCCTGCATATCCTTACATCACCCCTCTCGATGATCTCCCTGATGAGATGATAGCGTCGGAGTATATGTTTGGATCGCTGGTGAGATCGAGGTTCCTTAGCCTGTGCGATTGCTCCATTATTGTCACAATAGAGCTCTATCGAGTCGACAATGCTTGGAACCACTCCAAGTTCTGTGATGAACTTCTTGATCCAAACTGCCTCCTTCGCAGCATCAGAGGTGGCAATGTACTCAGATTCTGTTGTAGAGTCAGCTACTGTCTCTTGCTTTGAACTCTTCCAGCTCACAGCACCACCACCAATACAAAACACATAACCAGATTGCGATCTAAAATCATCCTTATCGGATTGGAAGCTTGCATCGATGTAACCCCTTACAACGAGCTCATCTTCACCTCCAAAGACCAAGAATGCATCCTTAGTCCTTCGTAAGTACTTAAGGATGTTCTTAACAGCTGTCCAGTGACTCTCACCGGGGTTCGATTGGTACCTACTCGTCATGCTCAAAGCATATGAGACATCGGGACGAGTACATATCATGGCATACATGATAGATCCAATTGCTGAGGCATATGGAATCTTACTCATGCGCTCTCTCTCCTCGGTTGTACTCGGACACTGAGATCTAGAAAGAGTGATACCATGTGACATGGGCAAGAATCCTTTCTTGGAATCTTGCATGCTAAACCTCTTTAGCACCTTGTCAATATATGTACTTTGACTTAGGCCAAGAAGCTTTCTAGATCTATCTCTATAGATCCTGATGCCTAACACATAGGCTGCTTCACCCAAGTCCTTCATAGAGAAACATTTCCCTAGCCAAGTCTTCACAGACTGTAGCTCAGGAATGTCATTCCCGATGAGTAGTATGTCATCCACATACAACACCAAGAAGACAATAGCGCTCCCACTAACTTTCTTGTAGACACAAGGTTCATCTTCATTTTTGATAAAACCAAACTCTTTGATTGCGTCATCAAAACGAAGATTCCAACTTCGAGAAGCTTGCTTCAGTCCATAAATGGACCTTTGCAACTTGCACACTTTATTGGCATTCTCAGGAGTGACAAAACCCTCAGGTTGTGTCATGTACACATCCTCAAGTAGCTTTCCATTTAGGAATGCAGTTTTGACATCCATTTGCCATATCTCATAATCATAGTGTGCAGCAATAGCAAACAAAATTCGGATGGATTTAAGCATAGCAACTGGTGAAAAAGTTTCATCATAGTCAATACCATGAATTTGCTTGAAACCTTTTGCAACCAATCGTCCCTTAAAGGTAATCACATTACCATCCATGTCAGTTTTCTTCTTGAAAACCCATTTGCACCCTATGGGTTTTACCCCTTCAGGTGGGTCAACCAAAGTCCATACTTGGTTTTCATACATGGATTCCATCTCGGATTTCATGGCCACTAGCCACTTCTCAGAGTCAGGCCCTGACATAGCTTGTTGGTAGGTTGTGGGCTCATCCTGATCCATGAGCATCACATCACCGGTGTGAGTCACGAGAAATCCATATCTCTCGGGCTCACGCCGAATCCTACTAGACCTACGTGGGCTCTGTGCTACAGGAACAGACTCTCGACCAACATCTTGCGGTGTCTGTTCAGGTTCCATTTCAGGTTCGATGTCTCCTTGTTGTTCTTGAATTTCTTCAAGTTCTACTTTCCTCCCACTAGTTTCTTTAGCGATAAACTCTTTCTCCAAAAAGACACCAGTTCGAGCAACAAACACTTTTTGCTCAGAAGGAATGTAGAAATAGTAACCCTTTGTTTCTTTGGGATACCCAACAAAAAGGCATTTTTGAGATTTGGGCCCTAGTTTGTCAGAGGATTGACGTTTCACATAAGCGTCACAGCCCCAAATCTTCATAAAAGACAAATTGGGACGCCTCCCACTCCATATCTCATATGGTGTCTTTTGAACCGATTTAGATGGAACTCGGTTTAGTGTAAAAGTGGCTGTCTCTAGAGCATGTCCCCAGAAGGAGTTTGGAAGGTCAGCTTGACTCATCATAGAGCGAACCATGTCTAACAGAGTTCGATTTCTCCTTTCAGATACACCATTCCATTGAGGTGTACCTGGTGGAGTGAGTTGTGATACTATACCACACTCCTTCAGATAGTCAAGGAATTCTCGATCCAAGTACTCTCCACCTCGATCTGATCGAAGCACTTTGATACTTTTCCCGAGTTGATTCTCTACTTCATTCTTGAATTCTTTGAACTTTTCAAAGGATTCTGACTTGTGTCTCATAAGATACACATAGCCATATCTGCTGAAGTCATCAGTGAAAGTGAAAGTAATGAAGTATTGGAAACCTCCTCTAGCTTGTGTAGACATAGGGCCACATACATCACTATGTATGAGTCCTAGTAAGTCATTAGCCCTTTCACTTTGCCCTGTGAATGGGGCTTTGGTCATCTTGCCCAACAAACATGACTCACATGTCTCATATGATTCAAAATCAAATGAGTCCAAGAGTCCATCCTTATGGAGCTTGGATATGCGGGTCTCATTTATATGGCCCAAGCGACAGTGCCAGAGATAGGTCGGGTTTGAATCATTTAATCTGACCTTCTTGGTATTCACATTATAGATTGGATCTTCGAGGTCTAGAACATACAACCCATTGCTAAGTTGAGCACTACCATAAAAGATTTCATTCAAATAAATAGAACAACATTTGTCCTTTATTATAAATGAAAAACCTTTCTTGTCCAAACAAGAAACAGAAATCAAATTTCTACTAATAGTAGGCACAAAGTAGCAGTTGTCTAATTCTAAAACTAATCCACTAGGTAAAGTGAGAACATAAGTCCCTACGGCTAAGGCAGCAACCCTTGCTCCATTTCCAACACGTAGGTCCACTTCACCTCGGGCCAATCTTCTACTTCTACTTAGATCCTGCACATTTGCACAAATGTGAGATCCACATCCAGTATCCAATACCCAAGATGAGGAAGTAGAAAAGTTAGCCTCTATAACAAGAATACCTGAAGTGGAAGTCTTACTTCCCTTTTCCTTAGCAAGTTCTTCAAGATAGAGCTTGCAGTTGCGCTTCCAGTGTCCAGGTTGCTTACAATGGAAGCACTCCCCTTCCTTTGCCACACCACCCTTTGGTTTCAGTGCAGCTGAAGAAGAACTAGCATTGGACTTTCCATTAGCTTTATCCTTCTTCTTGTTGGCTTTTCCTTTTCCCTTGCCCTTTTGAACCATCAAAATGGGCTTAGCCTTCTTAAGGTTTTGCTCAGCAGTTCTCAACATGTTGAGCAATTCAGGAAGGGACTTGTCAAGGTCGTTCATGTTATAGTTCATGACGAACTGACTGTAGCTTTCAGGCAACGATTGCAAGACTACATCGATAGCCAACTCTTTCTGAAGAGCAAATCCCAAATTCTCAAGATTCTCAATGTACCCAATCATCTTGAGCACATGAGGACCCACGGGACTTCCCTCAGACATCTTGCACTGAAACAATGCCTTAGAGGTCTCAAACCTCTCATGCCTAGCTTGCTCTTGGAAAAGCATTTTGAGATGTTCGATCATATCGAACGCCCCCATGTTCTCATGTTGCTTCTGAAGCTCAGATTCCATGGTAATAAGCATGAGGCATGCAACATCCAAAGCATCATCAGAATGCCTCTTGTGAGCATCCCTTTCAGCTCTTGGAGCAGTGGCAGCAGGCTCATTCGGAATGGGCTGCTCTAGGACATAAGCCTTTCTCTCTTGTTTGAGGACTATCCTCAAGTTTCGGTACCATTTGAGAAAGTTGGTCCCATTCAATTTTTCCTTCTCAAGGATCGATCGCAACGAAAGTGTCGATGTGTTTTGTGCCATGGTTATCTACAACAGTAAATATGCAGTGTAAGAGTCATGTATTTTAATTCATTTAATAAGGACTTTTATTAAACGATACTCCCACTATTTTCCTCAAAATAATAACCCTCGATATTATTTCGGAACACCTCGGCGCTAAGGTATTCTAGTGGGCCAAGATCCATATTTGACCACAACCTGAGTCAGCTTTGGCTTTTCTCTCAAGTTACAGCTATTTAGGTAGGCAACTCCTTGCCAATTGCATCTTATGCAACTCTTGGATAGTTGGGTGAACAACACTTGTCCAAGCTCATCTCATGAACTTAAGCCCAACTCTATGCCTCTAAGTCCCTAATCCTATTAGGATGACTTAGTTAAGTCGAACCCAAAGTTAGCAGTTTGGATATCACTATTATCCCATCGCGCCTTACCAAGATGAACATAGGTGCTTTGCTTTGGCAAACCCACCTAATGTTGATCAAAGTCTTGACGAGTGCCAACATTTGGAAGGCATCACATTTAATGACTTAATATTTGTTTGAGGGATTTTATCTTTTGATCTCACCAATTTGTTATCTCCGGTTGTTTTATACATGCATCACATACAAATATAAAACATGCATCTCATGCTTACAAGAAATAAACGTGACATGGTTATAGCCCAAACTATGCGATATTCTCAAGCCAATGAGAATATCATAAAAGCCTAAGAAAAGAAAAGAGTCTTCACAAGCTCCTTCTCTTCCTTTCTTGGCTGCCCTTTTGTTGTCACCTCCTTGGACATACCTCATTGGATGATCCCATAATGCACCATTACATCAATAATAGAAACCTCGAGTTACATTCGAGGGGAGTAAGGTGAGAAGAGAATGTACAATGAGAGTGATAAGAAAAGGCACGACTCGCAGGCCGTATTTACAAGTACAACCAATCAAGGGCTATAACCATGCACCATGCTTCAAACACCAATCAGCATATCATGTCAAATCTCATTCAACAAAGATGCATGCCAATTTTCACGCGTTGATTAACCAGTTTTTATTTATGTGGCGCTTCGCATACGGCGGTCCCGCTGGCCGGTCAGCGGGCGGTGGTTCCGCTGACCGGTCAGCGGACGGGGTCAAGGGGAGCCGCCCTTGCGGGGGGCGTGGGGGGCAGCGCCCCCCGGCGCAAAAAATTGTCTTACAATTGCTTAGCCCGAAATCTTCTATTTCGAGAAAGTAGGCACCCGAGACTCCTCCATTCGAGCCACCAAAAATACCTTACTTTCGGTGCCCGAACAGGCCGAATCCGAACAAACCTAGGGTTTTTGCAACTATTGCAAGAATCCTAATCCATATAGGTATCTCATACCTATCAATTTTGGGTTAATCTCATTAACCAATTTGTGTCGTTTCTTCATATATCTCATATGTTCATTACGAATTCCGGTTTCATGCATCATGAATCAATCTAATTAATCATGGCCGAAAACCAATCGAACACATAGCATCATGCGATTCAACACTCAATCCCGATTTAGGGTTTCACCAGTAGCTCTGATACCACTGTTGGGTTTCGGGAGCCAAACAGCACAGTGGAATTTAACCAAAACCCTCCTGGATAAAAGTGAAACTGGCTAAACCGGGTATTCAAAAATTTTCATACCTAATTTTTGGTTGAGATCTCCCACTCAATTGTAGAGTCGAATCATAAAACTTGAATAGTTGATGTGTTCAAGCTCTCTATGGTATCCACATGAGCCTCTCGGGATCACCATGCTTCCACCACATCCCGCCAGATACGTTTCTCTTACGTTCGCAGTGCTAGCTTGCGTCTTCCAAGGAATTGCAAGACAAGAGGGCGGCTGTCCTTTTGGGAGGCTAGGGCAAGGAGACCTACGAATTTCTCACTAGAAGTTGTATTTATAGTGAGACTCAACTTCCAGGACTAATGGCTTTCAAAGCACTAATCCAATTAGGCTTTAATTTCGGGCTTAATAATGGCTCAACTATTGTGCCCATTATTAATACGAAATTATTGTGAAACCAAAACCCAAATTATTAGCCCATGCACTCTAATGATTCAAATAGCTCTATATGTGTGACCCAATAGGCTCTTACCACGTTGGCAATGATCATAAATCACATTTATGATCACAAGCAATGAGCGGTGTCAAGCAACACATCATTGCTACCCAAGTGACAAGATTGTCGATGATTCGACTAAACCTTTATGATCATCACCGATATATGCCACTGTCCTTTTGTCCAAGATGTCAAGACTAAGCACGAGACACGAAATGTGTCACTCTCGTATAGCCCAATCTTTGGTTTCTTGGTTACCGAGTAGACCAACTTGAACTGATGACTTTGATATCGTATATCAACTCATCCGAGCATGGCCATCCATTTTTCTAAGTCTTACTCTATCAAGGGGCCCGAAGATATCACTCCTGTTACGTAGGAGGGACAAATCCCATCTTGATCGTACAAATCCCTCCGCATGATATGTGACATACCCAATGACCTCCTTCAAGTTCACTCAGTTACGAGCAACAAAGGTAAGTATCAAAGTATATGACTCACATGTAGGGAACCTTGATGATCCTAGGTCGAAGGACTACATATACCATGATCACTATGAGAATTACTCATGACACTCATATAACGATCCATGTAGTGTTCTCATGGTGGGTCGGTCCAGCACACAAGTTCTCCAACTTGTACCCATATGTAGACTACATATTCATATTAGTCTCCACATATGCTAGTCATTATGTATTATTGCAACCTGCTCCACAATAATACTAGACTAGGGACATTTGACAATATCATTGTTCTAGGGTTACAATTATGTTTTTTAAGTTACGTAGAAATGAAACAACAAACATTATTGCTGGATTAATGCCTTAATAAAATATCATGACTCAATGTGCAAAAATACAATCATCCCATGATTGTCCTTTTGGGCACAACACTAACAATCTCCCATTTGCACTAGTCCCCCTCTAGAGCTGCAAGACACTAAAGCCAATCATCCATGTATCTAATACCAATGGACCTAAAATGGCTATCATGCTTCTGCTGCGTAAGGGGCATTGTCAGTGGATTGGCAATGTTGCTGTCTGTCAAAGTCCTGCATATCCTTAAATCACCCCTCTCGATGATCTTCCTGATAAGATGATTGCGTTGGAGTATGTGTTTGGATCACCGGTGAGATCGAGGTTCCTTAGCCTATACGATTGCTCCATTGTTGTCACAATAGAGCTCTATCAGGTCACCAGTGCCTGGAACCACTCCAAGTTCAATGATGAACTTCTTGATCCAAACTTCCTCCTTCGCAGCATCAGAGGTGGCAATGTACTCAGATTTTGTTGTAGAGTCAGCTACTGTCTCTTGCTTTGAACTCTTCTAGCTCACAGCACCACCACCAATACAAAACACATAACCAGATTGCGATCTAAAAAGTGCTGGAAGGCCAGAGGAGGTTCCTTGATGAGTGCTTCCATAAAAAATCTGATGTTGTTCACACGGAGCTAGCATCTAATGTGGTCTGGTTAGGTGGAGCCAGCATCTCCACTGTGTGCAGTGGTGTGGGCAGCAGGGGGTCCCGGAGGTGCGAAAGGAAGGCGTCCAGGGCGGATCGCCTTAGAGGATGGTCGGCAGCTTCTTGGTCCCGTGGTAGGTGAGGACGGGAGGTACCTCCGGTGCGGGGGAGAGCCCGGAGGAGTGGTTCCTCAGGGAGACCTGGCTGAAACACTCAGAAAACAAGGGTTAGGAGGCCCCCGGAGTGATTTTCCGGGGGGGAACCTCCGACGCCCAAATCAGTGCTTAGAGAGAGAGAATGGCGTAGTAATAAGCACAAGAGGCGCTTGCCTGGCGGAGATCCTTCTGAGGGCTGGAGGGAAGAGCCTTCAGGCGGAGAGAGGAGAGCGTCCTCCATTTTCCAGCCTTTCTGTCCCTTTTTTCTCCTCCAGAAGAGAGCCCAGCCCCCCTTTTCTGTGACCATTTTCTTTGTATAAAAGAAAGGGGGTGACCCCTTTGGATTATGACACGTGTTCGACACGTGTATGGTCGGATGGTGTACTTCCGGGCGCGGAGGACCCTAGCCACCTGTAGGCTCCTTGGGCCGCGAGCTGTAGCCCTTCGTGACAGGACATCAGACTGCGACGGCGTGCCAGAGCGTGCCTGTCAGCGTGCCTGAAGGTGGCGTGCCTGAAGGTGGCATATCAGAGCGTGCCTGAAGGTGGCGTATCAGAGACGTAAGTGACCGGAGTGTCAGAGACTCCTTAATTGCTCTTGCCGTACAACCGAGGTCCCTCTGGTCGATGTCTTACTTCAGGATGAGGGGCCTTCTCCCGGAGTCAGGCTGGTACTTCGGCAGTTCCATCTTCGGGGGGCTTTCTCCCGCGGAGGGTGGTCGGTCCTTCTCCCCCGAAGCTGGTTTGGTCACCGTCCCTAAGGAGGCGATACGCTGGTTCCCGAAGCTGGTTTTGGCGAGCTACCGAGGTCGTATGCCACAGGTGTATGACTTCCTTTACTCCGGAGTCCTTTCCGAGGTCGCAGACCTCAGGTGTCTGGCTCCCTCTTTCCCGTGGTCGGTAGGTGGTCAGGGTGATAGCACTTTGGCTATCACATGCCCCCCTTGGAAAGCCGGAGTGAAGACTTCGGCAAGTAGCCCTTCTGGCGTCCGTCTTGCGCTTAACTTGGCAGTTTTGTCAGGACGCCCTCATGGACTCCCGGAGGTCCATGTAGTAGGATGTCCATTTTCGGTCGAACAGGGCGGCACGGAGCCTTGAACCCCTGACCTCTTGGACTTCATGCTCGGAGTACGACGTCGGCAGGGGAGGCACTTCACTTTTTAGGCGATAAGCCCTGTTCGGACAGGTGTCGCCTATCCGGCTTTCGGTATTCTCGAGATTCTCAACTCGTTCACTTTTCCCGCCATAGGCTAATGGATCGACGCGTCTTGAAACTAGGTGTGTCAGTCTCGAGCAATGTGCCCGAGTTTTCTGGATGCCAGAAAAATGAGACCTTGTTGCTGACGATGGGTGACACGTGGCAGGCATCAGCTGGGATGGGCACGTCTTTTCATGCGCGAGGAGCAATTATGGCGACGCTTCACCTTCACGCAGCATTTATGACGGCCTCTTGGCTGCCTTTTCTCGATCTATAAAAGCCTTCCTCCCATCATACTCTTCATTTGTGTTTCTTTGCTCTCGCTTTGCTCTTGCTTTTCCTTCCTTTTTTGCGGCGGTCTTAGCGGCGGAGCGATTTCCGGTGATCTTTCACGACGGCGTCCTCAAACCCAGACTTTGGCAAGTCTTTTGGTGGGTTCTGACTTCTAGAGTTCCTTTCATTTCTTTGCTTTTCTTTTCATTTCCCGAAGTCATTTTTCTGTCTACCATGCCTATTCCCGAGAGCTGGCAACCTCTTATGTCTCACCCTTGTTGCACCACTCCTGAAAAATTAGAAAAATGGAAGACCAAATTTTTCCTTCCCTCTTATGCCATCACAAGGTTACCTCGCCTTGGCCAGTTTTGCTTTATGAATCGAGGTGACGAGGTTACCATTTTCCGAGCCCAACTGAAGGCCGGACTTCGGTTTCCTCCTGCGAAGATGATTTGTGACTTTTGCCAATTTCATGGCATAGCCGTGAATCAGCTTCCTCCGAACTCATACTGCTATTTTAACGCCTTTCTCTGCATGTGTGGGATCTTCGGGGTAGAACCCCATTTCATCCTGTTCATGCAGTACTATAAGCTCTATCCGATTCTGAAGGGTGGCTTTTATTTCATGCTACCTCGGGGATCTGGGAGCAAGAAATTTATGTTCACCTTCGCTACCAAGGATAGCTGGCGAGGGTGGCAAAGGAAGTTCTTCTTCCTGAAGGTGGCGGAGGCCTGGTCGCACGTCCCGACTAAGTGGGCTCGGGGAAAGCTGGAGGCGGATGTCACGGACCCCAGGAAGTTGCTGACTCCTGAGTTGGCAGCTAGGTTTGGGGACTTTGACAGACGAATCCGTGCTGTCGCTGACTGGGATGCCGAGGTCCCTCCACGCTCTCTCTACCCTTTCCCGATCATGTGGAAACTCATGACCGAGGACGTCCTTCGGGAGCTGGGGGTGGTTGCGGAGCATAAGACGGATCTCGGCATGCCAGCTCCTACTACCGAGGGGAAGAACTCTTGGCTGGTGAGACTCCTTCGGAGCGAGCTCACTTTCGAAGCCTTTTCTGAAAGTAAGTATCTTTCAAAAAAATTTCAGCATAAGTGCCTGTGGACTTACACTGATTTTTTCTCTCTTTTTCAGAGATGGGCGAGGAGTCTGCCGCCTACTATAGATCTCTCTTCCTTGGTCAGTCCGAGAAGGGAGAACAAACGAAGAAGAGGCGCAAGGCTTCTGGGGGTGAGCCGTCTTCCGCCAAGAAGACCAAGAAGGCTTCTGGTGGTGGATCAGCTTCCGCCAAGAAGACCAAGAGGGACACCCCTCCTCCCTCCCCGAAGGACGTTTCGGAGGCGGGCGATGTCACTGCTACCTCGACCGAGGTTGCAACTTTTTCCCAGCCTGAAACGGCCGGGGAGGTTTTTGCCGAGGTGGCCATTCCTGCGCCTCTGAGTCCCACCATGTCGGCGGATTTGTTGGGCTCTTCGGAGGATCTTCCTGTTGAAGAATTAGAGAAACGCCGAAGAGCCAAGGGCAAACATGTTCCTGCCGACGTGGAGAAGGTTGGTGACTCTGATGACGACTGTGCCGAAGTCGCGGCAGGTTTGTCTATTTTCTCCTGCAATCTCACATTTTTTATAACCAAGGAAAATTTACCTGATGAGATGTTTCTTTTTGCAGAGGATTTGGCGCCCCTGCCTTGGAAGATTGAGCACTCCCGAAGGCGGGATCTTCGGGATTCCCACGTCCCGAAGGGCAAAGTCCCAAGGGAGCCGTTCTGGTCTTTCACGGAGGACATGAACTTGTTCTCCGAGGACTGCCGGGAAATGGCTCCCCAAATGGCGAGGGGCGTGCTTACTCAGGCATCCTTCAAGGCAGTCGCTGAGGAGTGTGCCTCCGAGGATGCCCTTGCTGCAAAAGTTTCCCAGCATGCTGCTCAGGTAACCCTTCGGGCTTCTCACTTTTCCTTCCACTTTTCTGCCTAAGTGCTCTGGCTTTCCTTGTGCAAATTTTCACTGACTGTCTTTCTTTTTTGCAGCTTTTGGGGTATAGTGGATACCTCCGAGCTTGGGCAGCAAAGCAGTCTTCGGTCCGAGCTTGGGCCGAAGGTAAGTTGGAGAAGGCCAAAGTTTTCTGCGCCAACTCGGTGTTGACGAACACCAAGCTGAGCGAAATATGCAAGGAGAAGGTTGCTAGTCTTCGGGAGGAATTCTTGAAGGGCCAAGAGGAGCTCTTGAAGGATTTTTCCAAGAAGATGTCCGACCTTGGCGATAAGTTAATCAGCCTGACTTCGGCCAATGAGGCCCTTCGAAAGGAAAAAGAAGGGGAGTCTGCCCTTTTGGCGAAGGCGATGGCTGAGAATGCCGAACTCCAGGCCGAGGTCGGCTTGCTGAAGGAGAGTTCGGAGGAGAAGAAGAAAACTGAGGAGCTGGAGAAGGAGATTTCCGACCTTCAGCAGGAGGTTTCGGATCTTCAACATGAGGCAGACGAGTTGGACATTGAAAGAGGTAAAGCCGTCCAGACGTCCAAGGTTGCTTTTCAGGACGGTTTCTGCCTTGCTCGTTATCAATTTCTGAAGAAGTATCCGGACCTCGATCCTTCTTTTCTGGCTGCCCTGGATATTCCCGGGGGGCCTCGGTGGATGTGGTCAAGAGTCGAGTTCCTCAACTTGCCGCCGCTTCCTCCTGCACCGAAGGCTGTGGCGAAGAGCTCAGGAGCCGGAGCTTCCCATAACGCCGGGGTCCCTTAGATATTCTAGGACCTTTGCCTTCTTCTTCTTCTTTGTACTTTCCTTTTTGTAATCTTCTCCTTGTATCAAGGCCTTCTTCAATGGATTAATCTTCATAATTTTGGCTAAGTCTTTGTGAGCTTTTTTGTTTCCCAATTGTCCCGACCACTCTCGGTCAAGGGACTTCGGTACCTTCTTTGCTTGCTTCGTCGGCCATTCTTTGGGCGAACTTTCATAGTGAACGATGTTCCTTTCAGGCAAATTTCAGCCAGTCCTTTGCCGGCCGTGTTCGGTAGACTTGCCCTCTTTTGGGCATATAACCCAACTATCTTCGGAAGGAACATGAGACTTTCGGGAGTCTATGCTTCAGCTTTGTTCGGCGAACATTCTCATACAGGGGAAAACTTTCTGTACTTAGACAAATTTCTGGCTTGCACCATTTCTTGTCTAAAAATTCTAAGTATAGAATTTCTTTAAAGCGCCCGAGTGCCTTGTACTTTTTCAGTTTTTCTCCCTTCGGTGTTGCCAAGCTTGTATGCTCCCTTTTGGACCTCATTTTTAGGACCGAACAGGGCCCTTTCCCGTTTGGCCGAAGTACCTCATGAGGTTCTAATTCGGCTTTTCGGGGGCGAGGTCTCTTTTTCCTTGTTCCTTTTGGCCTATCATGCAGGTTTGCACTTGCCGGAAAGGCCTCCTTTCGAGCTCGGCCGTTTCTCAGTGTTTGACAACGAGGTTACTTTCTCTTTCACCAAACATCTGTATGCTGGCCGAACTACTTCAAATGGATAATGGCTTTCTGTGCTGGGGATAAGTGAGAAAAGTGTCTTCTCCTTGGTCCCTCGGGGAGTTGTCTGATAACTCCTTGGTACAGTAGGAAGTTTTCCTGGCCACTTTCCCTTTGCATCTCTCAGAGTCCCTCTTTTAAAGCTCTTTTGGCCACCTCTGTCTGTCTGTTGCTCGGGGGCTGAGCTAATGGGCTGAAGTGCCTTTTTATTCCGAGGTCGGTGACGAATTCTTGAAACCTTCTGTCCTTAGACTGGAAATCATTATTGGCCTTTGTCACCGTCGGTATGCCAAATCAGCATATCATGTTCTTCCGGGCGAACTTTCTGTGCACCTTTTGCCGGCATGGTTGCTAGAAATTCTGCCTTAGCCCACTCAGTGAAGTAATTTTCTGCTTCACATCTTCGGGTGCTGTCTGGAGTGGCTCGGTACAATCTTTCCGAGGTTATCCGCTCCGAAGGCAATCTTCAGGTGTTGGCGTGTCTTTGGCCATTTTCACGCCTCTCGGACGAGTTGTCCTGCACCCTTTTTACCGATATATATTCTAATAACGAAGTTGCATACCTTCGCCTGCATAGTTTTTCCTTAGTCAGGAAATGTCGTCCGGAACGTCTCTGCACTTTTCTGCCTCTTGATGAGGATTTTCGGGACTCTTTGGTTGCGAGATTCCTCTATGTAGGATCTTCCCACCTTTGGTTGCGAGTCCCCTTTGTTGGTTTCAGCCTTTCTTACTTCTGGGATTTCGGCGATCTAGTCTGCCAGTATCTGGGCACTTATTGCCCTTCTAGGCTTATACGGGATGTAGTACTCTTTGAGTTCAATGCACCATTTTGATAGTCTTTTTCCGAATGCTCTACTTCTTTTCGCGACGTCGTGCAAAGGCGAGTCACTTCGGACAGCAATAGCGCGTCCAGGGAAGTAGAGTTGAAATCTTCTGCCCATACGTCAAGTTGTAGACGACCTTTCGGGGCAATGGGTTTTGACTTCGTTGCCGAGGAGATGGCGATTCTTTCCTCGGGTGCGGAATTCTTTCGGGGAGGTCTGGGTCATCCCGACCCTGCTTTTCCCGTAGTTCATACTCCGGGGGTTATGCTTCCCGTCGAGGACTCATCTCGTTAGCCTTCATTTCCCATACTTTTGTGAATTGACGCAAGACTCTCTTCCTATCGAGGTACCGATGGAGAGGGCGTTCGGTCCGAATTTTGCTGCGGCCTTCTTTGGCTTGACTACTGCGTCTTTTCGACCACGCCAGAGCATGGGAATTCACGCAGGAAGCCTATGGCGATAGTCAGGGGGCTTTTGCCCTTGGACCGGGAAATTCCTGCTGTCGTTATTCGGTTGCCGGTTGAATTTCTGGCGCGGACGGGGACCTCGGGAGTCCCTTTTGTCCTTAGAACGCCGAGTTTCAACGACGGTGACCTGGGAGTGGGTTCCCACAGACGGCGCCAGAATGATGCGGTTCACGCGGAGCCAGCATCTGATGTGGTCCGGTTAGGCGGAGCCAGCATCTCCACTGTGTGCAGTGGTGTGGGCAGCAGGGGGTCCCGGAGGTGCGAAAGGAAGGTGTCCAGGGCGGATCGCCTAAAAGGATTGTCGGCAGCTTCTTGGTCCCATGGTAAGTGAGGGCGAGAGGTACCTCCGGTACGGCGGAGAGCCCGGAGGAGTGGTTCCTCGGGGAGACCTGGCTAAAACACTCAGAAAACAAGGGTTAGGAGGTCCCCGGAGTGATTTTCTGGGGGGGAACCTCCAATGCCCAAATTAGTGCTTAGATAGAGAGAATGGCGTAGTAATAAGCACAAGAGGCGCTTGCCTGGCGGAGATCCTTCTGAGGGTTGGAGGGAAGAGCCTTCAGGCGGAGAGAGAAGAGCGTCCTCCATTTTCTAGCCTTTCTGTCCCTTTTTTCTCCTCTAGAAGAGAGCCCAGCGCCCCCATTCTGTGACCATTTTCTTTGTATATATAAAAAAAAGGGGGTGAGCCCTTTGGATTATGACACGTGTTCGACACGTGTATGGTCGGATGGTGTACTTCTGGGCGTGGAGGACCCTAGCCACCTGTAGGCTCCTCGGGCCACGAGCTATGCCTGAAGGTGGCATATCAAAGCTGTGCTTAAAGGTGGCATATCAGAGCATGCCTGAAGGTGGCGTATCAGAGACGTAAGTGACCGAAGTGTCAGAGACTCCTTAATTGCTCTTGCCGTACAACCGAGGTCCCTCTGGTCGATGTCTTACTTCAGGATGAGGGGCCTTCTCCCGGAGTCAGGCTGGTACTTCGGCAGTTCCATCTTCGGGGGGCTTTCTCCCGCGGAGGGTGGTCGGTCCCTCTCCCCTGAAGCTGGTTTGGTCACCGTCCCTAAGGAGGCGATACGCTGGTTCCCGAAGCTAGTTTTAGGGAGCTACCGAGGTCGTATTCCACAGGTGTATGACTTCCTTTATTTCGGAGTCCTTTCCGAGGTCTCAGACCTCAGGTGTCTGGCTCCCTCTTTCCCGTGGTCGTTAGGTGGTCAAGGTGATAGCACTTTGTCTATCAATTAGTGTCCCAAGCCTTAAGCCATTAGTATTTCAAATCTCCCGATTGTAGCACTTGAAACTTGTTCTAAATTATCTTCCACCATGCTTTCTTTACACCTAATAGGACTTCAATGACTACCTAGTGCTTTAAGTATCCATTTGAAGTACTAAGGCACTGTTAAGCACCTTCCACCCCAAGTCCCTTTAGGCACTCTTAAGCCGATTCCTTTGGAGATAAATTCAAGAAATAGCTAGCTAGATTTGGTCATTTATTATAGCATATAATTGTAGATCTTCCTCTCATCCTGATGTGGAATCTTGAATCACCTCAATCGGACACCCCAGCAAAAAGTTATGGTAGAAATGCTATATCTTGGTGACACATCATCGGGAATGGCAACGTGTCACCAACGGCGATAACTCTCGGCTTCCGGATGTGTCTTGGTTCTTCACCTAGTGTCCATAGGCACTTTGGGGTAACAAACTCCTCCCAAACATCTAAGACAAGCCTCCACTAGCTCCAGAACTCTAAGAATATTAAAATAGGCCATCACCATGCCAAACTAACCAAGCATCAGGGACTCAATTACACTACCTAAGAGCTTGATTGCCACAAGTCCATCAAGTGCAAATGCTACTATAACCTATGCATATCTTCCAAACTACTTGTAACCATTCAATGAGCAATTAAGACATACATCATAAGAGTATGTAAACTAAATCCCTTACCTCAATTGGGAAGAACAAGCAAGCAATCAAGCACCACACCAAGAAAAATGGGTCCACTAAGGCTTCTATAGTTCCAAGAAAAATTAACACACTAGGTACCCAAAATAAGCTCAATTAAGCTAGACCCAAACTCATGGAAGCTTAAGAAACCAAGAACCTTAAGGAATCAACAAGCTCAACACGTACCTATGGCTCATAAGTAGTGAAAATGCTAGTCCAAGCAACCCACTTTAAATACTTGCAAGAACATTGATGGGTACCTCTTGTAGCTTCAATTTCCACCAAGAATTAATGTTTTTGTGAATATTTGGCCATGGAATTTGAGAGGGAAGCGGGAGCTACAAAAATGGAGGTTGATGATGATGAATAGTGATGTACTATCTAGGATCTTAGTTTGTTTTAGATGAGCATTTGACCCTGAGTGCAAAATAAAGTAGATGTTGCATATATCCTAGGTGCATGCCTGTGTGTTCTGGCAGTGTCTAGGTGTGTGTTAATGCCCCTCCCTCATGTCACAGCAGGGCCTAAGGTGCTTAATCCCTTGTGTCTTGTACACATTATATACTTAGAAAACAAGTTTTTGAGCTAAACTTATAAGCATGATTGGGTGTCTTAACCTTTTGTTTGGGGTTTTAGACCTCTCAACTGTGCTAGGGGCTACATTGGGCATGACAAATGGCATGAGAACTAACCCCGTGGGGGGGGGGGGGAAGGGTGGAAGTTGCAGGCAATCTAAGAGGAACAATGGAAAAAGGGAGACACTAATCTATTACCCTTGAACACTTATCGAGCCAACATCTTGGCAGCATTAGAGAAGCAGGGAGGAGTCCAGCGACCCAAGCCAATGGTCCCTAGCAACAAAAACAACATGAAAAAGTATTGCTAATATCATTGGGCCCATGGCCATGATACTGAAGACTACCACTAGCTGAAGAAATAAACTGAAACTCTCATTAAGCAAGGCCAGCTAAAATGATACCGTCGTTTCAAGTTGCTAAAGTCAGGAGGCAAGGACAGAGATGCAAGGTATGACAAGGATGAATATGATTTTGACCGATGAAGGAATCATTGAAACCTAAGAAGACAGCTGCATCCTTCTGTACGTGGAACGACCATGCTTGGCCCCTGCCTAGGAAGCTTGTGAGAGCTGGTCTCATGGTGGTTACAATTGGCTAGTTGTATATGTGCATAGATTAAAACTCCATGATACTAGTTGATTAACCTAGAATATGCAAGATACATGCTCTTTATGCTTTGACTTGGAGTAACAAAATCCATAAAACATTGACTTGGCCAAGACATTTCCAAAGAAAACAAGTTCAAATAGTGAAAGCATTCAAAATCAACATTTATTTAAGTTTACTGCTCATAACAACTGTATGGGAGCATTCATACATAAAGTAGGATAATGCCTAACAAGATCCCCAGTGCCCCTGCCCGGGATACCCTGTGAGCGTTTGTCTCATGGTGGATTGTAATTGGCTAGCTGAGTATGTGTGCAGATTAAATCCTATGCTACTAGTTGATTAACCTAAAAATGCAACATGCATGTTCTTATGCTTTGACTTGGTTTATTAAAACCATAAAACATTAAACAAGAACTCGGCCGAGTAATTTTTGCACAAATATACATAAACTGCCAAAGCATATCAAAATCAACATTTGTGTGAGTTTAACTACACATAAACAACTCGTGAAAGCATTCATACAATGAAGCAACTAATGCTCTCACCCAAGAACAATCCTGGAGTCAAGGACTCTTTATAACATAGACTATGGAGGCAAACTAAAGTACTATATCAAAATACAAGACTTTACTGAGATCTCTTTACCCTAGCTCCCACTTCGGACACCCGTCCCAATGGTGAGTCTCACAAGTCCTCTGCGAAGTGCTACTAGGCTCTGCAGCCAAAGGAAGAAACTAGTTAGTACTGTAACCTGACCAACAACCCAACTGAGCACTTAGGTAAACTAGAAACTCAAGGTTTCTCAACTACCATACCTTTACACACCAAAAGCTCACTACCGCGATAATCCTCAACGATTACCCTGTCCAGCAACTTCAGGCTCTGCATAACAAATAGGGAGTGAGAATTCAACAATTCTCAGTAAGGGGTCTTCAATGTACCTGCAAGAAAAAGCTAGGACTTTAGCTGCGAGCTCACACAGCATGAGGGTACTAGTATATATGCATATAACCAGGTCATAGACCTCTCCTCAAGTAGTCCTCCTCATGGAGTATTACTCCGCGCCTAGCGAGTTTAAACCCGCTCCTAGCAAGCCGAAGCTTACTGAAAACGATCATGTAGCCTCTCCGTAGTTGTTATGCAAGGGAATTATGGTGGGACTTTGTAGACTAGGCCGCAGGGCCTTGTTGATGTAGACTAGATGAACAAGGTTTCACCTTGTGGCCTCGTGGCTACGGCACGGCTAGGCCGACAAGGGTTCTAAACCTCTCACCTGAGCTTGTGATAACTAATTATGTTCATTTGCAACATAGTTTCCTTAAAAAATTTCCTTCACTTTGAGTTAATATAAATCTAGAACTGAGATATTTTAAGTGTTTTTAAAGCATTGAGGTGATAGTACTCCCTCTTAGCTTCGCGTGGAATCTAGAATCACCTTAATCGGACACCCGATCGAAAAGTTATGCTGAAAACAAAATTGGGTGTCGGATGCTGTCTCGGCGACGCGTCGCCACAGTTGTCGACGTTCTAAGACAGTTTTACTGGATTGGTGACGTGTCACTGGTGATGCCCCAAGGCATCTTCGTTTGCTGTCATGTTGACAGGTGGAGAGACTTCCTGAGGAGGCGAGCGCCTGGAGCTCTGGTTTCCCAGCTGAGTGTGCCTGAAAAGCTCAAAGAAGAGGTTAGGAGGTCCCCGGTTTGCTTTTCCGGGGAGGACCCTCCGACGCCCAAGTCAGTTTTCTGAGTGAAGGTGGAGGAAGAACACTAAGGGATCAAGTGTCTTGCCTGTTTTGTGTTTTCTCAGAGGGAGGAAAATGCCCATCCTTTGCCCAGTCCCTTTTCCTAGTATTTATAGGAGTAGATGGTCCGTTCAGATCATGACACGTGTTCGGTCGGATTTGATCTGTACTTTTGGACCTAGGGGACAGGCAGCCGTTTGCAGCCTCCTTTAGCCCTGGACCCGGACAGGTTGTGTCAGGACTGGGGCGGCTGCGGCGTGTCAGTTCGCCGTTCTGATGTGACGTGTAGGGCTTGTGGGCGACATGTCAGAGGCTCCTTAAATGCTCATACCGTACTCCCGAGGTCCCCTGGGCGAGGTCGCCCTTCGGTGCGTGCACCCTCTTCGGATTCTATCCGTCCTTCGGTGCGAGCACCTCCTTCGGGATCTATCCCATAGTTCTGGGAGTTCCCTTGATGGACACCTTCTTCGGGACTCACACCCATAGTTCGGGGATTCCCTTGTTCAGGTGCTTCTTGTTCGGGGAAGACCTCTTCGGGGCAGTCAGTTTGGCCCCTCGATGGAGACGGTGTTGTCCTCGGAATTCCTGACGAGCTAACCAAAGTCTCGAGCTCATAGTGTTTGACTTCGCACCTTCCGAGGTCAGTGAAAAGATCCTCTCTTGGGTGACGTCAGACTCCTCGGCCAATATTCTGGCAGGGAGTTACTACCGAGGAGGCAATAGCCTTTGGCTATCATAGGCCCCCCTCCGAAAAGCCGAAGTGAGAAACTTCGGTTCATCGGTTTTCGGGTCCTGTGGCTATGATATCTGCGCCGAAGACGCCTTCTTCTGCTTGTAGCGATGGGCAGCATTTTTGCGTCCTCGAGGCGCGAGAAGATAGGCTGTCCCTGTGCCGAAGATACACCCTCTGCCCGAAGTCACAGGCTGTCTCTTGGTATCCTCGTGTCGAGGGAAGATAGGATAACCTTGTACCGAAGATAGACCTTCTGCCCGAAGTCACAGGCTGTCTTTTGGTGTCTTCGAGGTAACCTACTTTTTTGCCTTTATAGGTCTGCTCATGCGTCGCGTCCTGCGTCTAGTGGAGTCAGTCTAGGGCGGCGCCTCTAAACCAAACGATGTCAGAGGGCGTGCTCGACGTGATGGGCAACACGTGGCACGTTCGCTGCGCGATGACTGACACGCGGCACGTTTGCTGCGCGATGGCTGACACGTGGCGCACTATTACTGGGTGAGAATGCACTGAGTACGGCAGGCGCGACTTTTCAGGCTCACTTAGCAGTTATGGCGACGCTTCGCCTTCCGAGGGGTACTAATGACGACGGTTCACCTGGCCTTCTCGGCCTATATATACCAGCCCTGTCATAACCCTCTTTTTGTTTCTGCTTTTGCTTTCTTCTGCCTTCTAATTCTCTCCCGATTTTCCGCGGCGGTTCTCCTTTTTCAGGCATTTTTCCGACCAGTTTTCACGACGGCTTCCAGAAATCCAGATTCCGGCAAGACCCTTGGTGGGTTTTAGTCCTTTTGCTTTTTTTCAAAGCTTTTTCTTTGTTTTTCCCGAACTCGTTTTCATCATGCCTGTTCCCGAGAGTTGGCAACCTCTTCTTTCTCACCCCTGCTGCACTACTCCGGCAAAGCTAGCGAAATGGAAGAAAAAGTTTTTCTTACCCTCTTACTCTGTGACGAGGTTGCCCCGTCCTGACCAATTTCCTTTCTCCAACCGAAGTGATGAAATCACCGTTTTCCGAGCCCAACTGAAGGCCGGACTTCGGTATCCCCCCCCGGAGATGGTTAGCGCGTTCTGCGACTTCCATGGCATTGCCGTTAACCAGCTCCCACCGAACTCGTACTGTTATTTTAACGCCTTCCTCTGTATGTGCGGCGTTTTCAAAATAAAACCTCACTTTGTAGTTTTTCTTCAGTACTACAAGCTCTTCGTGGTCCCGAAGGGTGGCTTCTACTTTATGCTACCTCGGGGATCCGGGAGCAAAAAGTATACGTTCACCTTCGCCACCAAAGACAGCTGGCGAGGGTGGCAACAAAAATTCTTTTTCCTGAAGAAGTCGGAGACTTGGTCGCACTTCCCGACCAAGTGGGCTCAGGGGAGGCTCAAGATGGATGTTGTTGACCCGAAGATACTGCTAGACGCCGATGTAGCACCTATCTTTGAGGACTTCGACAGGCGCATCCGGGCCGTCTCTGACTGGGCTGCCGAGGTCCCTCCTCGTGCCCTTTACCCCTTTCCGATCAACTGGAGGCTCATGACCGAAGAGGTCCTTCGGGAACTCAAGGTGGTAAAGGAGCATGAGACAGACCTCAATATGCCGAAACCGGCTTCTTCGGGGAAGGACTCCTGGCTCGTGAAACTCCTTCGGGGGAAAGAGACTTATGAGTCTTTTTACGAGAGTAAGTTACTTTCTCATTTTTCCCTTCATGACTTCATCTTGGACTTACACTGATCTTCTTTTTCTTTTTTCAGAGATGGGCGACGACGCGGCTGCCTTCTACAAGGCTCTTTTTACCGGGCAGGCCGAGAGGGGCGAACAGACAAAGAAGGCCGCCTCTCGGAGGCGGAAACAGACTTCGGGCGGCCCTCCTTCCAAACGGGCAAAGAAAGCTGCTCCTTCCTCTCTTCCGCAAATTCCGGAGGAGGTAGGCGAGGAGCCCGAGGACCCTGCCGCCCCTTTGCCCGAGGTTCCTTCTGCCGTCGTCCCTTCTTCCGACGTCCTTCCTCAAAGCCCCACGCCTTCACATGCTCTTCTGGAGGGCGATGGGGAGGAGACCCCTTCTGCCGAGGAGCGGCGTCAAATAAAAGGCAAGGGGATCTCTACTGAGGCGACGTCGATTCTTGACGACGACGTTACCGAGGTGCCAGCAGGTTTGCACTTTTGTCGAATCAACCTTTTGTTTTTTGCAAATCCTTAAGACTTTTCTGGCCTTAACTAATTTTTCTGCCTTGTTGTGCAGCGGAGGTGGCCGCTCCTGACTGGGTTGCCGAACACGCCCGCAAGAGGGCCCTTCGGGATGCCAAAGTCCCAGCAGGGAAAGTTCCGAAGGAGCCGTTCTGGACGTTCACGGAGGACATGGATATGTACTCCGAGGACTGTCCTGAGATGGCCAGGCAGATGTGCAAAGGGGTGCTTACCGAGGCCTCTTACAAGGCCCTTGCGGCGGCTTACCCAGGTGACAACTCTTTGGCCGCCAAACTCACTGAACATGCCGCCCAGGTACGCTTCACTGTTTTCTCAGTGCCAATTTCACCTTTGCTTTTTACTTAGCATCATTTTCCCTTTGTTTGCTTTTTTGCAGTTGATGGGGTATGCTGGGTTCCTCCGAGTTCGGGTGGCTCGGGAATCAGAAAGGAGGGCGTCACTCTGGGACGCTTACACCAAGACGAAGGCCCAGTGTTCGGCGCTGGAAGCCGAAAATGCTCAGCTGAAGCAGTCTTCGGAGAAGGAGGTTGCTGAACTTCGGGAGGGGTTCAAAAAAGAGAAGGAGGAACTTGAGAAAGACACCTCCCAGAAACTTTCCGACATCGGTTCTCGAATGGCGGAGCTGACCTCGACCGTTGAAGCGATTCAAAAGGATAAGTCAGAAAGTGACGCAATCCTTGCGAAGACGCTCGAGGAAAAGGCCCAGCTCGAAGCCGAGGTCGCATCTCTGAAGAAGCCTTCAGAAGAGAAGAAGAAGATGAAGGGATTGAGGACAAAGCTCAAGGATCTGGCGAAGGATTACGTGGATCTAGAGAAGGACTACGCGGATTTGGCGGTCAAGAAGCGGGAGTCCGATGATATGACGAAGTTGGGCTTTCAAGACGGCTTTTGCCTTGTCCGGCACCAAATTCTGCAGAAGTTCCCAGATTTTGACCTCTCCTTCCTGGAAGGCATGAACATCCCCAAGGAGCCTCGGTGGACTTGGTCCAAGATCGAGCACTTGAAACTGCCTCCTTGTCTCCCGGCGTCGAAGGCTACTGACAAAAGCACAGAGGCTGGCAGTTCTCAAGACGCCGAGGTTCCTTAGTTTGTACTAGGGCCCTTTGTCTTCATTTTCTTCTTCTTTTTTGTAGTCTTTCAGCAACTTTCTTCTCTGTAAGCACTCTTTGGCTTAATAGATAGAACTTTGGCTAAGTATTTTTTGCCAGATTCTTTTGTTTCCCTCTGTCCCGAACATAATTTGCTCGAGAGACTTCGGAAAACCATACTTTTGCTTTCCTTTGTCCCGAACATATTCGATCAAGAGACTTCGGAAAACCATACTCTTGCTTTCCTTTGTCCCGATCATATTCGCTCAAGAGACTTCGGAAAACCATACTCTTGCTTTCCTTTGTCCCGAACATATTCGCTCAAGAGACTTCGGAAAACCTTACTCTTGCTTTCCTTTGTCCCGAACATATTCGCTCAAGAGACTTTGGAAAAACTTACTTTTACTTTCCTCGGCGATTGCTTTCGTGAGACTGTTGTTTTGTACTTCTTCAGAACTTTTTACTTAGACAAATTTTTCCAACTTGTGGAATACAACTTTCCCACCGAACTTTTTAGGCATAGAATTTTTTCAAGGCCTCTGAGTGCCAAGTATTTTTTAATTCTATGCCTTCGGCATCACCGAGCTTATAAACTCCTTTTCGTACTTCGGCAAGTACCAGGTAGGGTCCTTCCCAATTTGCGCGAAGTACCCCGTGGGACGGCTTTCGGGGTCCAAATTCGGTTTTTCGGAGAACGAGGTCTCCCTTCTTTATTCCCTTTGGCCTGGCGCGTAGGTTAATGGCTGCTGCCACTCTTTGCTGGAAAGCTTTTCTTCTCAGCTCGGCTACTTCTCTGTGTTCGCTGACGAGGTCGAGCTTGGTTCTCAGGCCGAGGTCATTTCCTTTTTCATCGAACACTTGGACTCGTATTGACGGTTGTACTACCTCGACGGGGATGATGGCCTCTGTACCGAAGACAAGTGAAAAGGGCGTTTCCCCTGTGGCTCTTCGGGGTGTCGTTCGGTAACTCCATAACACGCTTTGGAGTTCTCCTGGCCATTTCCCTTTTGCTTCCCTCAGTCTCTTTTTCAGACCATCTTTTATGGTCCTGTTGGATACTTCTACCTGCCCATTACTTTGGGGGTGAGCTACTGGGGCGAAGTGCATTTTTGTCCCGAGGTCGCTAATGAACTCTTGGAATCCTTTGTCTACGAACTGGGATCCATTGTCCGCTACGAGTACCCTCGGTATGCCAAATCTGCATACGATGTTTTTCCATACGAACTTCCGCACTTCTTTTGCTGAGATAGTTGTCAGAGGTTCTGCCTCGACCCACTTAGAGAAATAGTCTACTGCTACTACGCAAAACTTTACGCCTCCAGGCGCCGTTGGGAGTGGCCCAATGAGATCTATGCCCCAAACTGCGAAGGGCCAAGGATAATCTGCCGAAGTCACGAACTCTGAGGGTGTTCTTTGGATGTTCGCATGTCTCTGGCAACTACCACATTTCTGGACGAACTGCTTGGCGTCCTTTCTCAGGGTAGGCCAGAAGTATCCTTGGCGAAGTATCACTGCTGCCAGGGCGTCGGTTCCGATGTGCGAACCACAGGCACCTTCGTGAACTTCTTCGAGGATCATTTCAGTATCCTCTTCACTAACACACCTCTGTAGTGGATTTGCATATCCTTGCCGATATAGTTCTTCCCCAATTAAGAAGAAACGTCCGGAGCGCCTTCGCACTTTTGCGGCTTCGCTGGGGTCTTCGGGGAGTGTGTTAGTTGCGAGATACGTTTTGATTGGTTCTTTCCATCCTTTCCCCGAGGTCGCTATGCTTAACACCACGATGCTGGGGTGGCTTAGCACCTCGGCGCAAGTTTTGGATTTCGCCAAACAGTCTGCCTCAGCATTTTCCGTCGGGGTACGTTCTCGATTTTCACGATGTCGAACTCCCGAATGAGCTTTGTTACCAACTCATGGTATTTCGCCAAGGTCGGGTCTTTCGCGCCATAGTCCCCTGCCATTTGCCGGACCACCAGCTGGGAATCACTATGGGCTTTCAAGTTTCTCACGCCAATTTTTCTGGCCAGGCGTAATCCTGCTATGAGGGCCTCATACTCGGCCACGTTGTTGGTGGCGTTGAAACTGAACTTGATGGCCTTCATTACTTCTAGGCCTTCGGGGCCTCTGATAATCACTCCAGCTCCCTGGTGTTCGGATCCTGAGGCCCCGTCAACGTATAACGTCCATTCTGGCTCGTCTTCGCCCGAAAATGAATGTCCCTCCTCGGTGTTTGGTACTTCGGCGATGAAGTCTGCCAAAGCTTGAGCTTTTATAGCTTTCCGGGGTTCATACGTGATGTCGTGTTCGCCAAGCTCTATACACCACTTGGAAAGCCTTCCCGAATGATCAACTTTCCTCATAACATCCCGTAGAGGCAGGGTACTTCGGACGATAATGGGGTGAGCCTGAAAGTATGGCCGTAGCCTCCTTCCTGCAAGTACCAAGGCATATATAGCTTTTTGAAGCAAAGGGTACCTGACTTCGGCGCCATGCAGGGACTTGCTGACATAGTAGACCGGCCATTGCTTTGGCCTTTCTTCTTTCACGAGGACCGAGCTCACAGCTTTTTTCGTGACGGCGAGGTACAATACGAGGGGCTCTCCCTCCCGAGGTTGCCGCAGAGTCGGCAGGCTGGCCAAGTAGACTTTGAGTTCTTCCCAGGCTTTTTGGCAATCTTCATCCCAAGGATGACCATTCCTTCCGAGGTCGCCTTCCATCTTTGCTGCCTTTGTGAGGACTTTGAAGAAGGGTCGACACCTATCTCCGTACCTGGAAATAAACCTGCTCAGAGAGGTTATTCTTCCGGTGAGTCTCTGCACGTCTTTGACTGTGGCAGGAGTTCGGAATTCAAGCAGAGCCTTAATCTTCTCGGGGTTAGCATCGATGCCTCTTTCGGATACAATGTACCCAAGGAACTTTCCCGAGGTCACCCCGAAGATGCACTTCTCAGGATTAAGGCGGATCCCGAAGGTTCTGAGGTTTTGGAAGGTTTCCTCTAAATCTGCAACGTGGTAGCCAAGCAGTTTGCTCTTGACTATCATATTTTTGGAAGGTTTCCTCTAAATCTGCAACGTGGTAGCCAGGCAGTTTGCTCTTGACTATCATATCATCGACATACACCTCCATGTTCCTCCCCATTTGGTCTTTGAAGACCTTGTTCATCAGCCTCTGGTAGGTGGCTCCTGCATTCTTGAGCTCGAAGGGCATCCTAATATAGCAATATGTTCCTCCCTCGGTGATGAAGGCAGTCTTCTCTTCATCTTCGGGGTCCATCCTTATCTGATGGTAACCACTGAAAGCGTCCAAGAAACTTAGGAGCCCATACTCGGCAGTTGAGTCTACCAGTTGGTCTATTGGCGGAAGAGGATATGAATCTTTCGGGCAAGCATCGTTCAAATTTCTGAAGTCGATGCACATCCGGAGCTTACTACTTCCTTCCTTTGTGGCAACTACCACGTTGCTTAGCCATTCGGGGTAGTTTACCTCCCGGATAACGCTAGCGTCTATCAGACGCTGGACTTCGGTCTTGACGAAGTCACTTTTGTGAGCTGAAATGCTCCGTTTCTTTTGCCGGACAGGTTTTACTTCCGGACTCACTTTGAGGCTATGCTGGATTACGCGAGGGTTTACCCCTGGCATGTCCTTCGGCGAGTAGGCGAACAGATCTTTATTTGTAAGCAGAAAAGATACAAGTTTTTCCTTGTCTCCTTCGGCCATGCTTTTCCCTATTCGGGTGCTATGGCCTGGGACAAGCTCTACTTTTTCTGTTTCCGCTTTTGTGGGATCTTCTGCCTCGCCCCTTTCCAGCTCTTTTGCTTCTACAGCATGTGCTAAGTTGCTTGCTGGAGCTTTTCGTGCTCTGACGAACACCTTTCTCACCTCGCCTTGATCAATGAAGATCTTTGCGTCTCCTTCTTTGGTGGTGAAGGTGACGGTCAGGTACTTTACATCAGGGCGAATGTGCAAATTTCCCTGTGTCTGTCTGCCGAGGATGGCGTTGTATGACGAAGGAACGTCCATGACTATGAACCTTGCCATGGTAGAGGCGAACAACTCAGCAGTTCCTTTCTCCGAAGTTCCTTTCATCATCAAGGGGAGGTCGATCCACCCGAGGACAGGTAGCTCAGATGGTCCTACGCCGAACGTGGGTGAAGTAACAGGCTTGAGGTCACTCTTGGATAGGCCCAAGCTTGGCAGCAAATGTGAGAACAAGACGTCTGCGTTTGACCCATCTTCCAGCAGTACCCTCTTGACGTCCCAGTTTCCTATCCTCGCCATTATCAGCAATGGATCGTCATGGGGAAATACGATAGTGGAGCCATCCTGGCGGGCCAACTTTTTTGTTGGGCTCTGATATTCCATCACCGCTATCTCTCTGGCCCTTCTTTTCCTTTCCGAGGATGGAAGCCCGGTTGTGATCGTCTGTATTACTCCTGCCGAAGGTGGAGGACGCCTTCTCGGACTTCGGTTCCTTCGCCTGTCTGAATCGTAATCCTCGTCATCGGGCTTTCCTTCTTCCTCTTTTTTCCCTTTCGGGGAAGGTATTCTCAAATAACGCCGAAGCTGGCCCTGCTTTATCAGTGATTCAATGTACTTTTTCAACTGAAAGCAGTCTTCGGTGTCATGACCGTGATCACGGTGGAACTGACAGAACTTCTTCATGTTCCTTCGGTTGTCAACAGTCATGCCCCTCGGTCGTTGGATTTGAGCCCCCTGTTTTCCAATGCCATAAGGACGTTAGCCCTCGTGGTGCTCAGAGGCGTAAAGTTTTGGGGCTTCCTTCCTCCTACTCGCATTCTCCGAGGTCGGCCTGACTGTTCCGTTGGACACCGGGCTTGCTGGCTGGACCCTTCGCCACGAGCGTGAATATGGTCAGCCTTTGGTCCAGTCATTCTCAGTTCTTCGGCTGTCATGTGTTGTTCAGCCCTTCGGTAGAATTCTCCCAGCGTGTCCGGGGGATCTTTGGAGAATTCGTAAAACAAGTGCGAATCCCTCCGGAGGCCCCTCGTCATGGTGAGGATGCGGATTTCGGGACGAAAGTCCGGAACACTGAGGGCCTCCCTGTTGAACCTCTTGACATAGTCACGGATGGTCTCCTCGTTTCTCTGCGCTATGTCAAACATCTGGACGGGCATCTTCGCCGTCGGCTTGCTCCCAATGAACTGTTGGTTGAACGCCGTGGACAGCTCCTGGAACCCCTTGATGTTTCCTGGAGGCAGGGAATTGTACCAGGCAGTTGCTGGTCCTGCGAGGGTGACTTCGAAGCACTTGCAGAGCGTAGCATCGTCAGCCCCATGTAACACCATGCTGCGTTTGTACTTTGTTAGGTGGGCCTGGGGATCAGTCCGACCCTCATAGGTCTCCAGCCGAGGTAGCCTGAAGTCACTTGGCATGGCCGCCTCGACCACTGTTCGGGCGAAAGGAGTTTCATCTCCAGAGACCGTTTCAGTTAGCCTGGCCCAAACAGGCTTGCGTGCCACCTGCTGTTCCACTCTCTCCAGTCTTGCCAAGACTTTCTCCAGGAGGAGCGTAGCACTGGGCTCCTTTTCCTGGTGCCGTCCCTTCGGGGAGCGACTTCGGAACCGAGGTGAGGGGGACCCTGCCTCTGTTGATAAACTTCTTCTGGACGGGATTTCAGGTTGTTTAGACCTTGCTCTTTCCGCCAGCCGTGCCCCGAGGGGCAAGTTATCTGTTGAGGACTCTTCTCGTGGCTCCCCACTTCCCGAGCTATGATGGGTTGCCCTCGGGCTTTTCTCCCGAGGTCGTGCTGACGAAGTGGGTTTTTGCGCCTGGGCTGGTTGCGGCCATCTTCGGTCTATTTGTTGTGTCATTTCAGCCACAACAGACCTCTGAAAGTCTCTTAAAAAATCCATGGTGATGACAAGAGGGCGTTCCTCTTCAGGCAAGGAAGTCTCTGGGGGACTTTGTTCGGTAGCTGGTTGGGTCTCAGGCGCGGACGGGGACTTTGGAAGTCCTCTGTCCTTCGAACGCCGAGTTTCGACAACAGCTACCTGGGAGTAGTTTCCCACAGACGGCGCCAAATGATGCCCCAAGGCATCTTCGTTTGCTGTCATGTTGACAGGTGGAGAGACTTCCTGTGGAGGCAAGCGCCTGGAGCTCAGGTTTCCCAGCTGAGTGCGCCTGAAAAGCTCAAAGAAAAGGTTAGGAGGTCCCCGGTTTGCTTTTCCGGGGAGGACCCTCCGACGCCCAAGTCAGTTTTCTGAGTGAGAGTGGAGGAAGAACACTAAGGGATCAAGTGTCTTGCCTGTTCTGTGTTTTCTCAGAGAGAGGAAAATGCCCTTCCTTTGCCCAGTCCCATTTCCTAGTATTTATAGGAGTAGCTGGTCTGTTCAGATCATGACACGTGTTCGGTCGGATTTGATCTGTCTCTTTGGACCTAGGGGACAGGCAGCCGTTTGCAGCCTCTTTTAGCCCTGGACCCGGACGGGTTGTGTCAGGACTGGGGCGGCTGCGGCGTGTCATTTCGCCGTTCAGATGTGACGTGTAGGGCTTGTGGGTGACATGTCAGAGGCTCCTTAAATGCTCATACCGTACTCCCGAGGTCCCCTGGGCGAGGTCTCCCTTCGGTGCGGGCACCCTCTTCGGATTCTATCCGTCCTTCGGTGCGAGCACCTCCTTCGGGATCTATCCCATA
>SMDT01000150.1:0-205476 GCA_005392925.1 Aquilaria sinensis | reverse complement strand
GAATTCTTTTGGTGCTCAGTTTGGCAAATACCTTTTTTTCTGTTCCATCCATTTGTCCTTATCCTTAATGATAATCCATTTTGACAATATTTGAGTCAATAAAGTAATGCATAAGCCAACTTCCAAAATAATGTTAGTAAAAAGAATGGTCTAGAGGCATTTCTAGTCATCCAAAAAATTGGATCAACCTAACCAAACAAATCAACAGTTCAAGTAAACATTAGAATGGAAGACTTGTCTTCTGTCAAGCAAGATACGAAACAAGAAGAGTAGTTCTTCAAGTGTAAGAAAACAAGACCGATTGGAGCATGTCAAGCTCTAAAAACAAATCTGCTTAAGAAACATTCTCTACATAAACTGTAAGCTATGTCAATGTATGTCCCAAACCCACAATGAAGAGCAGGTTTCTTATCAGCATCTCCATGGTCCTTGCTCTGGGAATATGTCTGTGTTATGCTTCTGCACGTCATGTGCCCAAGCCATCCCAACTCGAAAAATTTGAGGAATGGATGGCTAGTCACAGCCGCGTCTACAAGGATGGATCTGAGAAGGGGAAACGGTTCGAGATTTTCAGGAGACATGTAGAGCACATTGAAGCCCATAATGCTGATAAGAGCAAGAAGTACAAGTTGGGAATCAATGAATTCTCAGATTTAACCGGGGAGGAGTTCATGGCCGGGCGTACCGGTTACAAGATGCCTACTGCTCCTGGTGTTCGATCCTTGAAACTGAGCTCCTTCAAGTATGAAAATGTTTCTGAAGTACCTTCAAGCATGGATTGGAGGAAGGCAGGAGCTGTGACCCCCATTAAGAACCAAGGCCAATGTGGTAATTAAGTTACATCTCTGCTACACTTCCATAAGAAATTATAATTTTTTGGCCTTGTTTTGATTCATTAAATATTGCAGGATGTTGCTGGGCATTCTCTGCAGTGGCGGCCATTGAAGGGATCGCGCAAATCGCAACCGGGGAGCTGATCTCTTTATCGGAACAAGAGGTTGTTGATTGTGACACTAAAGGCACAGACCGAGGATGCAATGGTGGCTGGATGGATGACGCCTTCAATTTCATCATATCTAACAAAGGAGTAACCACAGAATCAAACTACCCTTATCAAGCAGCTGCTGGAACTTGTGACAGAGGGAAGGCAGCAAAAAATGCAGCCAGCGTCACTGGGTATGAAGATGTGCCCTTGAACAATGAGGCAGCTCAGCTAAAGGCTGTGGCCAACCAGCCAGTGTCTGTGGCCATTGATGTTGGTGGGATCAAGAGCTACTCGAGCGGGGTGTTCACCGGAGAATGTGGGACCGAGCTGAACCATGCCATGACCGCGGTCGGGTATGGGACGGCTGAGGACGGGACCAAGTACTGGCTGGTGAAGAACTCATGGGGAACTGGTTGGGGTGAGGATGGTTACATAAGGATACAGAGAGATGTTGAGGCAGAGGAAGAACTTTGTGGTATTGCTATGAAAGCCTCTTATCCAACTGCCTAGAGAACATCTATTTGGCCAGCTCTACAATTTGTATTTGTACATTTGAAGCAATATTATTAACTTGTACATAGTTACTGCTGGAACAAAAAGATTAGGATCGAGTTCACTAAGTTAAAGCTCATTTATTGCCCATTCATATTGTTTTAGATCTAAAACTTGAACAAATTATTTAGGTTGAGTTTGATTTACCCACCACTTTGCTCAATTTTAACTTTACACAACATTTTTGCTTTATTAGGCAAACATTTAGTGTTCAACTTGATTAAAAGCTTGTGGCACATCGTGTATTATTCAATTCAACCTCCAGTAAACTATTGAAACGTAACATTTGTTTTATTTCAAGATATGATGAACATGATTCACCCACTGGTCAGCTGAGCTCAATTCAATTAAGAAAATAGAAGTGATATCGATAGTTTGAAGAAAATACTCAAATCTCTTGTTTGGTTCTGCAATAATATGACTCCAACTTTCTAGAGCTCAAATTCAAACCTAGGAAGAGCACTTGAAATATAATTACACTAGTGTAAGCATTCACATTCTTGATATCATTCGATAATTCTTTATCCTTTGCCAATATAATTAATCTAACCGTCAAATTTAATATTTCAATCATGAAGATCACATGTAGAAATTTTTAACTCAATCCAGTTTGTAAATTTTTGTAATTTACTCC
The DNA here is from genome assembly GCA_005392925.1 of Aquilaria sinensis. NCBI lineage: Eukaryota > Viridiplantae > Streptophyta > Magnoliopsida > Malvales > Thymelaeaceae > Aquilaria > Aquilaria sinensis. The sequence continues at coordinate 203,305 of SMDT01000150.1, read as the reverse complement.
CTAAAATTTGAATATTTGAAATTTATCAACAAAAATGTTTTTATCAGAAAAAAATATTAAAAATTTTCAATTGATTTAAAAATTGATAGGTATGATTTAGATGATAATACGATATATTTGTAATTGCTTTATTATAATCTTAATTCTAAGTATGGATGGCAATTGGGCGGATTGGGTTAGGTTTGAGTCAGGTCATTAAAGTTTAGGTTCAATTGGGTTAGCATCAATTCGGGTTTAGGTTGGGTTATTTGGGTTTGGGTTGAGTAGATTTCTAACTCAGGCATAGTTTATTCAGGTTTGAGTTTAATTCAGGTCAGATAAATTTCAGTCTCGAGTAACTTCAGGTCAGATTATTTGGGTTTTATGTTAGATTTGGGTTTAATCATGTTACTAGTGCATACGCTGGCATGATTGGATTGATTCAATTTTTAATTTAGATTTTGATAAAATTCAAATTAAAGAATTTGATTTTTGATGCAAAGATTTGAAAAGTTTAGAGACCCTTGAGGTCATTTGATGTCAATGTAGGCGAAATAGAAGAGTTTGGGTGTGAATTGGAGGTTTTTAGAAAGTTTTAGGCAAAATTGAAAACTTTGAGGCAAATCTTTCAACTTTCAAGAATTTGAGATAAATTTGGCAATTTTATGAAATTCTGGGCAAAATTTGACAATTTCATAAAGTCATAACTAATTCTACAAATCCCGGAAAGATTGGGCTAAATTGAAAATTCACATAAAATTGGGGACCAGAACGCTAGTCTTAAGAATTTTGTTGGACTTAAAATAAAATTATAGCCAAATTATAGCCTAACAGATATAAACAACTTTAAATTGGATTTAGATGGCGCTTAATTTCTCAAAATCTTATTAGTCATGTTTATGTCTTCCTTAGTATAAATAGGAGTCCTTCATATTATAAAAAATTGAAGTTTGATTTAGTTGCTTTATAGGATTATGTTGAAATAATTTCTTTCAGATTAAGATTGTCAAATTAAGCTAATCACTATTAGTGAGATTACCAAATTTGAGAATACTGAAAATTATTAAGATCTCTTATCAATAAATCCTAGAAGACCCCTAAACAAACTAAGACAAATTATTTTATTAATTTATTCTTCAAATTCTAGAAGATACCTAAACAAAAAGAATTTTTAAAGTACTTTTTGAATTTTTTAAATTGCATGGTCATAATTAATGTATAATTTAGATAAATAATCAATACATAAAAAATAATAAATTTTTAAATATCTGCCAATAATATATTTTATGTTGATTTGGGTTAAAATAGGGTCTTGTCAGATTTAGACTCTTGTCTTTTTGGGTTTGAGTCAGGTTAGTCTTGGGTTCAAATCATTTCGGATTCGGGCCAATTTGGATTTTGTCTAATTTAGGTCCAGGTTATTTTGGGTTCGGGTATTTCGGGTTGGGGTCATTTAGGTTATGGGTTTTTTAGGGTTTCACTTTAATCAGATTCAGGTTCAGATCAGGTTGGGTACAACCAAGTTCACCACTAAAGTAAGGTTGTTTTTCTACGGCCATTACCAATGGTCTCAAAATTACCAACGTGAGATTGTTGGTAATCAATGTGCTGAAAATGTTTTTACCAACGGCTAAATGTTCAATCATTGGTAATTTTCAATATTTGCTTGTTGGTAAAGAAACCGTTGGTAATTACCAACTGTCTAAAATTGATCACTGATAGTAATGGTTTAATTTTTTATCAACGGCTTAAATCGTTGGTATCTATCATACGTTTAATTGTTGGTAAAGTTGCCAATGACTAAAGCCATTGGTAAATTTCATGATATTAAAAAAAATTAAAATAGTTTTTAACATGTTACCGTTGGAAACTGCTTTTTATTTTTTTAAAAAGAAATTGCTTTCATTTATGCAAAAAATTGTTATTTTGAAAAGAAATGATTAAAAAATTTTCCTAACAAACATTACAAGAATTCCTAGCAAATTTGAAATAACTTAAAATTACACAAAGCTAAAAGAAAGAACCTAAATATTGCAATAAAATAAAAATATAATAAAAAAATAAATTACAGATAAAATGAAATAATCTAAAATAATGAAGACAGAGCTTTTTTTCATTAAAAATTTACTAATTGAACTAGCCGGCCGAAAAACGAAGAATGACTACAAATTTTCCATGTTGATCTTAAGCACAACATACACAAAATCTTTCTCCACTACATACATCATCAACGAACCAGCAAAAGACAGATAGCGCAAAAGTAGAATTGAACCTATTGTGCTATGATGTTGGAGATCTTCTTGTCGGCTTTATCCACCAAAAATCCAGTAGCATTATTTACGGAGAAGGGAATAATTACAATTTGACTCTTGAGATTTAGGTGAAATTATATTATATTTTTTTATTTTAAAAATATATATTTTATTTCTATATTTTTAATATAATTTGACATCAGTTTTTAAATCTTAATTTAGATATTACGGTAACTATCTTTTAGTAATTTCAATCTATATGATATTTTTTTTATAGTTAATAAATATTTTAAGTTATTAGTTCTTTCTTTCTGCAATTCTTTTAGTTTTTTAAATAATATTTTTTAAATATCAATTAATTACAAAAGAATACTATACAGATACGATGTGTCTGGAGAAAGCCCATGACGAAAAGAAGATACGATGTGTCTGGAGAAAGAGAGAGAGACAGAAGCAGAAGAAGAGGAAGAGCCATATGAGAGGAGAGAGCGAGAGTAGCATGTGAATTTTATAATTGGAAAAAGGAAACATAAATCTTAATTTAGTCCCACAATTCTCATGTTGTTTTAAGATGGTTTTTTTTTTTTCACTTTCTAATGGTTTAGGCCGTATCAACAGTTATTCATGTTAGTAAGTACTAATAGTGTAAGCCATTAACAAGTTACTAATAATCTAATTATTCGTAATTATTATCAACAATCTAACCTTTGATAAATTATATGTTGAAAAATTGCCACATTTTAGTAATACCCAGAGTTGCCAATTTTTATAATCAAATTAGGTCAGGTTAGGTTTTGATTTGGTTGAGTCGATCAATATTTTTAGGATGAGTCAAATATTACCACCCTAATTCTGAAAATACTTTATCATCCAAATATTGGGTTACAATCAAAGGTCAAGTATACTAGTTTTTAATTCGTGGGAGATTTCGGAAAGAGTTGATCACGGATGGAAACGTCAGCTACCGATTATGTGCCCCCTTATTGACTTGTGTACTTCAATGATTCTGATTAATAATTGGAGAAATTTATCAAGGAATACAATTAAAATGTGAGCCCATCACACCTTCAAGGTTCAATATCGTTCTATTTTGACCCTTTAAGTTTGGAACATACTGTTTCCGCCTACTTTTCTCACACTGTATGTGATCGTCGAACTTTTATTAAAAAAAAAACAGGTTCTTTTCATACCAGTGTTTAAAAGAAGAGGAGAAAAAAATTGATTTCCCAACCTAGGAAGTACCGAATTTTGGAGGTGATGAAAGTGTGATAAATTTTAAAGGCATAAATTACAAAAACCTCTCTCATGTTTGGCCTCGCTTATGATTGCCCCCTCTATTTTAAGACATACTATTTGCCCCAGGTTTTCAGGAACCTACATGCTACAGCTTCATTATTTATTTTGGACATTTAAAGCCTAAGTTATTAATGGAGTGCCAAACAAAAAGTACCATATTAAAATACACATGATTAAAATATGATGATTTACCAAATAGAGATTATTGAATGTGATGATTTATTAAAAAAATATTTTTACTAACTCTTGAAAAACACCACATTCAATCTTTTGTGTTGGCTATACGCTCTTTCTGGTTAACAATATTTTCCATTTGACATTTAAGGATCTTGCTAGCAGTGTTAACTTTAATGTCCAAAATGAACGAATGGGGTGTGGCTGCAGGTGGCTGCAGATATCAGAAAAATTGGGAGATGTAATAATATATTTCCCAAAATATGATGGAACAGAATACATTCCATGTGGAGTTTTTGTAGTTTTTCCAATCTTATAGCCCCTCCATTGACGTCCCATATATATTAAACTATTTAGTTTGATACAGATTAAGAAAACATAAAAAATTTATGTGTTGTTTCTAACTTTTCCCGTAATTTTTTATACATAAACCAAAAAGGTTGAAAAAGTTTAATATTGAAATGATAATTTGAAGTGTAGTATGGTAAATTATTTTGCTAAACATAAAAATATTGCAAAGATTTGAGAGTTTCTAAAATAAAATATATTAACATAGTCTTGGGACAGATGGAGTAACACACAATCTTTTTTTTTTTTAAATTTATGAACTTAATTTTACATGCACTTTGGAAGGAATATTACAAACAACCCAAAACAACACACAAACCTCAAAATTATTCACACTTACAAGCTACCTGTAATAAACTATTTAATATTACATGACCTGTAATTAATCATAATTTCATTTCTTAATTACACTCGAGAATATTTTTTTTTTCTAAAATCTAAAATTCTCCATAATCATTTTCTTTTCACACTAGAGGATAAGAAGCTTTCATGGCAACACCACAGAGCCCTTCTCTTGCCTTCACATCTCTCTTCAGCCTCATGTACCCATTCTCTTCCCAGCGCTTCCCCCAGGAGTTCTTCAGCAGCCAATACTTCTCTCCACCGGCGGCCGTCCCGTATCCAATCGCCGTCACGGCATGATCGAGATCTGTCCCGCACTGGTCGCCGAAAACTCCACTACTGTAGAACTGGAAGTCGAAGCCGCTCCCCTCGATCGCCACCGACACTGGCTGTTGTGCCACCGCCTGCAAGAGGGCTGCCTCGCTGTTGGCCGGGACGTCTCGATAGCCGGAGATGGTGGCAGCCTTGGCTTGCGCTTGCTGCAGGTGCCGTCGGTGGCCTGGTAGGGATAGTTGGACTCGGTGGTGAGGCCGCGGTTGGATATGATGAACTCAAAGGCGCTGTCCGTTACGCAGCCGGAGCAGCCGGCGTCCTCGCCGTTGACGTCGCAGTCGACGAGTTCTTGCTCTGAGAGGGAGATTAATTTGGCTTTCTTGAGAGCCGTTATTCATTCGATGGCCGCCACCGCCGAAAACGCCCAACAGCATCCTATTACATTATCAAACTAATTAATTACTAGTAATATTTCGATAAAAAAAACTAATAATAGTACTTAACAAGTAAATAGAGTATTGGTGGTAAAGATCTCCACCCCATATTTTTCCTCAATAAATCTAAAAGGTTTTTCCTTAAGAGATTATATAAATAGTCATTTAATGCATTATTCTCATTTTTTTTATTTTAAAATTTTTCACTCATCTTATATATCAATTAAAGATCTACAATCTAAGAAGCTCAAAAGATATTTTTAAAATGTTTAAAAAAATTAATTTTTTCTTGTTAAAATTTCCCTTTTATCAAGTTGAGTATGAAAAGAATTTGTAAAAATTAAATATTTTGAAAAAATTATTCAATTTATATTGAAAAATATCATATAAAATTCTTTTTCCGTACAATTAGTAGAATTCAGAATTTTTTACGATTTTTGAAACACGCACAAGATTCTCAAGAACTCAAATTCGTACTTAACCAAAAGAAGCGAGCAACACATATATACTCCTTCCGTCTCTCAGCTGTGTTGACACACTCATTATTTGAGTAAAAAGTAAATATATATATATATTAATATTATATATATATATCTATATATATATATATATATATATATATATTAGCTTTTTATTAAATTTAATTAAGAAAAAAATCTCAATTAATTTTGGAAAGGATCAGCAGTTTTAGACGTTTCTGAAAATGTTTATATGATTATAAAAATCAAGTTAATATATAATTAGTTATTTAATGCATTATTCTCAATTTTGTTGATTTTTTTTTCACTCATCTTATCAGTTAAAGATCTGCAATTTGAGAAGCTTAAATATATTTTTAAAATGTTTAGAAAATTAGTTTTTCTTATAAAATTTTCTTTTTTTTCAAGTTTGGCATGAAAAAAATTGTAAATTAAATATTTTTTTTAAAAATATTCAACTTATTAGTGGCCAAATATCAAATAAAAATTCTTTATTCCTTACCACTGGTAGAATTTAAAAAAAAATTTACAATTTTTGAAACATGACAAGAACTCAAATTGTGGTTAACCAATTAAGGGAGATAGTAACACATACTCCTTCCGTCTCTCTGGTTGACAGGTTCATTATTTTGAGTAAAAACTAAGAACAGTTTATTTTTTATTTTTATATTAGCTTTTTATTAAATTTAATTAAGAAAACATCTCAATTAATTTTCGAAGGGATCAGTAGTTTTAGATGTTTCTTAAAATGTTTTTATATGAATATAAAAATCAAATAAAATATAATCCAAATGATACATCTTTTAATAATTATACCAAAAGGTTATAGTTTAGGGTTAATTAAAATTTTCCCCTAAAGTTTAGGTAAATTACACTTTGCATCTTCTACTTCATAAATATACACTTTATCCCTTATCTTTTTAATACAGTCCAATAGTAACTTCTTAAATTTTAATTTAGACATTATGAAAGCTATTTTTTCGTAATTTTAATCTGTATAATATTTTTTTACAATTAATAAATATTTTAAACTATTAATTTTTTTCTTTCTGTAAATGAAAATAGTACTTTTTTCAAATATCAATTAACTAAAAAAAGTACTATATAGATTAAAATTACTTGAAGATAAATATTGTACATTCTAAATTAATATTTTAAAATTTACTGTCAAACTGCATTAAAAAGGTAAAAGAAAAATATATTTTTGAAATAGGAGAAATAAAGTGTAATTTTACTTAAACCTCATGGGTTAAATTGTATTTATTCCTATAAATTTTTTATGAAAATCGAGTTTTGCATAAAGGTACTTACTCCGTGCCATTAGTTGACTTTATTTTACTGCACTTGTATGTATTTAATACTATCTTCTAATTTTATCATCCATTTGGTCCTTGAAACGATATAAGAAGAAAGAAAACAATTAATGATATATAAAAATAGAATAGTTTTGGAGTTTTAATTAAATCCAAAAAATTGGCAAGAAAGGAACAGTCGACGTCGACGTAGGAAAATGACCTATGAGCCGTCTGTTTATATTTAAAGAATTTCATTTTTTTTTTCAGCGAAAGATAACTTTATTAATGATAAATAGTTATTAAACAAAAAAAGAGTATACATAGTTAACAAACGTGGATGAAATGCGATTTTTTTTTCTATTCAGAAGCATTTTAGGGAACCAGTGAAGAGGTCAGAGTCGAACGCTAAACCTCCTCATAATGTCCCAAAATCTTTAGCCATTAGGCCAAAGATGCGATTATTTTGTATGGTTAATGAAAAAAAAAATTAATGGTGCATGAATTTTCTTTTCATACATGAGTACCCCATAGAAACATGAAAATTAATTATGGCACCCATTTTTTGTGGTACATGTATCAAAATAATTTCTATAAGGCACTTAAATGTACTAAAAGTGAAACTATGGTATCAAAAACAATTAAAACCCTTGGCACAAAGAAGGGATTTTATTACTAACCACAATCGCCTTGGTCTTTGATAGGGGTAACAACACCTTTTGTCCTCCAATCCAAGGAAGTTGGAACTGCAGACATGCTCCCATGATGATAAGTTCTGGGTTTCAAGTCAACCTAGCCTTGTATCTGGTATGAGTCGGCCGGAATTTTTTGTTGGTCAAATCCGCAAATTTATTGACACAAAGTTTGTACCCTTTCTCCACACCATATATTATTAAAAGCCTCAATCCTCTCAACGTTGTCTTTGAATATGACAAACCGCCGCGCCTTTTTCAGCCTCATCAGCATAGGAGCGGCCGTGTTCGGCCATCCACTAGTCGTGCCGCTGCAGCATGTAGCTGTCGTGGCTGAGGGAGAGGGCCGGGGAGGTGTAAATGGCCAAAACTACCGAGAGAAGCCATAGCCAAGGAAAGGTATTTGTGTTGTTGTGTAGAAGCCACTGTATAGGTGGGAATGTACAAGTGAATATTTGAATTTGAGAGGTGCGGATTCCAATTTGTTTTGGGGGTTTTTATAGGAAAAAATTCTTGTCATTTGTTGTGTTCTTCTCCAAGTGTTAGTATAGAATATGACTTGCATGTATGCTTTGCCAATATTGTACTGGACTAGAAAACTGGTTGCAGAATTTCGTAGTTATATACATCAGTTATCTGGGTCTTTCGGGAGATCTTCTTAGAGATGAAATGCCCCTTCACTCTTAATATTCTTGATCAATAAATCACCCATCTGGGTCTTGTTTCATCGGAATAATAATAATAATAATAATAATAATAATAATAAAACTACCTCAGAAGCTATGGCATGATTGATTGAGCCTACAAATGATGACGTGATGATCGCGAATAATGACATAGATTGTTGTATGATGCGCGATTCATATGTTACTAGTGTGTGCAGTATTCCTAATTTAGAGAATCTCATATAAGCAATCATTCCAATGGAACTTATACTTACAAATACGAATTGAATTTTTTCTTCAAATTATGTGGTGTAAAATAAATTGAAATAACGTTATGTACATGACTTGTTTGAGTTAAATCGGCACCTAATTATTTCAGAAACTAAATCGCAGAAAATATCCTTAAGGTTTGGATAAAAAAGCAGTTTGTCACATATTATTTCAGAAACCTATGCTTTATTAGTTGCTTGCTTAATTAACTTTGAAATCCACATTCAACTGTTAAATATATGTCATGCAGTAAATGAAACTATCTGATGCCCCAAAGCATCTTCGTTTGTTGTCATGTTGACAGGTGGGGAGACTTCCTGAGGAGGCGAGCGCCTGGAGCTCTGGTTTCCCAGCTGAGTGTGCCTGAAAAGCTCAAGGAAGAGGTTAGGAGGTCCCCGGTTTGCTTTTCTGGGGAGGACCCTCCGACGCCCAAGTCAGTTTTCTGAGTAAAAGTGGAGGAAGAACACTAAGGGATCAATTGTCTTGCCTGTTTTGTGTTTTCTCAGAGGGTGGACAATGCCCATCCTTTGCCCAGTCCCATTTCCTAGTATTTATAGGAGTAGCTGGTCCGTTCAGATCATGACACGTGTTCGGTTGGATTTGATCTGTACTTTTGGACCTAGGGGACAGGCATCCGTTTGCAGCCTCCTTTAGCCCTGGACCCGAACAGGTTGTGTCAGGACTGGGGCGGCTGTGGCGTGTCAGTTCGCCGTTCTGATGTGACGTGTAGGGCTTGTGGGCGACATGTCAGAGGCTCCTTAATTGCTCATATCGTACTCCCGAGGTCCCCTGGGCGAGGTCGCCCTTTGGTGCGTGCACCCTCTTCGGATTCTATCCGTTTTTTGGTGCGAACACCTCCTTCGGGATCTATCCCATAGTTCTGGGAGTTCCCTTGATGAACACCTTCTTCGGGACTTATACCCATAGTCCGGTGATTCCCTTGTTTAGGTGTTTCTCGTTCGGGGAAGATCCTCTTCGGGGCTTCTGCCTTCGGGGAGATTCTTCCTTGCTTCAGAGAGATGGCTTTCTTTCCCGAAGACGGTCAGTTTGGCCCCTCGAGGGAGACGGTGTTATCCTCGGAATTCCTGACGAGCTAACCGAAGTCTCGAGCTCATAGTGTTTGACTTCGCACCTTCCGAGGTCAGTAAAAAGATCCTCTCTTGGGTGACGTCAGACTACTCGGCCAATATTCTGGCAGGGAGTTACTACCGAGGAGGCAATAGCCTTTGGCTATCACAGGCCCCCCTCCGAAAAGTTGAAAATGAGAAACTTCGGTTCATCGGTTTTCGGGTCCTGTGGTTGTGATATCTGCGCCGAAGACGCCTTCTTCTGCCTAAAGCGATGGGCAGCCCTTTTTGTGTCCTCGAGGTGCGAGAAGATAGGCTGTCCCTGTGCCGAAGATACACCTTCTGCCCGAAGTCACAGGCTGTCTCTTGGTGTCCTCGTGGCGAGGGAAAATAGGATAACCTTGTACCGAAGATAGACCTTTTGCCCGAAGTCACAGACTGTCTTTTGGTGTCTTCGAGGTAACCTACTTTTTTGCCTTTATAGGTCTGCTCATGCGTTGCATCCTGTGTCCAGCAGAGTCAGTCTAGGGCGGCGCCTCTAGACCAAATGGTGTCAGAGGGCGTGCTCGACGTGATGGACGACACGTGGCACGTTTGCTGCGCGATGACCGACACATGGCACACTATTATTGGGTGGGAATGCACTGAGTACGGCAGGCGCGACTTTTCAGGCGCATTTAGCAGTTATGGCGACGCTTCGCCTTCCGAGGGGTACTAATGACGACGGTTCACCTGGCCTTCTCGGCCTATATATACCAGCCCTGTCATAACCCTCTTTTTGCTTCTGCTTTTGCTTTCTTCTGCCTTCTAATTCTCTCCCGATTTTCCGCGGCGGTTCTCCTTTTTCAGGCGTTTTTCCGACCACTTTTCACGACGGCTTCCAGAAATCCAGATTTCGGCAAGACCTTTGGTGGGTTTTAGTCCTTTTGCTTTTTTCAAAGCTTCTTCTTTGTTTTTCCCGAACTCGTTTTCGTTGTTTTTCCCGAACTCATTTTCGTTGTTTTTCCCGAACTCATTTTCATCATGCCTGTTCCCGAGAGTTGGCAACCTCTTCTTTCTCACCCCTGCTGCACTACTCCGGCAAAACTAGCGAAGTGGAAGAAAAAGTTTTTCTTACCCTCTTACTCTGTGACGAGGTTGCCCCGTCCTGACCAATTTCCTTTCTCCAACCGAAGTGATGAAATCACCGTTTTCCGAGCCCAACTGAAGGCCGGACTTCGGTATCCCCCCCCGGAGATGGTTAGCGCGTTCTGCAACTTCCATGGCATTGCCGTTAACCAACTCCCACCGAACTCGTACTGCTATTTCAATGCCTTCCTCTGTATGTGCGGCGTTTTCAAAATAAAACCTCACTTTGTAGTTTTTCTTCAGTACTACAAGCTCTTCGTGGTCCCGAAGGGTGGCTTCTACTTTATGCTACCTCGGGGATCCGGGAGCAAAAAGTATACGTTCACCTTCGCCACCAAAGACAGCTGGCGAGGGTGGCAACAAAAATTCTTTTTCCTGAAGAAGTCGGAGACTTGGTCGCACGTCCCGACCAAGTGGGCTTAGGGGAGGCTCAAGATTGATGTTGTTGACCCGAAGATACTGCTAGACGCCGACGTAGCACCTATCTTTGAGGACTTCGACAGGCGCATCCGGGCCATCTCTGACTGGGCTGCCGAGGTCTCTCCTCGTGCCCTTTACCCCTTTCCGATCAACTGGAGGCTCATGACCGAAGAGGTCCTTCGGGAACTCAAGGTGGTAAAGGAGCATGAGACAGACCTCAACATGCCGAAACCGGCTTCTTCGGGGAAGGACTCCTGGCTCGTGAAACTCCTTCGGGGGAATGAGACTTATGAGTCTTTTTATGAGAGTAAGTTACTTTCTCATTTTTCCCTTCATAACTTCATCTTGGACTTACACTGATCTTCTTTTTCTTTTTTCAGAGATGGGCGACGACGCGGCTGCCTTCTACAAGGCTCTTTTTACCGGGCAGGCCGAGAGGGGCGAACAGACAAAGAAGGCCGCCTCTCGGAGGCGGAAGCAGACTTCGGCCGGCCCTCCTTCCAAACGGGCAAAGAAAGCTGCTCCTTCCTCTCTTCCGCAAATTCCGGAGGAGGTAGGCGAGGAGCCCGAAGACCCTGCTGCCCCTTTGCCCGAGGTTCCTTCTGCCGACGTCCCTTCTTCTTCCGACGTCCTTCCTCAAAGCCCCACGCCTTCGCATGCTCTTCTGGAGGGCGATGGGGAGGAGACCCCTTCTGCCGAGGAACGGCGCCAAATAAAAGGCAAGGGGATCTCTACTGAGGCGACGTCGATTCTTGACGACGACGTTACCGAGGTGCCAGCAGGTTTGTACTTTGTCGAAGAACCTTTTTTTTTTTTTTTTTGTAAATCCTTAAGGGTTTTCTGGCCTTAACCAATTTTTCTGCCTTGTTGTGCAGCGGAGGTGGCCGCTCCTGACTGGGTTGCCGAACACGCCCGCAAGAGGGCCCTTCGGGATGCCAAAGTCCCAGCAGGGAAAGTTCCGAAGGAGCCCTTCTGGACGTTCACGGAGGACATGAATATGTACTCCGAGGACTGTCCCGAGATGGCCAGGCAGGTGTGCAAAGGGGTGCTTACTGAGGCCTCTTACAAGGCCCTTACGGCGGCTTACCCAGGCGACAACTCTTTGGCCGCCAAACTCACTGAACATGCCGCCCAGGTACGCTTCACTGTTTCCTCAGTGCCAATTTCGCCTTTGCTTTTTACTTAGCATCATTTTCCCTTTGTTTGCTTTTTTTTGCAGCTGATGGGGTATGCCGGGTTGCTCCGTGTTCGGGTGGCGCGAGAGTCAGAAAGGAGGGCGTCACTCTGGGACCTTTACACCAAGACGAAGGCCCAGTGTTCGGCGTTGGCTGCCGACAATGCTCAGCTGAAGCAGTCTTCAGAGAAGGAAATTGCTGAACTTCGGGAGGGGTTCATAAAAGAGAAAGAGGAACTTGAGAAAGGCACCTCCCAGAAACTTTCCGACATCGGCTCTCGGATGGCGGAGCTAACTTCGATCGTAGAAACGATTCAAAAGGATAAGTCAGAAAGTGACGCAATCCTTGCGAAGACGCTCGAGGAAAAGGCCCAGCTCGAAGCCGAGGTCGCATCTCTGAAGAAGCCTTCAGAAGAGAAGAAGAAGATGAAGGCATTGAAGAGAAAGTTCAAGGATTTGGAGAAGGATTACGCGGATTTGGCGGTCAAGAAGCGGGAGTCCGATGATATGACGAAGTTGGGCTTTCAAGACGGCTTCTGTCTTGTTCGGCACCAAATTCTGCAGAAGTTCCCAGATTTTGACCTCTCCTTCCTGGAAGGCATGAACATCCCCAAGGAGCCTCGGTGGACTTGGTCCAAGATCGAGCACTTGAAACTGCCTCCTTCTCTCCCGGCGCCGAAGGCTGCTGACAAAAGCACAGAGGCTGGCAGTTTTCAAGACGCCGAGGTTCCTTAGTACTAGGGCCTTTTGCCTTCATTTTCTTCTTCTTTTTTGTAGTCTTTCAGCAACTTTCTTCTCTGTAAGCACTCTTTGGCTCAATAGATAAAAATTTGGCTAAGTATTTTTTGCCAGATTCCTTTGTTTCCTTCTGTCCCGAACATAATTCTCAAGAGACTTCGGAAAACCATACTTTTGCTTTCCTTTGTCCCGAACATATTCGAGACTTCGGAAAACCATACTTTTGCTTTCCTTTGTCCCGAACATATTCGCTCAAGAGACTTCGGAAAACCATACTCTTGCTTTCCTTTGTCCCGAACATATTCGCTCAAGAGACTTCGGAAAACCATACTCTTGCTTTCCTTTGTCCCGAACATATTCGCTCAAGAGACTTTGGAAAAACTTACTTTTGTTTTCCTCGGCGATTGCTTTCGTGAGACTCTTGTTTTGTACTTCTTCAGAACTTTTTACTTAGACAAATTTTTCCAACTTGTGCAATACAACTTTCCCACCGAACTTTTTAGGCATAGAATTTTTTCAAGGCCTCTGAGTGCCAAGTATTTTTTAATTCTATGCCTTCGGCATCACCGAGCTTATAAACTCCTTTTCGTACTTCGGCAAGTACCAGGTAGGGTCCTTCCCAATTTGCGCGAAGTACCCCGTGGGACGGCTTTCGGGGTGCAAATTCAGCCTTTCGGAGAACGAGGTCTCCCTTCTTTATTCCTTTTGGCCTGGCGCGTAGGTTTATGGCTGCTGCCACTCTTTGCTGGAAAGCTTTTCTTCTCAGCTCGGCTACTTCTCTGTGTTCGCTGACGAGGTCGAGCTTGGTTCTCAGGCCGAGGTCATTTCCTTTTTCATCGAACACTTGGACTCGTATTGACGGTTGTACTACTTCGACAGGGATGATGGCCTCTGTACCGAAGACGAGTGAAAAAGGCGTTTCCCCTGTGGCTCTTCGGGGTGTTGTTCGGTAGCTCCATAACACGCTTTGGAGTTCTCCTGGCCATTTCCCTTTTGCTTCTCCCAATCTCTTTTTCAGACCATCTTTTATGGTCCTGTTAGATACTTCCACCTGCCCATTACTTTGGGGGTGAGCTACTGGGGCGAAGTGCATTTTTGTCCCGAGGTCGCTAATGAACTCTTGGAATCCTTTGTCTATGAACTGGGATCCATTGTCCGCTACGAGTACCCTCGGTATGCCAAATCTGCATACGATGTTTTTCCATACGAACTTCTGCACTTCTTTTGCCGAGATAGTTGTCAGAGGTTCTGCCTCGACCCACTTAGAGAAATAGTCTACTGCTACTACGCAGAACTTTACGCCTCCAGGCGCTGTTGGGAGTGGCCCAATGAGATCTATGTCCCAAACTGCGAAGGGCCAAGGATAGTCTGCCGCAGTCACGAATTCCGAGGGTGTTCTTTGGATGTTCGCATGTCTCTGGCAACTACCACATTTCCGGACGAACTGCTTGGCGTCCTTTCTCAGGGTAGGCCAGAAGTATCCTTGGCGAAGTATCACTGCTACTAGGGCGTCGGTTCCGATGTGCGAACCACAGGCACCTTCGTGAACTTCTTCGAGGATCATTTCAGTATCCTTGGCGAAGTATCACTGCTGCCAGGGCGTCGGTTCCGATGTGCGAACCACAGGCACCTTCTTGAACTTCTTCGAGGATCATTTCAGTATCCTCTTCACTAACACACCTCTGTAGTGGATTTGCATATCCTTGCTGATATAGTTCTTCTCCAATTAAGAAGAAACGTCCGAAGCGCCTTCGCACTTTTGCGGCTTCACTGGGGTCTTCGGGGAGTGTGTTGGTTGCGAGATACGTTTTGATTGGTTCTTTCCATCCTTTCCCCGAGGTCGCTATGCTTAACACCGCGACGCTGGGGTGGCTTAGCACTTCGGTGCAAGTTTTGGACTTCGCCAAACAGTCTGCCTCAGCATTTTCTCGTCGGGGTACGTTCTCGATTTTCACGACGTCGAACTCCCGAATAAGCTTTGTTACCAACTCATGGTATTTCGCCAAGGTCGGGTCTTTCGCGCCATAGTCCCCTGCCATTTGCCGGACCACCAGCTGGGAATCACTATGGGCTTTCAAGTTTCTCACGCCAATTTTTCTGGCCAGGCGTAATCCTGCTATGAGGGCCTCATACTCGGCCATGTTGTTGGTGGCGTTGAAACTGAACTTGATGGCCTTCATTACTTCTAGGCCTTCGGGGCCTCTGATAATCACTCCAGCTCCCTGGTGTTCGGATCCTGAGGCCCCGTCAACATATAACGTCCATTCTGGCTCGTCTTCGCCCGAAAACGAATGTCCCTCCTCGGTGTTTGGTACTTCGGCGATGAAGTCTGCCAAAGCTTGAGCTTTTATAGCTTTCCGGGGTTCATACGTGATGTCGTGTTCGCCAAGCTCTATACACCACTTGGAAAGCCTTCCCGAATGATCCACTTTCCTCATAACATCCCGTAGAGGCAGGGTACTTCGGACGATAATGGGGTGAGCCTGAAAGTATGGCCGTAGCCTCCTTCCTGCAACTACCAAGGCATATATAGCTTTTTGAAGCAAAGGGTACCTGACTTCGGCGCCATGCAGGGACTTGCTGACATAGTAGACCGGCCATTGCTTTGGCCCTTCTTCTTTCACGAGGACCGAGCTCACAGCTTTTTTCGTGACGGCGAGGTATAATACGAGGGGCTCTCCCTCCCGAGGTTGCCGCAGGGTCGGCAGGCTGGCCAAGTAGACTTTGAGTTCTTCCCAGGCTTTTTGGCAATCTTCATCCCAAGGATGACCATTCCTTCCGAGGTCGCCTTCCATCTTTGCTGCCTTTGTGAGGACTTTGAAGAAGGGTCGACACCTATCTCCGTACCTGGAAATAAACCTGCTCAGAGAGGTTATTCTTCCGGTGAGTCTTTGCACGTCTTTGACTGTGGCAGGAGTTCGGAATTCAAGCAGAGCCTTAATCTTCTCGGGGTTAGCATCGATGCCTCTTTCGGATACCATGTACCCAAGGAACTTTCCCGAGGTCACCCCGAAGATGCGTTTTTCAGGATTAAGGCGGATCCCGAAGGCTCTGAGTTTTTGGAAGGTTTCCTCTAAATCTGCAACGTGGTAGCCAGGCAGTTTGCTTTTGACTATCATATCATCAACATACACCTCCATGTTCCTCCCCATTTGGTCTTTGAAGACCTTGTTCATCAGCCTCTGGTAGGTGGCTCCTGCATTTTTGAGTCCGAAGGGCATCCTGATATAGCAATATGTTCCTCCCTCGGTGATGAAGGCAGTCTTCTCTTCATCTTCGGGGTCCATCCTTATCTGATGATACCCACTGAAAGCGTCCAGGAAACTTAGGAGCCCGTACTCGGCAGTTGAGTCTACCAGTTGGTCTATTGGCGGAAGAGGATATGAATCTTTCGGGCAAGCATCATTCAAATTTTTGAAGTCGATGCACATCCACAGCTTACTACTTCCTTCTTTTGTGGCAATTACTACGTTGCTTAGCCATTCGGGGTAGTTTACCTCCCGGATAACGCTAGCGTCTATCAGACGCTGGACTTCGATTTTGACGAAGTCACTTTTGTGAGCTGAGATGCTCTGTTTCTTTTGCCGGACAGGTTTTGTTTCCGTTGCTTAGCCATTCGGGGTAGTTTACCTCCCGGATAACGCTAGCGTCTATCAGACGCTGGACTTCTGTCTTGACGAAGTCACTTTTGTGAGCTGAGATGCTCCGTTTCTTTTGCCGGACAGGTTTTATTTCCGTACTCACTTTGAGGCTATGCTGGATTACGCGAGGGTTTACCCCTGGCATGTCCTTCGGCGAGTAGGCGAACAGATCTTTATTTGCAAGCAGAAAAGATACAAGTTTTTCCTTGTCTCCTTCGGCCATGCTTTTCCCTATTCGGGTACTATGGCCTGGGACAAGCTCTACTTCTTCTGTTTCCGCTTTTGTGGGATCTTCTGCCTCGCCCCTTTCCAGCTCTTTTGCTTCTACAGCATGTGCTAAGTTGCTTGCTGGAGCCTTTCGTGCTCTGACGAACACCTTTCTCACCTCGCCTTGATCAATGAAGATCTTTGCGTCTCCTTCTTTGGTGGCGAAGGTGACGGTCAAGTACTTTACATCAGGCCGAATGTGCAAATTTCCCTGTGTCTGTCTGCCGAGGATGGCGTTGTATGACGAAGGAACGTCCATGACTATGAACCTTGCCATGGTAGAGGCGAACAACTCAGCAGTTCCTTTCTCCGAAGTTCCTTTCATCATCAAGGGGAGGTCGATCCACCCGAGGACAGGTAGCTCAGATGGTCCTACGCCGAACGTGGGTGAAGTAACAGTCTTGAGGTCACTCCTGGATACGCTCAAGCTTGGCAGCAAATGTGAGAACAAGACGTCTGCGTTTGACCCATCGTCCAGCAGTACCCTCTTGACGTCCGAGTTTCCTATCCTTGCCATTATTAGCAATGGATCGTCATGAGGGAATACGATGGTGGAGCCATCCTCGCGGGCCAATTTTTTCATCGGGCTCTGATATTCCATCACTGCTATCTCTCTGGCCCTTCTTTTCCTTTCCGAGGATGGAAGCCCGGTTGTGATCGTCTGTATTACTCCTGCCGAAGGTGGAGGACGCCTTCTCGGACTTCGGTTCCTTCGCCTGTCTGAATCGTAATCCTCGTCATCGGGCTTTCCTTCTTCCTCTTTTTTCCCTTTCGGGGAAGGTATTCTCAAATAACGCCGAAGCTGGCCCTGCTTTATCAGTGATTCAATGTACTTTTTCAACTGAAAGCAGTCTTCGGTGTCATGACCGTGATCACGGTGGAACTGACAGAACTTCTTCATGTTCCTTCTGTTGTCAGCAGTCATGCCCCTCGGTCGTTGGATTTGAGCCCCCTGTTTTTCCAACGCCATGAGGACGTTAGCCCTCGTGGTGCTCAGAGGTGTAAAGTTTTGGGGCTTCCTTCCTCCTACTCGCATTCTCCGAGGTCGGCCTAACTGTTCCGTTGGACACCGGGCTTGCTGGCTGGACCCTTCGCCACGAGCGTGAATATGGTCAGCCTTCGGTCCGGTCATTCTCAGCTCTTCGGCTGTCATATGTTGTTCAGCCCTTCGGTAGAATTCTCCCAGCGTGTCCGGGGGATCTTTGGAGAATTCATAAAACAAGTGCGAATCCCTCCGGAGGCCCCTCGTCATGGTGAGGATGCGGATTTCGGGACGAAAGTCCGGAACACTGAGGGCCTCTCTGTTGAACCTCTCGACATAGTCACGGATGGTCTCCCCGTTTCTTTGTGCTATGTCAAACATCTGGACGGGCATCTTCGCCGTCGGCTTGCTCCCAATGAACTGTTGGGTGAACGCTGTGGACAGCTCCTGGAACCCCCTGATGTTTCCGGGAGGCAGGGAATTGTACCAGGCAGTTGCTGGTCCTGCGAGGGTGACTTCAAAGCACTTGCAGAGTGTAGCATCATCAGCCCCGTGTAGCACCATGCTGCGTTTGTACTTTGTTAGGTGGGCCTGGGGATCAGTCCGACCCTCATAGGTCTCTAGCCGAGGTAGCCTGAAGTCACTTGGCATGGCCGCCTCGACCACTGTTCGGGCGAAAGGAGTTTCATCTCCAGAGACGGTTTCAGTTAGCCTGGCCCAAACAGGCTTGCGTGCCACCTGCTGTTCCTCTCTCTCCAGTCTTGCCAAGACTTTCTCCAGGAGGAGCGTGGCACTGGGCTCCTCTTCCTGGTGCTTGGAGGTTCTTGGGTAAAAGGACTGTTGCCGTCTCTTCGGGGAGCAACTTCGGTACCGAGGTGAGGGGGACCTTGCCTCTGGCGACAAACTTCTTCTGGACGGGACTTCGGGTCGTTCAGACCTCGCTCTTTCCGCCAGCCGTGCTCCGAGGGGCAAGTTATCTGTCGAGGACTCTTCCCGTGGCTCCCCACTTCCCGAGCTATGATGGGTTGCCCTTGGGCTTTTCTCCCGAGGTCGTGCTGGCGAAGTGGGTTTTTGCGCCTGGGCTGGTTGCGGCCACCTTCAGTCTATCTGTTGTGTCATTTCAGCCACAACAGACCTCTGAAAGTCTCGTAAAAAACCCATGGTGATGACAAGAGGGCGTTCCTCTTCAGGCAAGGAAGTCTCTGGGGGACTTTGTTCGGTAGCTGGTTGGGTCTCAGGCGCGGACGGGGACTTCGGGAGTCCTTTGTCCTTCGAACGCTGAGTTTTGACAACAGCTACCTGGGAGTAGGTTCCCACAGACGGCGCCAAATGATGCCCCGAGGCATCTTCGTTTGTTGTCATGTTGACAGGTGGGGAGACTTCCTGAGGAGGCGAGCGCCTGGAGCTCTGGTTTCCCAGCTGAGTGTGCCTGAAAAGCTCAAAGAAGAGGTTAGGAGGCCCCCGGTTTGCTTTTCCGGGGAGGACCCTCCGACGCCCAAGTCAGTTTTCTAAGTGAAAGTGGAGGAAGAACACTAAGGGATCAAGTGTCTTGCCTGTTTTGTGTTTTCTCAGAGGGAGGAAAATGCCCATCCTTTGCCTAGTCCCATTTCCTAGTATTTATAGGAGTAGCTAGTCCGTTCAGATCATGACACGTGTTCGGTCGGATTTGATCTGTACTTTTGGACCTAGGGGACAGGCAGCCGTTTGCAGCCTCCTTTAGCCCTGGACCCGGACAGGTTGTGTCAGGACTGGGGCGGCTGCGGCGTGTCAGTTCGCCGTTCTGATGTGACGTGTAGGGCTTGTGGGTGACATGTCAGAGGCTCCTTAAATGCTCATACCGTACTCCCGAGGTCCCCTGGGCGAGGTCGCCCTTCGGTGCGTGCACCCTCTTCGGATTCTATCCGTCCTTCGGTGCGAGCACCTCCTTCGGGATCTATCCCATAGTTCTGGGAGTTCCCTTGATGAACACCTTCTTCGGGACTTATACCCATAGTCCGGTGATTCCCTTGTTCAGGTGTTTCTTGTTCGGGGAAGATCCTCTTCGGGGCTTCTGCCTTCGGGGAGATTCTTCCTTGCTTCAGAGATATGGCTTTCTTACCCGAAGACGGTCAGTTTGGCCCCTCGATGGAGACGGTGTTATCCTCGGAATTCCTGACGAGCTAACCGAAGTCTCGAGCTCATAGTGTTTGACTTCACACCTTCCGAGGTCAGTAAAAAGATTCTCTCTTGGGTGACGTCAGACTCCTCGGCCAATATTCTGGCAGGGAGTTACTACCGAGGAGGCAATAGCCTTTGGCTATCATTTTCCTTTCTTACAATTAAAAGCTGAATTAGTGAGATATAGAATATATTAGATATTACAATTACTCCTATATCTTATAATATTGTGCATATGTAACAAAAATGTTTTTCATTTTAAAATACTAGCCCTCTATTAGTATATGCCAAAGAAGAAAACACTTTCGTAAAAGTACGTTTTATATGTGGTATTCTCTGCAACCAAAATGTGTCTCCTTTTCATATTTGTTCATTTTCTTCAAAATGTTACTATTCTTATCATATAAAATTTATGAATGAGATAATTTTAAAGGCAGACATATAATACAACCTCTATTTGGCAAAACCTATTTTAATATAATTTTTAAGATTTTTTTACAATATAAATGAATTTGAATATATTTAAATTAGATTTTAGTCACAAACATAAAATAGCCAACTTCTAAGAAATAAAGAGAGTATTTTTATTTGGTACTATACATCCATAATGCTTCCAAAAGAAAAATAATTGTTACACACAGGGAAAACATTAGTTAATTTGTAAATGTAATACTATACTACTCTCCTACAATTAATTTCCTATATGTCTCTTCCCATGTACACGCACATGTCTACGTCTGTGAAAGAAAATCATTGCGGCCCGACGTACACAATTGAAAATCTGTCTCAGAAAATTCAAACCTTTTAGATTAAAAAAATTAAAAATTACGTACTTTTTTCTTCTTTATATTTTAAAATTAATTTGTTATTTCAGTAATTATTGACTTAATTTGTATGTAAGTTAGAGCTTTAGGAAACTAAAAATATTTTTAAAATAACTTTCAGACTCCATAATGAAGCTTTTTATCATCTAAGAACTAAACAAACTGGGAAGAATTGTGAGATGGCCGTGCAAATTGATATGAACAAAGTTTGTGATAGAATTTGAATCTACGAGAAGTATTGGGTCTGACTCAAAATGGATAGAATCGATTATAGGATTGGTGACTTTAGTATTTTATAGGCCAAACTATATATTTGCCCCCTGAACTTACCCAACTCGAGTGAGTTGGTCCACAACTTAGTACTCAGTAAATATAAGCTTTTAAACTTGAAAAAACTATGCGAGTTAGTCCATTAGCTCAGTCATATTAATGGAAAAATTAAAAAAGTCCTTTTCATCTATTTTATTATGGCACATGAAGTGCTCTTATTTTAAAATCATTTAAATAAATTATCTCCTTTACCTAGGGATAAAAGTTCAGGTTGTAAGATCAAATTTAGGTTAAAATTCGATTTTTATAGCATGTTCCTAACCCTATCCTGACCCTATTCTAGTCATAACCCAAATTGACCTAAATCCTACTATTTTATTTTTTGATGTTTTGATTGGTTTCCGTCGATATTTATTTTTTGGCAAATGTGTCTAGAATCATGAGAATAAATTATTGCAATAATAGTAAAAACGACCTAGAAAGGGCTCGTAGTCTGCTATAGGTCAAGCAAATATGTATGGATCAATCAAATATACATATTTGTTATAGTACTAATATTATAAATAAAAGAAGTAGTAAATAAAAATTATGAGTGATTTCTAAAAATTAATTAATGATTGATTCAAAGCATTGAAAAATTGATTTGGTAAATATAAAATATGTGACATAAAATCAAAGACCTGACATATCTAATATGCTAAAGGAAAGTTTGATCCGCTCCATTTCTTATTTACTAAATGCAAGATATTTAAAAAGCAAGAATTAATTATTCTTTATGTAATTATTTTTTATGTCGGGTCTTTGATTTTATGTCACATATTTTATGTTTAAATATCTTGAATTTACTAAACAAGAAATGGAGTAGGATCAAACTTTCCCTTCTCGTATTAAAAATGTTAGGTCTTTGATTTTATGTCACATATTTTATATTTACCAAATTAATTTTTCAATGCTTTGAACTAATCATTAATTAATTTTTAGAAATCACTCATAATCTTTATTTATTACTTCTTTTATTTACAATATTAGTACTATAACAAATATGTATATTTGATTAACCCATACATATTTGCTTGACCTACAGTAGACTACGAGCCCTCTTTTAGTTTGTTTCTACAACACTATTATTGCAATAATTTATTTTAATGATTCTAGGCACATTTGCCAAAAAACAAATATTGATGGAAATCAATCAGAACATCACAAAATAAAATAGTAGGATTTAGGGTCAGGTTGAGTTTGACTAGAATAGGGTTGGGATAAGGTTAGGGACATACTATAAAAATTGAGTTTCAACCCAAACTTGATCTTACAACCCGAACTTTCATCCCCAGGTAAAGGAGATGGTTTATTTGAATGATTTTAAACTAAGAGTACTTCATGTGCCATAATAAAAGAGATTAAGAGGAATTTTGTAATTTTCCCATCAATATGGTTGAGCTAATGGACTAACTCGCATAGTTTTTCAAAGTTCAGGGGCTTATATTTATTGAGTATTGAGTTGTGGATCAACTCGCGTGAGTTGGGTAAGTTCAGGGACCAAATGTATTGTTTGGCCTATTTTATATATTGTTATTGGTTAATGGAAGGGAGCCAGATGGTTTTTCATTTTTCCTTCATCAGGGGGTAAGGTAAGGAGATCTATTATCCTCTTACGTATTCATCCTAATAATTGGGACTATTTCTTTAATGTTAAACTGGCTAGATCTCACCTACATATTCTCACCTTTTTTCTTTGTAGATGATTCTTGTCTCCCAAACAGCTAAGCTTAGGGGTGAAAACTTCAGGTTCCGGGTTCGGTTCGGACTGAAACCTAAAATAAATGAGTTATTTTATGATAAAAAAATACAAACCCAAACTGATCCGAAATTGATGGAGGACCCGAATCGACCCTAAACCAACATTTTTCGGGTTGGATTCAGGTTAACCCGACCAACCCATTTGTGATGTGATCTGGTAAGGAGATCAACGGCAAGCTGAGCAAGGAAGGTGATATGCAACGACAGCCAAGGCAAGGTAAGGCGTCCTGGAAGAGGAAATAGATGGTGATAGTCGAGCAAGGCGAGGTAAGGTGCAACTACTCAACATTAGAGGAGGGAGGAGGTAGTCATGTGTGGCAAGACAAGGTGAAGGTCATGTGATGGAAGGAGTAGGGACGAGGAGGTCGTGCGATGAAGAGATAAGGGAGGAGGAGGCCGTGTGATGAAGGGAGGAGGGAGGAACGGACAATGCAGAGGATGACGATGTGAGGGACAATGGATCGTTGCGAGAGGTCAATGGCCATAGCAAGACGACAGAGCAAGGACGGGATGAGGTAAGGGTAGTTAGACGGTGAGGCGAGCTGGAGAGGTAAGGGAAAGGCATGAGGGAGTTAGGATATTTAGACGGCGAGGCGAACTGGTGAAGTTAGGTTAGTTAGATAGTGTTAAGAATTAGGTTGGGCTAGGATTTTTTATTAGGTAGGGAGTTAGTTTAAGGTTGGGCTACCATAGGTTGAAGGAATTAACAGCTTAGATATGAGCTGGGTTAGGGATTTCGGGTTGGACTTGAACCATGTGGCAGCCCTAGGCTGCCTGTGGTTGCCTGCTGCCCAGGATCACTAGAAATTTATGAAAAATTCCCCAGTTTTGGTTTGTAATTATCGGTTTCTTTGCTTGTGATAAAAACTAATGCATGTGACCTAAGTTTACTAACTTAAATACTAGCATTAAATAATGCATGAGTAGCTTCGGCATGGAAATTTAACATAAATTAAAATATTCAAAACAGTGGCAGTACCATACTTAAAAACAATTGTAAAACTAGCCAAAGCCATAAACACATTTTCTACAAGCATCAACCCTATGTACATTATTCAATTATGTACATGAATCACTAACCAAAACATAAAACTAACCAATGTTGCTAGAGGCATCTAGTAAAATTAAGTATTTAAGCATAACCTACTAAGATTATCCTACTATGCTAACCACCTGAGCTCTACCTCTCAAGTGCTGATAGCCTCGACCTCCCCCTTGTGCTCTAGATCAACCACTACTTAAGGTCAATCCAACATAGTTAGTATACAACAAACCAACAAATCAACAAGAAAATACAAACTAGCAAGTATAACTTGTACCTACTCAACTAGCTCAACTAGCTTAACAACCATCTTGGGTTGCTGCTCTGAACCACCCAAACCTGCACATATAAACTATGATGTGAGAATCACAGATTCTCAGTAAGGGGTCTTCGAGGGTACCTGTAAAAGAAAACACTAAAGGACAATGGACAACAAATGTCATAAATCTACCGTGAACTCATAAAGGTCTGAGGCCTAATATATGTGCATATACTCGAGTTCCTTGGGACCCTTCCTCATTCTAGTCCTCTCGTAGCGAGTTCTAGCCTTGAACTCACTCTAGCAAGCTTTGACTTGCCTACTATGCTAGGTTATCACCTAGGCACGTAATAACCTCCCCTTGAATACTATGTGTAGGAGTAATCTAGGTCTACTTGGAAAAGCCAAGTTGGGTGCACTTAATTCCCACACTAGTGCCTCAGGTTTAGAACCAGGCTAGGCCACTAGGTGTTACTAACCTTTCACCCTTCCTATGATGAACGTTGACTAGCACATGGCCAATCTAGTTTAGGTGTACTAGGTCCCGCTCTAGCTATTACCCACTATGGGGTAATCTAGTTATGGTGCGAAAATTTTGCATTTAAACTCCCAGGATTGGCGTGTCCTGTAGGTCACTAGAACAACGCCCCTAGTGTACATACTTAAGTGACCCTTTTGAGCACTATGTAAATACATGCATATTGGTCTAACTATAACACACATATTCATATTTATGAACACTTTGGCAGCTAAGAAATAGAACACTAACATAAGTCTTAGTTTTGGCTTCCACGCATTAAGTATTCTTACTAGGTTAAAAAATTCCAGCCACTGCACCCAAACTTCCTCCAATAAACTGTATCATTCTAGCCATTTGACCCCCTATTTTCTTTGCTCCATTATCAAGTAGGGACTTAGATCAAACTAGGGAATTTTGTTTTACATCAATAGCCCACCTATGGACCATGGTATGGATTTTTGAAGTTGGTTACAAAATTCTAACCAAATGAACAATAACTTAGCTAATTTTGAAACATCATATCTTTGGCTACAGGGCTCCAAATTCAGAAATTCTAAATCCCAGTTCAACCTCTAGATGTGCGCTAGGTGTGGTCAAAATTTTATACCAAGATTCATTATACACAGGGAGATATAGAACTTTGAGCGTAGAGTCAAAATTTTGATCACTTTATGACCATTTTGCCCATACAAAATTTTATAAGCATGCAAACACTTCATTCACAATGGGTAAACCACTCAAGGTATTCCATACATGTCCAAGACACTTGGGAATTACATTCCCTTACAGCTAGCATCTTTACATAGCCAATACCAAAATTTACAAACAAGTAGCCTATATTGCACACTTAGGCAGCCTATGCATAGCATCCTTATACATAGCAAAATAGCCCAGAAATGTTCACATACATTTTCCAAACTTCACATGCATTACATGTGCATGCATCCATATACTACATAATATTCTTAACTTAGTTAAAACACACACCCTAGTTACAGAAGAGCTTTAGACACAATGTACTCCAGAAACAGAATGCTAGACAAGTGTTGCATAACACAATAAGCACCATCACTAAAAATATCAAATGTACTTTTAAGATCACCAAACTTTCTAGATCATAACTAGACACATGGATGTTCATATACCTAAAATTTCAGATCAAAACTCAAATGATAAGGGTTAGTTTGAATGTGATCTTTCTACTGAACCTGAAATGGATAGAAAGGGGGTAAGTTTTGTTAATGAAACTTAGTAAGGGCTTATTAATAAAATCTTCAAACTCCAGTCATATACCTGAAATCTAAAGACACTAAAACATAAAAGTACAGTACAAATACACAAACACAGCCATCCAAATGCACAAACAACACAGCAACAAACAAATGTAATGATGGCAGCAATAAACACATTAGGGTTAGTTCATAAACAATCAAATAAACATTATGTAATTAATATGGTAGCCCTCCTCAAGCTAATGCTTGGTCTTATAAGATTAATTGGTCTTAGTTAGAACTAACTTGGGCTCTAGAAACCCCTATAAACACTGCCATCTTAGCGCATGAAAAACAGTAAGGTTGGAACCTTGTTCATGCCCTCCCCATTAATCCATACTTGGTTCCTTAAGCTTTTTGCTATCTTCCAAACATGGTCTTAGCTTCATGGATGCTTGATCATCATCTTAGGACAGTAAACAACCATGAAACATGAAGATAAAACCCTTACCAAAGCTGCAAAAGCTGAAAATAGCAAAGAAAGCTCAATAAACCTGAAAACTAGGGTTTTTCTCTCTCCTATTGAATCTGATTGCTTTATTTTGTGATTTATTAGGAGATTAAGCTATGGTGGCTATGAAAGGTTATGGAGGAGCTAAGGGAGGAACTCTGGCTAGTGAGGGCCAAAAATGACCAAGGAAAGGTAAAGAAATCAGGATATTTACTTGACTTGATTAGTTTAAACTTAACCTTCACTTAGGTCACTATAAGTATGTCTTAAGCAAAGATTTTTTTGGCTAATCTTTAGCCCACCTTTTTGACCTTACAACCTGGAAATAAAAGGCTGGAATAATGCTAGAAATGGCCATCTTTGACTCTTATAAAAAATCATCCTACCCTTAAGTTATTTTTGTGAACAATTGTAAACCTAATTGTCCTAGGTTCTTAAATAATAGCCTTTTCTTCCTTTATGCAATTTAGCATCCAAAAATTTCTTCCATACCAATCAAATCCTTCCAAAATCTGTTCTTTAAAGTTGTACAATTGGGTACCCAAGTCTTAAAATCTTGCAATAAGGCACATAGATTACTTGTAAAACAAAGCAATCTTCAAGGGCTTCCTTTAGTACCAAGTAACCATTATAATCTCTTAAGGAGGTGTAGATTATTCACTTTACCCATCACATTTCATTCACTATGGTGAAAATTATGCTATATAATGGTTTATAACCATTATGCCTTTATATTGTAATTTTTCCATTTGTTGAGGTGGTAACACTAGCTTTTTGGGCCTATGACCCAAATAGGTAGCTAGGCGTACTAAACCTCCACCCCAAGGTGTACTAGGCTCCCACTTTAGTCCCTTAGGTCTATGACCTGACTAGGTGACCAAGTGTTACTAAGCCTCCACCTTCCTTGGTGAACCTTGTATAATACTAGGCTTTGGCACTATCTACACTTCAATGAGTTGGCCATCATTAGGAATCATGCTTGTTCTACATGCTCCTTATGTTTCCTAGCACATATTAAGGTCCTAAATGCACTAAGGTAGCTTAACTACCCTACTCCTCAAAGACTCCTCAATGTGCCCAAGTAACTTAACTTGAGTGCTAAGTCATCAACCTACTTAGAGCTCTTAGTGTTCCTCTTCATTCATTAGGGTAACTTGCACTTAATTGGGTATTAAGCAATCTCCCAAGCCATGCCAAGCTCCCATATTATCCAATCTAGGCTTTCCATGGGCCATAGAGCTCACATTGTGCCCAAATGCACTTATGTGCTTCTATTAGCCTTATAGTGACTTCTTTGGCCCTTAGGTGTTTTCCTTAACTCCTAATAGTTTTTTTAGCTCTTGAACCAATCTAGGGTCAATAAAATACTAACCCAAGTCATCTTACCAAGCTACAAGAAGTTGTGCCATGTGTTGTCCACACTAACTGTGCCATAGTGCACATGCACCATTCTTAGTTAACTAGGCTACGGTTCTAGTTCACCATTACTAGTTCACCACGCTCCTTGCTTAAACTACTTGGTTACTCACTCTTAATGCATTTAAACTAGCTTAGGGATAACTACAAGCCTCAACTAGGGCACCAAAATACCTTTATGGACACACATGGTTCAATTGTGCACACACCATCTTCTCCTTGCTTCATTTAATCCAATTGTCACTTTTCCTTCATTCTATCTCCATTTTAAATATTTATCAAACCTTAGGAACGTCTCTAGGATGTTTAGGAACCAATTAGGAAGCAAAAACAACATTCTTGGATGAGTTCCAAATCAACTGTGGCGCTGCAGCGCGGGCCTGGTGCCACAGCGTTAAAGTTGACTTGATGCTGTCAAAAAATGAGCATCCTGGCACCTAGGCATTAGGAACACGACTTGGGAATGCTTCCCTTTGGCACCTAGGTGCCCATAATGGCACCTCAAAGCTAGAAATTGGCCAGCTTCATCGTTCTTCATAGAAACTATGCACAATTGACTCAAACTTGATTCTAATCACTTCTAGGCTTGCAATTAATCATCCCCAATGCTAAATATGGTAGAAATGCATTAGAATAACATGGAAAATAAGAAATCCCCTTACCTTAAACACATCCAAAGAAAAATCAAGAAAGTTCAGCACCAAAGCTTATATGGCTCCATTATGAGTTTTCTATTGTTCCAAGACAAATTCATCACAAATGGCACCAATTCTAGCTCAACCAAGCTTGACCAACCTCAAAAAATCTTAAGAAACCAAGAACACAAAGGGATAAAATGTACCCAAGCTTCCATGGACCAAAAACATCCTTCCAAAGTTCAATCCACCAAGACTATGCAAGAGTAAGCTTGCTTTCACTTGGGCACACCATTGGGCTTCCAAATTCACCAAGAATTGAAGGAAAGAATGAGATTTGGGCATGAATTTTGTGGGAGAAGGGAGAACAACGAATTAGAGATGGAAGGGATGATGAATAGTGGTATTCAAGCCACCCAAAATGGTTTAAAACCCAACTCTCCCTCCATGACTCCTCCAATAGCTTTAATTTTGCCAAAAGAACCCCACCTCTAAATAGTGCTATTAACTTTGGTAATTCCATCCCCCACTTTGGTTTCTTGACAGTTAGGTCCAAAAGAATTACTTTGAGCTTTAAAACCAATCTTATCACCTCGGGATACAAAATGACCATTTTGCCCCTAATGACACTTAGGTGCCAATTGTGTTTGAGGAACCTTTCTAAACCTTTCTACCTGCTTGAAATGTATAAAAAATATTTAGTAAGAGATTTCTTACCTTACAACCCCGTCTTACTTGAGTGTTATAGGTCAGATACTTGGAGGGCCATAAGAAACCAACCTAATTTTTTTCTTTATATCAAATCTGGTTCAGGTCAACTTGAATGGCATATTTCTTTCTTCATGACCCGACCCTAACTTGATATTTTGGATCGTGTTTCGGGTTGGATATCAGGTTAGTGTTATTTTCTTACGCCCCTAACTAAGCCTAAAAATGACCATTATCTAAATAGAATTCTGATAGCATACTATACAACTTCAGGCCAAACCATAAATTTGGACAAATTAAGTAGGTTCTTCAGCAATAAATCTCCCATAAGCTTACAAGAGTCTATGTAAACATCTCCTAGAAGCAAACTACATCCC
Organism: Aquilaria sinensis; assembly: GCA_005392925.1. Taxonomy (NCBI): domain Eukaryota; kingdom Viridiplantae; phylum Streptophyta; class Magnoliopsida; order Malvales; family Thymelaeaceae; genus Aquilaria; species Aquilaria sinensis. The sequence continues at coordinate 173,662 of SMDT01000150.1, read as the reverse complement.
ACAAATATGGATAAGCTATCAGATTCTTATCCTTAAAATGAACTACCCGGAGCTTGCCTCAACTATGTAAACCCCTCATCAATCTTGAGGTAAGGGATCTAGCTCTCCTTTCATTCTCTCTACTACTATCTACTAGAAAACTAACTTAGGCATTGGAGGGTTTTCCCCAGGAGCACATCCCGGGGCTTTAATGCTATCTTTGGACGTATGATTTTGATTTGCTATTCACCAAGTTCTTGGGTCCAGCTTACCTAACCACATTTCCTATCAATTTAGCACTGTCTGTAGGAAGCTAGAATGGTGAACAAATAAAGATAATGAATAGAGAATCAGAACCCACACGAGATTGAGTAGGAAAGTCATCACCTTGAGAGGTCCATAGGGCCCACTCATGAAGAAATGCACCAAAGAGATGACCTTGAGAATCCCATGTGGCTTCAAAGGGATTCCCGTAGAGGTATGGGCCTTGCACCAATGAATGACAAACAGTTCCAGGCATTGCAGCATGCCCTCTTCAAACAACTAAGGGTGACAATCCAGTAGGAAATCCAAAAAGCCTCGTCTAAGACTCTAGAATAGGTCGCTGAAAGCCACCCAGTGGGGCCTTGTTTGGCCCTTCCACAAGGCCAGCCTTTAAGGGCCCAAACCTGTGAAAGGTTGTCATTCATGGACCATTCAGATGGTCCTAGCGACATCAATGTGATCTTACAGAGACTTGATCAGATGGAAGAACGCATACGGGCTCAAAAGTAGATGAAGGAATGCCCTACCATGGGCATAGACGTGGAGCACTTATGGGTCCAACCCTCCTAAGATGAGATAATTAATGCCCCCGACCTTGAGGGGTTTCGCAGCCAAATGTTGACTTATACGATGGCCTTACAGACCCATTTGTTATGGCTCTTTTAGCTGGAAGCATGTTTGAGAAAGGTAAAGTATTTTAAACTTTATTTGGAACCTTAGTTCAAGTCCACATAGCAAGAATAAGTGAGTTTAGCAAAGTTCATTGAGTTCCGAGAATGTTAAGGCACTAAATGAAGTTCAGGGGAAGAATGGTAATTTTGTGTTCTGAAGGGTCAAGGCAGGTCCTGACTGTTAAAAATGGGTTTTGAAAACCTAACTTTTACTTTTAACCCAAGTTTAGTTTAAATAAACAAGAGTTGACCAAGTTTGACTATAGTTACCTAAAGGAATGGGGCATTTTGCAACTTTTTAAATATTTTGGTGGCTTGTTGGTTTTAAAGCTTATAAAGCTTGGTAAAGTCAAGGGAAGCTTCCATTTTTCACCCAAACCCAAGTTCATCTTTACTCTCATGATTTCATCAAGAATTTTAGCTCAAAATCACAAGGTTTTTGGTGAATATTGAAGCTACCAGGGGTGCTTATGCTATAGGAAGCTTGTTCCAGGAAGAATTTCATGTTTTTGGAGCTTAGAACCATGTTTCCCACCATCCCCTATTCTTAATATGAGGTAACTTATGATTTTTTGGTGAATTCTTATTTATTAGTTGATTAGGAGCTTAGGTTTTGATTAGAAGTTAGTACTTGTGTGTTTTGTGCCTTTAGTTTCTTGAAACTAGGAAGAACTTTATGGAACTTTGGTTCTTGAGGAAAGGTTGTAGGGAGTTATATTTTCAAGCTTAATTACTGCTATTGGAGTGTGTTTACTTGATGAACTCAAGCAGTTTGGACAATAGCATTAATTAGAGGGCATAATTGATCAAGGTGGACTATTAGTTTTGTGGAGATTGGAATAATGTTGTAATGCATCATAGGTAGGCTTTGTGATAGTTGCTTGTGGTCTTTGCAACATGTTTTACAGGTATGTGAAGTTAGAAGGCATCTAAGCATGTTTAACTTGTTTTGTAAGTCTTTAAAGGTCATAGCAGCAAAACTGAAAAATTCTGGGCATTGCATTGCCAATACTAGTGATGCATCGCCAACACTAGAAAAATGTATCTAAGTATTTATAACTGTGGTGACGCATCACCACAGTTATGATGGCTAAAATTTTTCAATTTTGCTAAAAGGTTCAAGGGAGGCCTAAGGGGGTCCTTAGGGTGCCTAAGGGTCTATGTTTTCCGAGGGTACTTTGAGGCTTCCAAAACTCCTCTGAGACCTAAGAGTTTACTTGAGCTTTTGTGGTTACTTCAACCATAAATAACAAAACTAGTTAACAAAGGGCCACAATTAGGTATCATTAGCTTGGGTGAAAGGTTTAGTACCATCGACGACCTAGCCATGTTGTCAAGCGTGAGGTTACAATGTGGAACCTTAGTGCACTTAATGGGTCTTTACGACCTAGTCTACAATAGCCCCACCATAGTGCCCCTGTACAACATAAGGGAGTTTCAACTAGTGATTTATCACTGGTTAGGCTAGTAAGCTATGCTTACTAGTAGACAAGCCCACACCTTGTAGTTCAAGGTCTGGGTTGAGAAAAAGTCCCAAAGGACTGAGATCTATGTGCATAAGTCTGGCCACAGGTTGTATGAGCCCATAGCAAATTACATATGTTCACATATGTGTTGTCCTTAGTAACTTTTATTGCAGGTGAAGTGAAGACTCTTACTGAGAATTCTTGAATTCTCACTCCCTAGTTATGTTGTGTAGATTTTGATGTTGTTGGGCTGGATAACCACTGAGGGTTATCACGATAGTTTGTTGTTGTAGGTATTTCACTTGAGAATCTTTATGATTCTAGTCTAGTTGGGTTATTTGTTGGTTAAGTAACAGTGCTAACTATAATGTTTTCTTGGCCATAGAGCCTAGCAGCACGTGGACAGGACTTTTATGACTCACCACTAGGACTTACCTCCAAAGTTGGAGTTAGTTTGAGAAGATCTCGATCGAGGCTTGTATATAGTACTCCTAGTTGCCTCCCTTGTCTATGATGGAGCATTAGTCTACTTTTTGTTGAATGCCTTCACATGGTTATTATGTATAGTATTAATCATACAAATGTTGATTTTGTATGCTTTGGCTATTTGAACTTGTTTTCGATGAAAGTATCTTGGCCAAGTGAATGTTTTTATGGTTTCTATTTACCCTAGTCAGAGCATAAAGAACATGCATCTTGTATATTCTAAGTTAATCAACTAGCTTCATGGAGTTTTAATTCGTACACCTATACAGCTAGCCAATTGCAACCACTGTGAGACCAGTTCTCATAGGCTTCTTGGGTAGTGGCCAAGGACAGCCATGTCACCACCTATTGAAAATTTGATACGGTTAAGAAGAGCCCCTAAGGGACTATGTCTGAAGATTTAATGCAGAAGTAGTACGAGTGCAAGGGCTATCTCCAGAGCTACACTTAGTAACCATTACCCAGGGGTTCGCTTGGGATTCAAGACTGCCCCGGGACCTTCACAAGAATCCCATATGGGACTTAGAGAAATTCGTTGACCATGCCATGAGATACATGTATGTTGAGGAACTCAACTGACCAACAGTCCCTACGAACCACCCCATAGCCAAAGAAAGCAGGTCCCGAAAGAGGGGTAGGGCGAACTAATGACTAGAGCCTGTCCTCCTGCCCTTGAAAAAAGCATGGTCGAACATCCTCTATGTTATGGCTCTTCTAGTTGAATGCTTATTTAAAGAAGGTAAAGTACTCTAAATTAAGTTTATAACCTTTATTCAAGTTTACATAGCAAGAATAGGAAACTTTATCAAAGTTCACCAAGTTCCAAGGAGGTTAAAGCACTAAATGAGGTTAAGGGGTAAAATGGTAATTTTACATCCTAAAGAGTTGGGTAGGTCCCGAGTGCAACAAATGAGTTTTTATAACCTAAATTTTAACTTTAACCTAAACTTAGTTGAAATAAACAAAAATTAATTAAGAATGACTAAGGTTATCAAAAAAAGGGGGTTTAAGTATTCCATGTCTAATATATTGGTGGCTTGGATTTAAAACTTGGTTTATAAGATGGTAAAGTGGGGGATGGCTGCCATAACCCGAGTTCATCTTTCACACCAACAATTGGAGCCAAAAATCAAGAGTTTTTAGTGAAAAGAGAGGCTACCATAAGTATATAGGCCATTGGCAGCTTGTTTCAAGCATAAAATCATGATTTTGCAACTTGGAAGCATGTTTTCCACTATCCCTTTTTTTGATATAGGGTAATCAATGTGTTCTTGATTGATTTTATGTTTATTAGTTGATTGGGAGCTTGGATTTTGGTTAGAAGTTAGTAACTTGATGTTTTGTGCCCATATGTGCTTGGAACTAGATGGAGCTTAGTAGAACTCAATTTTTTTGAGGAAGAGTTACCTGTTTCTTGCATATGAGGTGAAGTTAAGGTAAGGGAGTTATGTTTTCAAGCATAACTGATGCTATTGGATTATGTTTCCTTGATGAATTCAAGTAGCTTTAGCAATAGCATTAGTTAGTGGGCATAGTGGCTAATGGTGGACTATGAAGTTTGTGAGGATTGGAATGATGTTATAATGCATCATAATTAGGCTTGTGGTAGTTGGTTGTGATCTATGCAACATATTTTACATGTATGTGAAGTTTGGACATTAACCAAGCATGTTTAATATGTTTGATAAGTGTCCAAAGTTCATAGCAGAAAAATTGGAAAATTTTTCTAGGTTTCACAGATTGGTGATGCGCCGCCAACCCTTACCATTATCCCACGACGTGTCGCCAATGCTGTAAAATAGAAAGTTTGTCGACAATTGTGGCGATGCATTGCCACAGGCATGTTAGCTGAAGTTTTCAAATTTTGCTAGTAGGGTCAAGGGGAGACCTAAGGGGGTTCTTAGGATACCTTGGGGTCTAAGCATCCCAGGGCTACTCCAAGGCTTTCAAAAGTCCTTCAAGACCTTAGAGTTTTCTTGAGTTTTCTAAAGTTTTATGGTTACTTCTACCATAAGCAAGAAAACTAGTTTACTAAGGATCACAACTAAGTATCACTAGCTTGTGTGACAGGTTTAGAACCCTTGGCGACTTAGCCGTGCTATTAGCCACAAAGTTTGATGGTGAAACCCTAGTGCACCTAGTCTAAAAGGTCTTTGTGATCTAGTTTGCAATAGTCCCACCATAGTGCCCTGTACAACATAAATGGGAGAGGTTCAATTGGTGATTTATCACTTGTTAGGCTGACAAGCTAAGCATGCTAAAGGACAAGGCTATGCCTTGTAGCTTAAGGACTAAAAAGAGGAGAGGTCTCAAGGGACCTAGATATATGCATATATTAGACCCTCAGGCTGTATGAGCTCATAACAGGCTACATATGTTCTTATATGTGGGGTCCTTAGTAACTTTTGTTGGAGGTACAGTGAAAACCCTTACTAAGAATGTTTAAGTTCTCACTCCCTAGTTATATTGTGCAGATTCTGAAGTTCTTGGGCCGGGTAACCGCTGAGGGTTATCACGGTAGTTTGCTTTTGTTGCGGTATTTCACTAGAGAATCTTTATGATTCTAGTTCATTTGGGTTACTTGTTGGTTAAGTCAAAGTGCTAACTATAGTCTTCCTTTGGCCGTAGAGCCTAGTAGCACGTTGACAAGGACTTTTGTGACTCGCCACTAGGACTTACATCCATGGTGGGAGTTAGTTCAAGAAGATCTTAGTTGAGGCTTGTATGCATAGTACTCCTAGTTGCCTCCATTATCTATGTTTTGAGGAGTCCTAGACTCTAGGGCTGCTCTTGGGTGAGGGCATTAGTCTACTTTATGTATGAATGCTCTCACATAGTTGTTATATGTAGTAAATTCACATAAATGTTGATTTTGTATGCTTTGGCTATTTTGAATTTATTTTCTATGGAAATGTCTTGGCCAAGTCAATATTTTATGGATTTTGCTAACCTAAGTCAAAGCGTGAAGAGCATGCATTCTGCATATTCTAGGCTAATCAACTAGTATCATGGAATTTTAATCTGCACACGTATACAGTTAGCCAATTGCAACCATTGTGAGACCAATTCTCACATTCTTCCTGGGTAGGGACAAAGGACAGCCATATCAGTTTTTGGTATCAGGGTTTAGAGCTCATTTTATAGATATTGGAGGCTAAGGCTGAGATCTAGTTTTGGAAAGTCCATGTTCTAGGATAGTTAGTACTGACCAACATCTGGGGAATGTTGTCTAGCTTTGGTTACAGGTCGCTATGGTTGACACTAGGTTAGGAGCTTCAAGATGAGCTAGAGAACCTGGTGAAGGTTTTAGTGCCCTAGTTGTGGCAAGGTTAGATGAGATATCTAGGGTGCTTCAAGCATTAACTCAGACTATGACCCAACTAGCATAGGGTATGACTACCATCATGACTGAGTTGTTTCAAGATCATAAGGACAGAGAAGTTGTCCAAGAGGAGAATGATCCACGCTAGGATCAGGAGAGGCATGCTGAGCAGCAACAAGTGCCTAGGGCTCATGAACGGAGAAATCATGTTCTTGAGAAGGAGGAGGAGCTGGAGGTTATGAAGGCTCCAAGAAGAGGAGACACCCCACATCAAATAAGGTTGTTGGAAAAGTTTAAGACTGTAGACCCACCGAGTTTTGATGGGATAGGTGATCCTGATCGAGTAGAAGATTGGTTATCCAGGATGAATCAATTTTTCACTTGTGGAGGTTATGAGTCCGAGCTAAGGATGGCCTTAATACCTTTCTTTTTTAGAGGGAGGGCTAGTTTATGGTGGGATGATGTGATGGAGATGCTAAGAGAAAGTAATGGTACTCGACCGGAGCAGAAGAAAAAAGTGCTCAAGTGCTCAGACTTCGAGAAGATGTTCTGACAGGAATATATTAATGAAGCTGCAAAAGATTAAAGGAGGATCCAGTTTGAGAATCTAGTGCAAGGAGAGATATCGGTGCGAGAGTTGATGGCCAATAAATTCTTTAAAGGTTTGAAACCTGTGCTTCGGAGATATATGGCGACAGTGGACATTAGGAGTTATCGTCAAGTGGTGCAAAAGGCATTAGCCTTAGAAATGGAGTTTGAGGTTCGAAGGCATCTAGCAAAAAGGTGGAGGTTGGACCTGCCAACCTAGGAAAGAGCGCCGATAAGCAACTAATGGTTGAAAGCCAAGGTCCCTTCAAGAGAAAGAAAATGGGTTTATACCCTAAGTGTAGACGATTCTATGGCATAAGGCCATGTACCTTAGGGACTAATATTTGCAATATCTGTGGTCAAAGAGGACATTGGGCGAGGAATGCCCACTAGCTCGACCTTTGCCAGGTTTACCCAGAATCTACCTCGTGCACCCCTTGCCGTAGGAAATCGACCTAGTGTAGCCACAGTAGCAGTTGACTTGAGGGTTTTTACCTTGGTGAGTCAAGTGACCAAGGAATCAGCCGCCATTTGAGGTAATTTTACTTTTTAGAACGGTAGTGTTAGAATGCTTTTTTATACAGGAGCTACTCTTTCAGTGATATCATCTACCTTGGTAGATAAGTTTAAATTGTAGCGAGAAATCTCAGGTGAGTTAAGACTCATCAGAACTACAGGGAGGAATTTTATTGTGACCAATGAGGTGGTTACTAGGTATCCCTTGTAGTTCGGCGAGCACGATTTCTCTTGTGAGTTGTGGGTGATAGAATTGAGGTCTTATGAACTAATGTTGGGAATGGACTGGCTAAGTAAGCATAAGGCACAAATTGATTGTGCGAATCACTCAGTCGACATTACTGATGCTTAGGAAGCTAATGTGACTTGCACAAAAGGAGTAGCGTCTAGTGCTAAAGCTTACATCTTAGACTTATGGATGCCATCCCCGTAGTTAACAAAGATGAGTATTATTCATTGAATAGGGTGGCCATAGAAGAAGAGCTTAAGAAAATTCCTGTAGCCAATTAGTTTCTTGAGGTGTTTCTAGTAGAGTTACCCGGGTTACCACCCAAAAGGGACATCGAGTTTGCAATCCATCTTTAGCCCAGGGTTGAACCTATTTCAATACCATCTTACAGAATGTTAGCTCCTGAAATGGATGAGCTGAAGAAGCAGTTGGAAGAACTCTTAAAGAAAGGCTTTATAAGGCCTAGTGTATCACCATGGGGAGCCTCGGTGTTGTTTGTGAAATAGAAGGACGAAAATTTGAGACTGTGCATCGACTATAGAAAGTTGAATACAGTAACAATCAAGAATAAGTATCTACTTCCTAGAATTGATGATCTGTTTGATAGACTCAAAGGAGCAAAGGTGTTTTCTCGAATTGATCTCTGGTCTGGATACTTTCAGATCAGAGTTGAGGAAGATATCTCGAGAACTGCCTTCAGGACAAGGTATGGACACTATGAGTATACAATTATGTCGTTAGTATTACTAACTCTCCAGTAGTTTTCATGGAAGCTATGAACCAAAATTTTAAACCATTTCTAGATCAGTTTGTTGAAGTTTTCATCGATGACATTTTGGTTTACTCACAATCTACATCAGAACATGAGGAGCACCTTAGGACAGTTTTGTAAGTGCTAAAGGATAATCAGTACTATGCAAAGTTGTCTAAGTGTGAGTTTTGGTCTAAAAGGATTCAATTTTTGGGGCACATCATTAGTGCTCAGGGTCTGTTAGTTGATCTCAAAAAAGTTCAGGCAGTAGTTGAGTGGAAGAGGCCGACTACATTTACAGAAGTGAGGAGTTTCTTGGGCTTGGCAGGCTACTGCAGGCAATTCATAGAAAAATTGTCTGTGACAGCTACATCGTTAACGACCTTGACCAAGAAAACTAAAAAGTTTGAATGGACACTGAAGTGTGAGGAAGCTTACATGGAGATGAAGAAAAGATTGACTAGTGCACTGATACTCATTCTACCAGATCTGAACAAGGCTTTTATGGTATACACTGATGCCTCGGGTTCTAGTTTAGGGTGTGTATTAATGCAGGAGAGTCAAGTGATCGCCTATGGTTCAAGACAATTGAGGCCTAATGAATTGAACTACCCCGTTCATGATCTTGAGCTAGCGGCAGTAATCTTTGCACTCAAGCTATGGAGGCATTACTTGATGGGAAAGTTGTTCAGGATCTTCACCGATCAAAAGAGTTTGAAATACTTGTTCACATAGAAGGATTTAAACATGAGGCAACATTGATGGATTAAATACATAAAATATTATGATTGTTCAATCGAGTATTGTGCTGGAAAAGGGAATGTCCTAGCAGATGCGTTGAGCTGGAAATATATAGGAGTTATCATATTTAAGGATCAGGCTATGAATTCCTCAGAAGGAGCTTTGGGCGATTGTTTCTCGACTTTGTATGAATTTTGGAAAAACCAAGAGAAGTCCCTAGTCTACATTCTGGAAGTCCAATCAGCTTGGTTAATCAGAGTTAAGGATGCTCAAATGAAAGATCCATTGTTGAAGAAAATTTCAGGAGAAGTAAAGCCTGGTACTGTGAAGAAGAGATTTCAGTTTTGAAGTTGGGGTCAAAGTACTTCTTAAAGTGTTGCCCATGAAAGGAGTTACCCGTTTTGGGCAGAGGGGTAAGTTAGCCCCTAGGTACATTGGACCCTATGAAGTTTTGGAAAAGATAGGTGATAGCCGAAGTGCTATCGCCCTGACCACCTACTGACCACGGGAAAGAGGGGGCCAGACACCTGAGGCATACGACCTCGGAAAGGACTTCGAAGTGAAGGAAGTCATACACCTGAGGCACACGACCTCGGTAGCTCACCAATTCCAACTTCGGGAGCCAGCATAGTGCCTCCTTTGGGAGGGCGACTGAACGAGCTTCGGGGGAGAAAGACTAACCACCCCCTGCGGGAGAAAGCCCCCTGAAGACGGAGATGCCGAAGTTTCAGTTTGACTCCGGGAAAAAGTCCCTCACCCCGAAGTGAGACATCAACCAAAGGGACCTCGGTTGTACGCCAAGAGCCATCAAGGAGTCTCTGACACTCCGCTCGCATACATCTCCGACACATCGCCTCTAGACGCGCTCTGACACGCCATCGCTGTCTAACGTCCTGTCACATCGGGCTACACCTACCACTGCTCGCGGCCCGAGGAGCCAGCAGGCGACTAGGGGCCCGATGCCCAAAAATACGAACACCATCCGTCCATACACGTGTCACAATCTGAAGGGATCACCCCCTCCCTTATATACCAGGGAAATGGTCACAGACAGGGGGCTCCTCTAAAAACATAGAGAAAAAAAGGATAGAGAGGCCAGAAAACAGAGGACACTCTCCTCCCTCCGCCTGAATACTCTTCCTTCAGCCCTCAGAAAGACATGCCAGGCAAGAGCTTTTGGTGCTTATTACTATGTCCCCTTCTCTCTAAAAGCACTGACTTGGGCGTCGGAGGTTCCCCCCAGAAAACCACCCCGGGGGCATCATAACCCCTGTGTTTTTGAGTGTTTCAGCCAGGTCTCCCTGAAGAATCTCCCCTCGGGGCTCTCTCCCATACTAGAGGTCCTTCCCGTCATCACCCTGTCACGGGGCCAAGAAGCTGCCGGCCATCACCTAAGGTGATCCGCCCAGGACACCGGTCTTCCTTTCTGGACTAGCCAGCACCTTCAGAACCCATTGCTGCCCTCACCACTGCACACAGTGGAGATGCTGGCTCTACCCAATCAGACCCGCATCAAATGGCGCCGTCTGTGGGAACACACCCAGGTTACCGAAGTTGAACCTCGGCATTCTAAGGAGAAGGGACTCCCGAGGTCCCCGTCTGTGCCAGAGGTTCAACGGGCAACTGAATATTGGCAGCGGGGACTTCCCCGACCGTGGGTGAGCGCCCTCTGACTATTACCATAAGCTAGTCTGCGCGAATTCCCACGCCCTGTCATGGCCGAAATGACGCGGCAGTTAAGCTGAAGATGGCCGTAGCAAAATTCGGGCTGAAGGCCCCCTCATCAGTACCTCGTTGGGATGAGAGTCCCATATCAATTCACAGGAATTTGAGAAACGGAGATCAACGACATGAGTCCTCGACGGGAAGCGTGCTCCCCGGAGTATGACCTACGGAAAAGCAGGGTCGGGATGACCTAGACCTCCCCGCCGAAAGAGTTCTGCACCAGAGGAAAAAAATCACCATCTCCTCGGCAACGAAGTCAAAACCCATTGCCCCGAAAGGTCATCTATGACTTGACTGGCATGCAGAAGGCACCGACTCTACTTCCTTAAACACGCTATCACTGTCCGAAGTGACACGCCTCTGAGCGACATCATGAAAAAAGAGTAGAGCATTCGGAAAACACTATCAAAATGGTGCATCGAACTCGGAAAGTACTACATCACGTATGAGCCTAGAAGGGCAGTGAACGCCCGGGTATTGGCAGACTACATCGCCGAAATCCCAGAAGTAGGGAAGGATGAAACCAATAAGGGAGACAGAGTGAGGGTAGATCTAGAATGGAAACTCCTTGCCAGTGGAACCCCTAGCGCAGAACGTCAGGGTGCTGAGATGCTTCCTCAGGTGCCGGAAGGCAAAGAGGCCACCAAAATGATCAAATTTGATTACCAAAAGTGCTGGGCCATCCGAGCATGACAATGCTAGGTATAATAACCTCGCACGAAAGATGGAAAGATCCTACAAAGAGGAATCTCACAACCAAAGAAGTCCCGAAAATCCTCATGAAGCAGCAGAAAGTGCGAAGACATTCTGGACGATATTTCCTGATTAAGGAAAAACTACACAGGCAAAGGTACGCAATACCATTATTAAGATATATCGGTAAAAAGGGCGCAGGACAATTCGTCCAGAAGGTGTGAAAGTGGCTAGAAACACGCCAGCGCCCAAAGACTGCCTTCGGAGCGGAGAACCTCGGAAAGATTACGCCGAGCCACTCCAAACAACACCCGAAGATGTGAAGTTCTGCATGTTAGCAGCGGACTACTTCATTGAGTGGGATGAGGCAGGACCCCTAGCGACCATGCCGATAAAAGATACAAAAGCTCGTCTAGAAGAACATAATATGCTGATTTGGCATACCGCCGGTGATACTAGCCAGTAATGATTTCCAGTCTATGGACAAAGTATTTCAAGAAGTCGTCACTGACTTTGGAATAAAAAGGCACTGTAGCCCACTAGCTCAGCCTCCGAGCAACAGACAAGTAGAGTCGCCAAAAGAGCTATAAAAGAGGGACTATAAAGGATGCAAAGGGAAAGTGGCCAGGAGAACTTCCTATTGTACTAAGGAGTTGTCACTTATCTCCAGTACAGAAGCCACTATCCATTTGAAGTAGTTCGGCCATCATACAAATGTTTGACGAAGGAGGAAATGACCTCGGGTTGAGAACTAACCTCGACCTAGTTGACAAAAACTGAGAAACGCCGAGCTCGAAAGAAGGCCTTTTTCGGCAAAAAGTGGCCATAAGTGCAAACTTGCATGATAGGCCAAAAAGAATAAGGAAAAGGAGACCTCACCTCCGAAAGACCGAATTAGAACCCTAAAAACCGTCCTGTGGGGTACTTCAGCCAAACAGGAAAGGGCCTTATTTGGTCCTAAATGAGGTCCGAATGGGATCATACAAGCTTGGCAACACCGAAGGGAGAAAAACTAAAAAAGTACAAGGCACTCGGGCGCCTTAAATAAATTCTGTACTTAGAATTTTTAGACAAGAAATGGTGCAGGCCAGAAATTTGTCTAAGTGCAGAAAGTTTTCCCCTATATGAGAATGTTCGCCGAACAAAGCTGAAGCATGGACTCCCGAAAGTCTCCTGTTCCTTCCGAAGTTAGTTGGGTTATATGCCCAAAAGAGGTCAAGACTACCGAACACGGCCAGCAAGGGCAGGCTAAAATTTCCCTAACGGAACTTCGCTAGCTACAAATGTTGCCCGAAGGATGGCTGACGAAACAAGCAAAGAAGTACCAAAGTCCCTTGACCAAAAGTGGTCGGGACAACTGGGAAACAAAAATTGCTCAAAAAGACTTGGCCAAAATTATGAAGGAAAATTCATTGAAGAAGGTCTTGGTACAAGGAGAAGATTATAAGAAGAAAAGTACAAAGAAAAAGAAGAAGGCAAAGGTCCTAGAATATCTAAGAGACCCTGGCGTCATGGGAAGCTTCGGCTCCTGAGCCTTTAGCTGTCGCCTTTGGTGTAAGAGGAGGAAACGGCAGGTTAAGGAACTCGACTTTTGACCACATCCACCGAGGCCCCTCGGGAATATCCATGGCAGCCAGGAAGGAAGGATCAAGGTACGGATACTTCTTCAGAAACTGATGACGAGCTAGGCAAAAGCCGTCCTGAAAGCAACCTTGGTCACCTGGATGGCTTTGTCTCTTTCAACGTCTAACTCGTCCGCCTCATTCTGAAGATCTGAAACCTCCTTTCGAAGGTTGGAAATCTCCTTCTTCAGCTCCTCAGTTTTCTTCTTCTTCTTCAGCGAGTCGACCTTGGCTTGGACTTCAGCATTGTCAACCTTTGCCTTTGCCAGGAGGGTAGACTCCCCTTCTTTTTCCTTTTGAAAGGTCTCATTGGCCGAAGTCAGGTTGACTAATTTATCGCCAAGGTCGGACATCTTCTTGGAAAAATCCTTCAAGAGCTCCTCTTGGCCCTTCAAGAATTCCTCCCGAAGATTGGCAATCTTCTCCCTGCATATTTGGCTCAACTTGGTGTTTGTCAGCACCGAGTTGGCACAAAAGACTTTGGCCTTCTCCAATTTATCTTCGGCCCAGGCTCGAACCGAAGACTGCTTTGCTGCCCAAGCTTGGAGGTATCCACTATACCCCAAAAGCTGCAAGAAAGAAAGGTACTTAGTGAAATTTGCGCAAGAAAATCCAAAACACTTAGACAAAAAAGTGGGGAGGAAAAGTGAAGAGCTTGAAGAATTACTTGAGCAGCATGCTCAGAAACTTTTGCCGCAAGGGCATCCTCGGAGGCACACTCCTCGACGACTGCCTTGAAGGATGCCTGAGTAAGCACACCCCTTGCCATTTGGGGAGCCATCTCCCAGCAATCATCGGAGAACAGATTCATGTCCTCCGTGAAAGACCAGAACGGTTCCCTTGGAACTTTGTCTTTTGGGACGTGGGAATCCCGAAGTGCCCGCCTTCAGGCGTGCTCAATCTTCCAAGCCAGGGCCGCCAAGTCCTCTGCAAAAAAGAAACAAGCATACGTCTCATCAGGTAAAAAGTCCCTTGATTATGAAAGACCACAAGATCTCAAGTAAAAAGGGGGATAAGAGGCAAACCTGGCGCGACTTCGGCACAGTCGTCATCAGAGTCCCGAGCCTCCTCCACGTCGGTAGGAACATATTTTCCTTTCCCCTTTTGGCGTTTCTCCAACTCTTCGGCAGAAGGGCTCTCTGCCAAAGAGCCCACAAGATCTGCCGACGTGGTGGGACTCAGGGAAGTAGGAAGGGCATTCACCCTGGTAAGGACCTCGGCGGCAGTTTCAGGCTCGGCGAAAGTTGCAACCTTGGTGGAAGTTGCAATGACATCGCCTGTCACACCTCACACAAGCCCTGGCCTGTAAGTCCCAAACCTGACTCACAAGCCCAAACTAAAAACTGGGTAACTAGCCCTCGGCCATACCACATGGACTATCTTTAAGTCTTATTTTCTTAAGGTAATGGGCCTGGGAGGTGGCCCAGGTGGCTTTCAAACCAAACTAGTAATTACTTGCAGCGTAAGTAAGGCCCAAACCACTTTCTTGCATGACAAGCAAGGCAACAAATAATGCAACTTCCAGTGCATACTTGGTGTGCAATCAAGTGTGCTACCTATATGGCAACCAAGAAGCCCACAATGTTGGTTTAAGTTTGGAAAACCACAAGGAGTAATGCATGTAGCTCTCGGCCATCAAACATACATACAAAGGTGCACCATAAAACTTGCAAGGTCATGCCATTAACAACACTCAAAAGTGCCAAGCCTTGGCCCATAATGCTTATAACACATATCCATACATATAATCATTCATACTCCCATACATAACTTGGCATACAAGGTTCTCAAAATAACACCATCTAGGTATCCAAGACTACAAATATACACAACCAAAAGTGTAGTCTACCTAGCAAATAACATGGCTAATAATGCCAAGCACCCATAAGTTGTTCATGCCAAGTTATATACAGACAGAGACCAAACTCCTAATGCTCAAACATCACCTTAAGGATCCCATACAAAAGCACACACTTCAACACCAAGCCCACGGCCATGTTCATGGTCATAAAGGTGAAAAGCAAAACCAGAGCTAAAGTCCAGATATCCATGCTCCCCTAGACAGTTCCCACTCTACAGCCTGCAAGCTTAAACCATAAGTCTCGGCCAACTCACAATAAGACTTGCAAATAATTCTAAAGTGTCAAGCCAAGCACACATTGGCACATACCTTAGCAACAAAGCAAATAAACACTAAGTGCACACACAAGGCAGCTTAGCACTACTCAGGCTGAATATCCTTGCCTGAAAAAAATGGAGAATGGGCAGTGAGTTTAACTCAGTAGGATTCACTTCATTATACCCAACTCTTAAAGAGTTTATTTAGTTAAGCCGAGTGAACACTCAAGGCTTAACCTCCAATTAGTTAGCTCAACCTGCAAAACAAACACAAAGACAAGAAAAGCAAGTGTAACCATATACAAATAACAATAATGGGGTTAGCATGCACAAGAAATCACCAAGGCACACAAGTACTCACACACACTTCACATTGTTGCTCTCGGCCATATAAGCCATACATGTACCCGTGTGCAATCCTTGCACATAATCTTACCAATAACATTCCATATGGAGCTCCCAAAATGCCAAGCAAATAGGCCACATTCACTTGCATTTTTAGTACATGTACCATAGTCAATTAGCTAATCAACATTGCAACCAAATATAACCAATAAGCCCATCAAGTAACTAAGATCACATGGCAAATTTTAACCATCACTTAGCCACCTTAACACTTGAACCATGGCATATATTACCAAGCGAACTCAAGTGTAGTGAACCCTACCTCAAGCTCTCGGTCTCCAATAAAACTTCAAGTGTCCAAGTGCCTTTCAACCTCAATGCCTACCATAATAAGGCATAATCATTAACAACATAACCCATGGATCAAATACCATGATTTCAATGAAAGACACTATCACCCAACACTTTGAAGCTCTCGGCCATATAAGCCAAAATACTTAAACATAAGCTGCCCATTAATCTCACATACCATGAGCCATTATAATCTCCAATAAACAACAACCATGGCATTAATGCCAAGTAACCAAGTGAAATATACCATTTCACTCCAATTCAAGCTTTCGGCCAAAGCACACATTTTTATCTCATGGTACTACTCAACATTCCATTACACCAAATGAGTAGTCAAACAACTAATAAGCTTACTCATGGCACAATTACCATGTAACTAAGCAAAATACATGTAAACACCATTTCCACCCTTTCGGCCATAGTGCCCATTTCACATATACATGTTCTTCATTCAATCCAATGCCACACACATCTACCAATGCATCATTAAGCATGGTTCATGGCGTTAATGCCATGTAAACAAAGGTTGAACATGGGTTACCTCAAAATACACTTTCGGCCAAAGCACTAACTTGCGCAATCTTGGTGTTCTTCGCTCAAACAACCTATCACAAGGTTAAATGATCATCAACAAGCATCACACATGGATTAATTTCCATGAATTCCAAGAAGAACACCAAGAACACATGTTCATCATATTCGGCCATAACTAGGTTTTCCACCAAACATTTCAATTGCTTTAATTCTCCAAGCTTAACAACAATTGAGCATTCAAAATCCTTGTTCATGGAAGAAATACCATGGATTCAAGGAAATAACAAGGTTACCTCAAGAACCCTAGCTCAAATGGTTCGGCCCTTCACCATTTCTTCATAAACAAAGCTTGATTCCAAGTGAGCTTATGCCGAAACAAGCCTTCCAAGCTTGAATCCTTCAAATGGCTTCAAGGTTCTTGAATTCAAGACAAGATTGTGAAGGAGCTCTCTCAAGAATGCTCTCGGCCAAGTCAAGAACAAAGGAAGCCCGAAATGAACAAATGGCCTTGACTAGTTTCGGCCAAAAGACATTGGGTTTAGTTAGCCAAAATGCTAACTTTTGTCTTCCATTTCTTTGCATGGCGCAATGTAGCCCTTAAGTCCACATGTGCACAAGGCCGCCACTAAAACTTGTGTCTAAAATGGACACTTAAGTCCACTTCATGGCCCATAATGCCAAGCAAGTAAACAACACAAGTACCAAGGTGTCATAAGTACCCATGCATAACCGGCCATGTAACTAGACATAAAACTAGTTAGTTTAACTAGTAACTAGTGAATAGTACACTAGTGGTAGACAAGATTTGACTAGTAATCATTGTTGTCTCCCACAAATTTGGTCTAGTCTTGCACTAGTCCATTATAAAATTTGCATGGCCGAAACTTCCATCTTTAAAGTTTGTAGTTTTAATTGTACCACTTAACTTAGTGTACAATTTGATCCCCTTTCTCTGTTTTCTGTCTGTTTTTCCATAGTTCGTTTTCCATGTGCAACTAAGCCCTGAAAGTTTCCAGTTTTGCACATATGTCATTGTGCCAGTCTCCATGGCTCTTCTTTCTTCCCGTTCTGTTTTCTCTCATTTTCCTTGGTTCTCCTTGGCCTAAGCCAAGCACATAGGAGGTGCCTAACAATTTCCTCCCTCCTTAAGGAATTTGGTCCTCCAAATTCTTCACCAAATTAAGGTACAGTTGAGGATACTTGAAGGCAATTTCCTGTTCCACTTCCCAGGTTGCCTCTTCGGAAGTATGATTGCTCCACTGCACCTTAATCATAGAAATCCACCTACTCCTCAACTTCCTGGTATCTCTGGCCAAGAACTGGATTGGCACTTCTTCATAAGTAAGATTAGGTGCCACAATCACAGTTGCAGGTGTTTCTATTTGCTTGTAACTTGGAACATACCTTTTGAGCAAGCTCACATGAAATACATTATGTACATTTCCAAGTTTTGGAGGCAAGTCCAGCTGATAAGCCACATTCCCCACTCTGGCTAGTATTTGGTATGGTCCCACATACCTTGGTGCCAGTTTCCCTTTCTTTCCAAACCTGATTACTCCCTTCATTGGAGAAACTTTGAGCTACACCCAATCTCCTACCTGGAACTCCAGGTCCCTTCTCCTTTTCAGGTTTGCATAGGCTTGCTGCCTATCATTTGCAGTTTTGATCCTAGCCTGGATCAACTTAATTTTCTCAGTGGTTTCCTTAATAATGTCTGGCCCCAATTCCAACTTATCTTCTGGCTGATGCCAGCAATGAGGAGTAACACATCTCTTGCCATATAAGGCCTCATAAGGAGCCATTCCTATCACTGAATGATAGCCATTATTATAAGAAAACTCTACCAGTGGGAGATGTACATCCCACTCACCCTGGAAGCCAATTACACAACACCTCAACATATCCTCCAGAGTTTGTATAGTTCTCTCTGTTTGTTCGTCGGTCTGAGGATGGTAAGCGGAACTAAACTTAAGTTTAGTACCCAGTGCCAGGTGCAGGGATTTCCAGAACCTAGAGACAAATCTAGGATCCCTATCTAACACTATATCATCTGGTATCCCATGTAATCTCACTACTTCCCTTATATAGAGGTGTGCCAGCTTATCCAAAGAATCAGTAAGATTCATAGGAAGAAAATGGGCTGCCTTGGTCAGTCTATCAACAATGACCCAAATGGCATTATGTTTTCTTCTGGTTAGTGGCATACCCACTACAAAATCCATAGAGATGGATCCCCATTTTCTCTCAGGTATGGGTAAGCTCTGCAGCTTTCCCCCTGGCTTTTGATGCTCCACTTTCACTTGTTGGCAGGTTTCACAACTTGCAACAAGGGTATTTATATCCTTCCTCAAATATGGCCACCAAAAATGTACTCTGAGTGCATGATACATTTTTGTGGCTCCTGGGTGCATACCCAGCTTACTAGAATGAGCCTCCTCCAGTATTTGAACTCTTAGGTTGTCCTTTTCAGGCACATACAACCTATTGTGGGAATATAACATTCCCTGCTTGAAGGAAAAACCCTGGAATAGTTCTCCCTTACTTTTGCCAGAAATCAACTCTAGCTCTTCATCACCAGCTTGAGCTTCCTTAATAAGCTCTTTCCATTCTCGTATAATAGTGAGTACTTTTAGCTGCTCACTTTCTTCAGCTAACCATTGGTTTGCTAGCTGAGTAACACTCAGGTTTTCGGCCTTATGCTCAGTCTTACCTCGTTTGAGTATCCCAGTATAGTTTCTACTTAAGGCATCTGCCACCACATTGGCCTTCCCAGCTGTGTATTCAATTACACAGTCAAAATCTTTTATGTATTCCAGCCACCTTCTTTGTCTCATATTCAAGTCCTTCTGAGTGAATAAATACCTGAGACTTTTGTGGTCTGTATACACTTAGAATTTATTACCAAGCAAATAGTGTCTCCACTGCTTCAGAGCAAAGACTACTGCTGCTAGTTCCAGGTCATGCACTGGATATTTGTTCTCATGTGGTCTCAACTGTCTGGACCCAAAAGCAATGGCTTGCTTTTCTTGCATCAAAACACAACCTAGTCCTACATGAGAGGCATCTGTAAATACCTCATATTCCTTTTCAGGATCAGGCAGGACTAGTACAGGAGCTGTAGTCAGCCTCCTTTTTAGCTCTTGAAAGCTTTCCTCACATTTAGGCTCCCAGACAAATTTCTGGTTCTTTCTAGTTAACTGAGTCATAGGAGCTGCTAATACAGAAAACTTTGGCACAAATCTTCTGTAGTAGCCAGCTAACCCCAGGAAGCTTCTGACTTCCCTTACACACTGGGGCTGTTTCCAATCAAGGATTGATCTTACCTTTTCAGGATCTACAGCCAACCCTTGATCATTTATTATATGACCCAGAAATCCAATCTCCTTTGTCCAAAATTTACACTTACTCAGCTTTCCATACAGCTGATGTTCTTGGAGCAATCCAAGCACTACTTTAAGGTGTACTTTATGAGTTTCCTCATCTTTGGAATATACCAAGATATCATCAATGAACACCACCACAAAGTGGTCCAGGTGTGCCCTGAACACCCTCTGCATCAAGTCCATAAAGAATGCAGGTGCATTAGTGAGCCCAAATGGCATCACTGTATATTCAAAATGACCATACCTAGTCCTGAAAGCAGTCTTAGGTATGTCCTCCTCCTTTACCCTTAGCTGGAAATATCCAGACCTTAGATCAATTTTGGAGAACACTCTTGCTCCTTTTAATTGATCAAATAAATCCTCTATCCTTGGGAGAGGATACTTGTTCTTTATGGTCAATGCATTCAATTTTCTGTAATCTATACAGAGTCTAAGGGTTCCATCCTTCTTTTTCACAAATAACACAGGTGCTCCCCAAGGAGACACACTGGGTCTAATGAACCCTTTCATCCAACTGTTTCCTGAGTTCTACCATCTCAGGCACTGCCATTCTATAAGGAGCAGTAGATACTGGTGTTGCTCCTGGTACCAGCTTAATTTCAAATTCCACCTCCCTTAAGGGTGGCAATCTAGGTAAGTCTGTAGGAAAGACCCCTGGGAAATCTTGAACTATGGGTATTTTCCTAAGTTCATCAGATA
The DNA here is from genome assembly GCA_005392925.1 of Aquilaria sinensis. Lineage (NCBI taxonomy): Eukaryota > Viridiplantae > Streptophyta > Magnoliopsida > Malvales > Thymelaeaceae > Aquilaria > Aquilaria sinensis. The sequence goes on along the minus strand of SMDT01000150.1, from coordinate 153,179 downwards.
TTTCCTGGTCATTCAGTACCAGGCAATCCTACTCACCTTCTGGAGTTGTTATCTCCAGCATTTTTATGTGGTAGTCCATAGCCAACTCTAAGGGCTTACTCAAATCATATACTGTCCCACCAGGCAATAATAATTGTCTGGCCTGACAATCAATAATGACTTGATTCTCTTCTAACCAGTTCATGCCTAAAATCACATCATAGCCATGTGTCTCCAACACTATGAGGTTAGTTCTCAGTTTCAGCTTGCCTATCTGTATTTCACAGTTTTTTACCATGTAGTAGGCAAACAAAATTTCATTGCCCGCTATTCTTACCATGTACATGTTGTCCATATACTTTACCTCTAAATTCATGGCTGTCACCAAGCTGGTAGCTATTATGGATAAGGAAGCCCCAGTATCAAATAAAACAGATACTAATTGACCATTGAGATAAAGTTTACCTTTCAAAGCCTTCCTTCTAGTCCTTTGCTGACTAGTCTCCCTTTTAGCTTCCTCGGTCTCAGGTGGTTCCTGTCCTCTCCTGGCAGCTTCCAGCTTAAACACCCTCCCTGGAAATGTACCAGGCCTTCTTTGCTCCTAAGGAGCTCTGGTTGCTGGCCTCCCACCTTGGGCTGGCCCCTGAGTCCTTAGTTGGGGCATAGGGAACTGTCCCCTAGGTCCTCTGGGATTAAAAGTTCCCAGCAATTTCTTACTGCCTTCACCCCTTTTTGGGCAATCCCTCACCCAGTGGTCTGGGGCACCACATCCATGACACCCTGTGGAAGCCTTAAAGCATGGCTTATTGCCATGAAACTTCCCATAAGTGTTACACTGAGGACCATATGGTTGTGACTGTGGTCCTCTATCCATTCTGTTCTCCTTTCTGCTTCCTCCTGCTTCCCTCTCCTCTCTCGGCCTTTTTGACATCTGGCCCTTCTTTGTTCCACTACTACTACCTGGCCCACTCCTCAATTGCTCCTAAGACTCCTGCTCCAGAGCCAGTGCACTCTGCACCACTGTATAATAGTCTCTGGCTCCAATGGCTCTGAGAATTTGTCTCAGCTCAGGTCTTAGACCCCTGATGAACCTTTTGGTCCTTAGCTCTTCCTGTCCGTCATACTGAGGGGCATACCTGATCAAGCTGTTGAACCTCTGCTCATACTCCAGCATACTGAGGTTCCCCTGGTCCAGTTGATCAAATTCAACCTGTTTCTGATCTCTCTGTGCTTCACTCACATACTGCTGCCGAAACACTCTGAGAGAATCAGGCCACCTCATGGACCTCCTCCTATCTGGATGCCTCCTTAGGTTCCTCTCCTGGTAACTCTTCTGTACTGCTCTCCACCAGAGTTTTGCATTCCCCTCTAGCCTAAAAGTGGCTAGCAATACTCTCTGGGTGGAAGTAACCTCCATTCTCTCCAATATCATTTCTAACTGGTATAACCAGAACTCGGCCTCCTCTGAGTCACAACCCCCTCTGAAAACTGGAGGTTTCAGTGCCAGAAACCCCTCCAATTGGCCGTCCTTTAGTCCTCCACTGCTATGCTTTCTCTTCCTCTCTTCTTTGCTACTAGATTTACCTCTGGATGACCTGCTTGACCTGCTCCTGAGTGTGGTCTCCTCAACAGAGGGTTCAGTCCCTCTGGAGTATATATATGCATCCCTTTCCTCAATATCTGGGCTGTCACCCTCCTCTTCCTCCTCAATTCTAGGCTCCTGCCTCACCTCTGACCTCATCCTCCTGGCTCTTGGATGTCTCCTCTCCTCATCCGCCTCTTCTTCCTCTTGATTACCTCCAGCTCGGCTGGACTGATCATAACTCTCTGGCTCTTTGCCAGGCCTCCTTCTCCTTCTCCCACTCCCTTCTGCCTCCACTGGCTCCACTTCTCCCTGATTCTGGGCTTGGCCTCTAGCCAAGGATTGCATTCCCAGCACTAGTTGAGCCACTGTGGCATGTAATGACTCCATCATCACTTCCATCCTTTCTTGTCTATCTCTACTTGGCCCAGGTATTTGGTACCTAGCAGTGGGGTCTTCAGCCCCATTATGACCCATTTCTCCTACCTGGGTCTCAAGCACATTTTCCGCCAATCCCTCTACATGATGGGCTGCAGTTTCTTCTTCCTGTCTCAGGGAACCCTTGTCCCTGCCTCTAGTTCTCATCCTGCACTTTCAATTGCAGTTATTCACAAATATCCAAAATAACACAAGTCTTATTTGAGTTAGCCCTAAAGGGAACACTGTCTAGGCTTAGCTCTGATTGTACTAAACAAGCAGCCTCTGATACCAAACAAAGCCTGTCACACCTCACACAGGCCCTGGCCTGTAAGTCCCCAACCTTACTCACAAGCCCAAACTAAAAACTGGGTAACTAGCCCTCGGCCATACCACATGGACTATCTTTAAGTCTTATTTTCTTAAGGTAATAGGCCTGGGAGGTGGCCCAGGTGGCTTTCAAACCAAACTAGTAATTACTTGCAGCGTAAGTAAGGCCCAAACCACTTTCTTGCATGACAAGCAAGGCAACAAATAATGCAACTTCCAGTGCATACTTGGTGTGCAATCAAGTGTGCTACCTATATGGCAACCAAGAAGCCCACAATGTTGGTTTAAGTTTGGAAAACCACAAGGAACAATGCATGTAGCTCTCGGCCATCAACATACATACAATGGTGCACCATACAACTTGCAAGATCATGCCATCCATATCATATAATAGCGCCAAACCTTGGCCCATAACACTCATAACACATATCCATACACATAACCATCCATACTCTCATACATAACTTGGCATAAAAGGTTCTCAAAATAACACCATCTAGGTATCCGAGACTACAAATATACACAACCAAAAGTGTAGTCTACCTAGCAAATAACATGGCTAATAATGCCAAGCACCCATAAGTTGTTCATGCCAAGTTATATACAGACCGAGACCAAACTCCTAATGCTCAAACATCACCTTAAGGATCCCATACAAAAGCACACACTGCAACACCAAGCCCGTGGCCATGTTCATGGTCATAAAGGTGAAAAGCAAAACCAGAGCTAAAGTCCAGGTATCCATGCTCCCCTAGACAGTTCCCACTCTACAGCCTGCAAGCTTAAACCATAAGTCTCGGCCAACTCACAATAAGACTTGCAAATAATTCTAAAGTGTCAAGCCAAGCACACATTGGCACATACCTTAGCAACAAAGCAAAAAAACACTAAGTGCACACACAAGGCAGCTTAACACTACTCAGGCTGAATATCCTTGCCTAAAAAAAATGGAGAATGGGCAGTGAGTTTAACTCAATAGGATTCACTTCATTATACCCAACTCTTAAAGAGTTTATTTAGTTAAGCCGAGTGAACACTCAAGGCTTAACCTCCAATTAGTTAGCTCAACCTGCAAAACAAACACAAAGACAAGAAAAGCAAGTATATACAATAACAATAACCATACCATAAGTGGGGTTAGCATGCACAAGAAATCACCAAGGCACACAAGTACTCACACACACTTCACATTGTTGCTCTCGGCCATATAAGCCATACATGTACCCGTGTGCAATCCTTGCACACAAAAAAATCCTTACCAATAACAGTTCCATATGGAGCTCCCAAAATGCCAAGCAAATAGGCCACATTCACTTGCATTTTTAGTACATGTACCATAGTCAATTAGCTAATCAACATTCCAACCAAATATAACCAATAAGCCCATCAAGTAACTAAGATCACATGGCAAATTTTAACCATCACTTAGCCACCTCTAAACACTTGAACCATGGCATACATTACCAAGCGAACTCAAGTGTAGTGAACCCTACCTCAAGCTCTCGGTCTCCAATAAAACTTCAAGTGTCCAAGTGCCTTTCAACCTCAATGCCTACCATAATAAGGCATAATCATTAACAACATAACCCATGGATCAAATACCATGATTTCAATGAAAGACACTATCACCCAACACTTTGAAGCTCTCGGCCATATAAGCCAAAATACTTAAACATAAGCTGCCCATTAATCTCACATACCATGAGCCATTATAATCTCCAATAAACAACAACCATGGCATTAATGCCAAGTAACCAAGTGAAATATACCATTTCACTCCAATTCAAGCTTTCGGCCAAAGCACACATTTTTATCTCATGGTACTACTCAACATTCCATTACACCAAATGAGTAGTCAAACAACTAATAAGCTTACTCATGGCACAATTACCATGTAACTAAGCAAAATACATGTAAACACCATTTCCACCCTTTCGGCCATAGTGCCCATTTCACATATACATGTTCTTCATTCAATCCAATGCCACACACATCTACCAATGCATCATTAAGCATGGTTCATGGCGTTAATGCCATGTAAACAAAGGTTGAACATGGGTTACCTCAAAATATACTTTCGGCCAAAGCACTAACTTGCGCAATCTTGGTGTTCTTCGCCCAAACAACCTATCACAAGGTTAAATGATCATCAACAAGCATCACACATGGATTAATTTCCATGAATTCCAAGAAGAACACCAAGAACACATGTTCATCATATTCGGCCATAACTAGGTTTTCCACCAAATAATTCAATTGCTTTAATCTCCAAGCTTAGCAACGTATGAGCATTCAAAATCCTTGTTCATGGAAAGAAATACCATGGATTCAAGGAAATACCAAGGTTACCTCAAGAACCCTAGCTCAAATGGTTCGGCCCTTCACCATTTCTTCATAAACAAAGCTTGATTCCAAGTGAGCTTATGCCGAGACAAGCCTTCCTAGCTTGAATTCTTCAAATGGCTTCAAGGTTCTTGAAATCAAGACAAGATTGTGAAGGAGCTCTCTCAAGAATGCTCTCGGTTTAGCAAAGGCAAGGAAGCCCGAAATGAAGCAAATGGACTTAGGCTAGTTTCGGCCGAAAGTCATTGGCTTTAGTTAGCCAAAATGCCAATTTCACTTCCATTTCTTTGCATGGCGCAATATAGCCCTTAAGTCCACTTATGCACAAGGCCGCCACTCAAACTTGTGTCTAAATGGGCACTTAAGTCCACACATGGCTCAAAGTGCCAAGCAAATAAACAACACAAGTACCAAGGCGTCATAAGCACCCATGCATGACCGGCCATGTAACTAACATAAAGACTAGTTAGTTTAACTAGTAACTAGTGAATAGTACACTAGTGGTAGACAAGATTTTGACTAGTAATCATTGTTGTCCCCCACAAATGGTCTAGTCTTGCACTAGCCATTATAGAACTTTGCATGGCCAACAATGCCATCTTTAAACTTGTGGTTTCACTTATACCACTTAACTTAGTGCACAGTTTGGTCCCCTTTCTCAGTTTTCTGTCAGCTTTCCCATAGTACGTTTTCCATGTGCAACTAAGTCCTGATAGTTTTCCAGTTTTGCACATAAGTCATTGTGCCAGTCTCCATGGCTCTTCTTTCTTCCCTTTCTGTTTTCTCTCATTTTCCTTGGTTCTCCTTGGCCTAAGCCAAGCACATAGGAGGTGCCTAACATCGCCAACCTTAGTGGAAGTAGCAATGACATCGCTGACGTCCGAAACATCCTCCGATGAAGGAAGAAGGGTGTCATTCTTTGCCTTCTTGACCGAAGATGGTCCGCTCCCAGAAGTCTTGCGCCTCTTCTTTGTTTGTTCTCCCTTCTCAGCCTGACCAAGGAAGAGAGACTTGTAGTAGGTGGCAGACTCGTCGTCCATCTCAGAAAAAAAGGAAAACATCAATATGAGTCAATAGGCACTTATGCTGAAAAACTTTCAAAGAAACTTACTTTCAAAAAAGGCTTCGTAAGTGAGCTCACTCCGAAAGAGCTTCACCAGCCAAGAGTCCTTCCCCTCGGTAGCAGGACTTGGCATACCGAGATCCGTCTTGTGCTTTGTAACCACCCCCAACTCCCAAAGGACATCCTCGGTCATGAGTTTCCACATGATCGGGAAAGGGTAGAGAGAGCGTGGAGGGACCACGGCATCCCAGTCGGTGACAGCACGGACTCGTCTGTCAAAGTCCCCAAACCTCGCTGCCAACTCGGGAGTTAGCAACTTCCTGGGATCCATGACATCCGTCTCCAGCTCTCCCCGAGCCCACTTAGTTGGGACATGCGACGAGGTCTCCGCCACCTTCAGGAAGAAGAACTTCCTTTGCCACCCTCTCCAGCTATCCTTGGTAGCGAAGGTGAACATAAATTTATTGCTCCCAGATCCCCGACGTAGCATGAAATAAAAGCCACCCTTCGGAACCGGATAGAGCTTGTAATACTGCATGAATAGGATGAAATGGGGTTCTACCCCGAAGATCCCACACATGCAGAGAAAGGCATTAACATAGCAGTATGAGTTGGGAGGAAGCTGATTCACAGCTATGCCATGAAATTGGCAAAATTCACAAATCATCTTTGCAGGGGGAAACCGAAGTCCGACCTTCAGTTGGGCTCGGGAAACGGTAACCTCATCACCCCGGTTCATAAAGCTAAATTGACCAAGGTGGGGTAACCTCGTAGTGGCGTACGAGGGAAGGAAAAATTTGGTTTTCCACTTCTCTAGTTTTTTAGGAGTGGAGCAACAAGGATGAGACAGAAGAGGTTGCCAACTCTCGGGAATGGGCATGGTTAACCAAAAACGACTTCAGGAAGCTAAAAGAAAAGCAGAAACTGAAGGAACTCTATAAGTCAGAACCCACCAAAAGTCTTGCCGAAGTCGGGGTTTGAGGACGCTGTCGTGAAAAGTTGCCGGAAATCGCTCCGCTGCTAAAGCTGTCGTAAAAAAGAGCAAAAGGCACAGAAGCAGATGAGAGCAAAGTGAGAGCTAAGAAAAACACCAATGAAGAGTATGACGGGATGAGGCTTTTATAAATCGAGGAAGGGCAGCCAAAAGGGTGTCATAAATGCTGCGTGTAGGCGAAACATTGCCATAATTACCCTTCGCGCGTGAAAAGGCATGCCCATCCTAGCAGATGCCTGCCACATGTCACCCGTCATGAGAAACTAGGACGCATTTTCTGACATCCAGAAAACCAGGGCACGCTGGTCGAGACTGGCACGACTAGTTTCAAGACACGAGGGTCCACTAGCCTGTGGCGGGAAAAATAAAAAAGTTGGGTATCTCGAGAACACCGAAGGATGGATAGATGACATCTGTCCGAACTGTTAGTGTTGTGCCCAAAAGGCCAACCATGAGATGATTGTATTTTTGCACATTGAGTCATGATATTTTATTGAGGCATTAATCCAACAACTATGTTTGTTGTTTTGTTTCTGCGTAACTTAACAAACATAATCGTAACCCTAAAATAATGATATTCTTAAACGTCCTTAGTCTAGTATTATTGTGGAGCGGGTTGCTATAATACATAATGACTAGCATATATAAAGACTAATATGAGATATGTAGTCTACATATGGGTACAAGTTGGAGAACTTGTGTACTGGACCGACCCACCATGAGAACACTGCACGGATCGTTATATGAGTGTCATAAGTGATTCTTATAGTGATCATGGTATATGTAGTCCTTCAACCTAAGATCATCAAGGTTCCCTACATGTGAGTCACATACTTTGACACTTTCCTTTGTTGCTCGTAACTGAGTGAACTTGAAGGAGGTCATTGGGTATGTCACATATCATGCGGAGGGATTTGTATGATCAAGATAGGATTTGTCCCTCCTATGTAACGGGAGTGATATCTTTGGGCCCCTTGATAGAGTAAGACTTAGAAAAATGCATGGCCATGCTCGTATGGGTTGATATACGATATCAATGTCATCAGTTTAAGTTGGTCTACTAGGTAATCAAGAAACCAAAGATTGGGCTATACGAGAGTGACACATTCCATGTCTTGTGCTTAGTCTTGATATCTTGGACAAAGGGACAATGGCATATATCGGTGATGATCATAAAGGTTTAGTCGAATCACCGACAATCTTGTCACTTGGGTAGCAATGATGTGTTGCTAGACACCGCTCATTGATTATGATCATAAATGTGATTTATGATCATTGCCAACATGGCAAGAGCCTATTGGGTCGCACACATAGAGTTATTTGGATCATTAGAGTGCATGGGCTAATTATTCGGGTTATGGTTTCACTTTAATTTCGTATTAATAATGGGCTAAAGAGTTGAGCCATTATTAAGCCCAAAATTAAATCCTAATTGGATTAGGGCTTTGAAACCCATTAGGCCTGGAAGTTGAGTCTCACTATAAATACAACTTTTAAGTGAGAAATTCGTATGTCTCCTTGCCCTAGCCTCCCAAAAGGACATCCACACTCTTCTCTTGCAATTCCTTGGAGGACGCAAGCTAGCACTGCGAGCGCAAGAGAAACGCATCTGCCGGGATGTGGTGATCCCGAGAGGCTTGTGTGGATACCATAGAAAGCCTGAACACGTCAACTGTTTAGGTTTCATGATTTGACTCTACAGTTGAGTGAGAGATCTCAACCGGAAATTAGGTATGAAAATTTTTGAACACCTGGTTTACCTTGTTTCACTTGGATCCTAGAGGGTTTTGGTTAAATTTTGCTGCACTGTTTGGCTCCCGAAACCCAACACGAACAAGGCTTATCACCTAGGTGGCGAGGTGCCTCCCCAACCGACATCATACTCCGAGTGTAAATCGATAAGGTCCGGGGTTCAAGGCTCCGTGCTGCCCTGTTCGACCGAAATGGACATACTACCACGTGGGCCTCCGGGAGTCCAGGAGGTCGTCCTGTCAAAACTGGCAATTGGGCGATAGACGAACACCAAAAGGGCTACTTGCCGAAGTCTCTACTTCGGCCTTTCCAAGGGGGCATGTGATAGCCAAAGTGCTATCGCCCTGACCACCTACCGACCACGGGAAGGAAGGGGCCAGACACCTGAGGCATATGACCTCAGAAAGGACTCCGAAGTGAACGAACTCATACACCTGAGGCACATGACCTTGGTAGCTCACCAATTCCAACTTTGGGAGCCAGCGTAGCGCCTCCTTCCGGACAGCGACCGAACCAGCTTCGGGGGAGAAAGACCAACCACCCTCTGCGGGAGAAAGCCCCTTGAAGACGGGGACGCTGAAGTTTTAGTCTGACTCCGGGAAAAGGCCCCTCGACCCGAAGTGAGACATCAACCAAAGGGACCTCGGTTGTACGGAAAGAGCCATCAATGAGTCTCTGACACTCCCACTCGCATACGTTGTTACCCACTCCGGGGAGTGGGGTAGTCCAGTTATGGTGCCAAAACTGTGCTTTTAAACTCCCAGGATTGGTGTGTCCTGTAGGTCATCAGAACAACACCCCTAGTGTGCATACTCAAGTGACCCTCTTGAGCACTATGCAAACACATGCATATTGGTCCAACCATCACACACATATTCACATTTCATGCACACCATGGCAGCAAAGAAGGAAAACACTAGCACAAGTCTTAGTTTTGGCTTCCACACATTAGGCAATCTTGTTAAGTTCTAGTGACCAGCTACTGCACCTGTAACTTCCACTAATAAACTGTATCATTCTAGCCACATACCCCCCTGTTTTATTTGCTCCATTATCAAGTAGAGACTTAGAGCAAACCAAGGAATTTTTTTTTACATCAATAGCCCACCTATGGACCAAGTTATGGATTTTTTAAGTTGGTTACAAAATTCTGACCAAATGAACAGTAACTCAGCCAACTTTGCAACATCATATCTTTGGCTACAGGGCTCTAAATCCATAAATTCTAAATCCCAGTTAACCCTCTAGATGTCCTCTAGGTGTGGTCAAAATTTCATACCAAGATTCATTCTACACAGGGAGATATTAAACTTTATGTCTAGAGTCAAAATTCTGGCAACTTTTGGACCATTTTGCCCATACAATTTTTACAAACCATGCAAACACTTCATTCACAAGGGGAAAGCCCTCCAAGGCTATCCCATATATGTCCATTACACATAGGAATTACATTCCCTCTCTTTTAACAACTTTATGTGGCCAAAACAGAATTTACAAGTAAGCAGCCCATCATTCACACTTAGGCAGCTTTGCACCACATCACTTACATAGCCAAAACATTACTCAAATGTTCACATACTTGTCTCATTTTACATACACTACATGTACATGCATACATTCACTACAATATGGTCTTAACTCAGCTAAATACGCACCCTAGGTTACAGGAGGTCCTGAGACACAATGGACTCCAAAAACAGGATGCTGGACAGCTGCTGCACAACACAATAAGTACCACCATTAAAAATACCAAATGTGCTCCTAAAATCACCAAAATTTCCAGATCATAACTAGACATACGGAAGTTCATGTACCTGAAATTTCAGATCAAAACTCAAACTAAAAAGGTTAGTTTGAAGGTGATCTTTCTGCTGGACCTGAAATGACAGAATTGAGGGGAGTAAGTTTCATTGAGAAACTTAGTAAGGGTAGCACTTGGATTCAATAGGCAATGTAACCATCATTAAAACCTGAATCCAAAGACACTAAAACACAAAAACCACAATGCATATATACAAGATATAGCAACCAAATGCAGCAGCCAAACACAACCAACAAACACATGAAATGCAGCAGTAACAATATACCATAGGTTAGTCCATAAAGCATGCAATAAACTTAAATAAATCACTATGGCACCCCTCCTCAAGCTAATTATTGGTCTTAGGAGGATTTTAACATTAGTTAGTACTAACGTTTGGGCTCTAGAAACCCAGAAATTCGCTTCCATCACTGTGCACTTCACACTAGGTCACAAAACCTTCAATAAGTGCACACCCCTCACTAAGCTTGGTTCATCAAGCTCATGGCTCTCTTCCAAGCTTAGCCCTAGCTCCATGGTTGCTTGAAAAATACAGAAAACAACCCATGAGAGCAAGAGAACCCTTACCTTGATGGGTATGCTGAAATTGGAGCTTGATCCTAGGTGCACTCAAGCAATAGCACCAAAGAGCTTCCAGTTGTGCTTCCTTGACTTCAATTGCAAGTAGTTTTGAGTTTGAAGGTATGGTGGCTATGGAGGAAGTGTGGAGCAGAGGGCTGGCTTTCTTTTTTCTGGTGGAGGCCGAAATTTAGAGATGCAAAGGTGGTCTTGACTACTTAAATAGTCAAAAGTACACTAAACACACTTAAGTAGTCTTAACCTTGTCTTATGTCATTTTCCTTGGTACAAGACTATGGTTTCTTAGTCTTAATCTCTTGGCCCACATTTGACCATCCTTATCTTCCTTTAGCGGCCCTCCTTATGTGGGATAACCCAACAAAACTTCCATTTGACTTAAGTCATAGACATACACATCTTAAGGCCTACATTAGAACACTTAGGTCCTTTATGCCTTTTTGTGTTTTCTTTGTCCTTAGTTGTCTTCCATAAGCAATTTGGTCCTCCAATAGCACTTTCATACCATTCATATCCTTCCCATAACTCTCCAAATCTCTTTTGTGAAAGTTTTGCAATTGAGTACCCGAATTTCCAAAATCTTACAAAAAAGTCCATAGGTTGCTTGACAAACAAGCAATCCTTAAGGCTTTTATTGGGGACCAAGTTACCAACTTGGAACACTTTTAAGGAGATGTTGATCATGCCTTTTACCCCCCACACTTCAAACACTATGGTGAGAATTACACAATATAATGGTTTTTAGCCATTATGACACACTTGTAATTCTCCCATTTTATGAGGTGGTAACATACGTCACTGACACATTGCCTCTAGACACGCTCTAACACGCCGTCGCAGTCTAACGTTCTGTCACGTTGGGCTACACCAACCACGGCTCGCGGCGCGAAGAGCCAGCAGGTCACTAGGGGCCCCCACACCCAAAAATATGAACACCATCCGTCCATACATGTGCCACAATCTGAAGGGATCACCCCCTCCCTTATATACCAAGGAAATGGTCACAGACAAGGGGCTCCTCCAGGGAGAGAAAAAAAGGACAGAAAGGCCGGAAAATAGAGGACGCTCTCCTCCCTCCTCCTGAATAGTCTCTCTTCAGCCCTCAAAAAGACACGCCAGACAAGAGCTTTTGGTGCTTATTATTATGTCCCCTTCTCTCTAAAAGCACTGACTTGGGCGTTGGAGGTTCCCCACCATAAAACCACCCCGGGGGCCTCCTAACCCCTGTTTTCTGAGTGTTTCAGCCAGGTCTCCCTGAAGAATCTCCCCTTCGAGCTCTCTCGCATGTCGGAGGTCCTTCCCGTCATCACCCTGTCACGGGATCAAGAAGCTGCTGGCCACCACTTAAGGTGATCCCCCAGGACACCAGTCTTCCTTCCGGACTAGCTTGCACCTCCAGGACCCCTTGCTACCCTCACCCCTGCACACAGTGGAGATGCTGGCTCCGCCCAATTGGACCCGCATCAGAGGATATCCATAGGGATATCCTTTCCCTTTCACCTTGGCCTTTCTTCGGCTTCTTCAGGCGAAAGCATGTCCAAGGATGTGGCCAAGGTCACCGTCACCGAAGTAGGGCTGACGGGGATTGAGAGAATAGCAACCTCAGATGAGGGTTCCACTACCTCGGTGACGCATTTAGGTGGAGGTGGAGAAAAATCTTCCTTAGCTTTCTTCTACCTTGGGGCCGCCAAAGATTGCCGCACCGAAGACTATTCCTTTTTCTTTTTTGGGGCCCTCTTCTTTTGTTCCCCATTCTCGAGTTGACCAAGGAACAGACTCTTATAGAAGGTAGCAGACTTGTTGCCAATTTTTGGAAAGTGAAAAACATCAATGTAAGTATGAAAAATCATTATGTAACAACAGAAAGAACTTACTCTCCGTATGGGTGGTATAAGACAGTTTTCCCAAAGAAGGAGGACAAGCTAGGACTTCTTCCCCTCCATAGCTGGGTTTGACATATCCTCATCACTTAGCTGCTCCTTGATGACATCTGATTCCCAAAGAACCTCTTTGGTCATCAAGTTCAACTTAATTGGAAAATGTTACCTCTTAGTGCTTCTCCATACTGTAGTAACTTTGGTCTCTCCATCTAGAACACTCTACCAGCTCTTTACACTAAAGGCCATTACATTCAAGGAACTAGTCTCTGCTATGCCTCCTTGGGTGCTCTAGGAGGTCTCTCTAGACCTTGGTCTTCAAGTCTTCTTTCTTTAGCATGTGGGCAATCTCTAATCCAATGATCCATTGCACCACATCCTAGACACACCTGGGTGTCAAAGTAACAAGGTTTCCTCCCATGAAACCATTTACACTTATGGCATCTTAGGCCAGGGGTCTTTCCCCTAACCTTGCCCACACCACCTGGATGGGAACTCTTGGAAATTTTTCTTGCATGTGGTGGCTTCTTTTGCTTCCTTCCTATGTCGCTACTTTCCCTGGGCCCACTAAGAAGGTACCTACTCTCATACTACTCTTGCTCTACAAAGAGGGCCTTCTGGACTAGCTCATAGTATGTCACTGCTCCAAATGCCCTCAAAGCCATTCTGGTGCCTGATAGTAGGCCTCTGACAAATCTCTTGGCCTTTAACTCTTCCAATCCAATATACTGAGGAGCATACCTCACCAATTGATTGAATTTGTGCTCATACTCTAGGATACTGAGGTTGTCCGGCCTTGGAGCATCAAATTCATCATGCTTGAAGTCCTTGACGGCATCACTAACATACTGCTCCCAAAAAAGCTGAGCGAACTTTGGCCAGCTCATCTCTATATCTCCTCCCAGCCTTCTGCCCCTTTAGAAAACATATCTATCTCTAGTACTGCTCAACTACATCTCTACACTGCCTACTAAATTATAAGTAGCCAGTGACACTTTCTTGGTAGAGCTGAGTGTCATCCTCTCAAACATCTTTTCTATATAGATTACCCACTCCTAAGCACTTTTTGGTCATGCTCTTCCATCAAAATGTGGAGGTCTTAGTCCTTGGAAGCTTTCCAACAGTCAGATCTCATCTAGGGCTTCCAGATCCTCTACTCTCTGCCTCCTGGACCTATGAGAATGTTCATCATGATGATGCCCTCCATGATATCTATGCTTTCTCCTGCCTCTTCTTTCATAGCCTTCCTCAATCTCATTGCCAATGAAGAAATGGTCATAGACTGAGGGATTCAGCTTGTACACCTAACCAATCTCAGATCTCACTCTTTTTCCTCTTGCATTTCTCCTATCCTTATCTTCCACCTCAACAGTTTCATCATTTGTATTTTCTGATCTTCTAGAAAGAACATGTTCAGATGTGTTCCTAGTCTCCTCTTCTACTTGTTGCTGCACATTTTGAACTGGTTCTCTTTATGGTTGTGCTTGTATCAATCGTACTAAGTTTTCATTGACTAGAGCTAAGTTCCTCTGAAGCACCAACCAAATCTGTGGCACTTCAAGGTTTGGTACCTCTTGTTGGCCCTGATTCTCCCCTTCCTGTCCATTTCTTTGTTGCTTATGTTTGGTAGCATGCTTTAGGGGTGGTTTTGCTCTCCTTATGGAAACCATAATTACTTCCTGTGTTCATGATTCATCATAAAGCACATATAAAGATCATAGGTATTTTATGGGTACTTGACATTAGCAGCTGACCAAACTGAGTTCATGTATGTAGATAGCATGCATGATGCAACTATATGCTATGTACTTGTACAAACCAAGCTCTGAAACCAACATCTGTTACCCACTCTGGGGTAGTCCAATTATAGTGCATTTAAAATCCCAGGATTGGTATGTCCTGTAGGCCACCAGAACAATACCCTTAAGGTGCATACCCAAGTGGCCCTTATAGGGACAATGTAAATGCATGCATATTGGTCCAACCATTACATACATATTCGCATATTGTGCACATCATCAAAGCAAGGAAGAAAAACACTAGCGCAATTCTTAATCTTGGCTACCATACATTAGGCAACCTTGTTAAGTTCATGTTTCCAGCTACTGCACCTAAACTTCTCTAAAAAAATTGTATTAATCTAGCTTGTACAACCATGTTTTCTTTGCTCCATTACCAATTAGAAACTTAGACCAAACCAAGGAATTTGGTTTTATATCAATAGCCAACCTATGGACCAAGTTATGGATTTTTTAAGTTGGTTACAAAATTCTGACCAAATGAATAGTAAATTAGCCAAGTTTGCAGCATCATTACTTTTGATATAGAGCTCCAAATGAAGGAATTCTAAAGGTCAATTAAACATTTAGATCTGCTATATTTGTGGTCAAAATTTCATGCTTCTTTTCATTCTGCATAGGTAGATATAGAACTTTGAGAGTAGGGTCAAAATTCTATCCTCTTTGTAACCATTATGTCCATACAAAATTTCATAAGTGTGGAAACACTTCATTCACAAGGGTTAAGCCCTCCAAGACTATCCCATACATGTCCAATACACATATGAATTACATACTTTTGCATATAGCAACTTTATGTGGTAAAAAAAGAATTTAGAAGCAAGCAGTCCATCATTCACACTTAGACAGCTTGTGCACCACTTTCACATATGTAGCAAAACCATCCTCAAATTTCCACATACTTGTTCCAACTTTACATTCCAAACATATACATGCATCCATGCTCTAAAACATGGCCTTAACTCAGCTAAATACATGCACCCAAGTCACAGGAGATGCTTGAGACACAATGCACTCCAAAACAGGATGCTGGACAGCTACTGCATAACACAATAAGCACCATCACTAAAAATACCAAATGTGCTCCTAAAATCACCAACCTTTCTAGATCATAGCTAGATACATGGAAGTTCAAGTACTTGAAGTTTTAGATCAAAAATCAAATGAAAAGGGTCAGTTTAAATGTCATCCTTCTACTGGACCTGAAATGGGCAGATTTGAGCAGAGGCAAGTTTCATGGAGAAACTTAGTAAGGAAAACACTTTAACACTAAGGTAATGTAACCTTTAGAAATGGCCTACATCCGAAGACACTAAAACACAAGAAAACACAATGCAAATATCCAATATAGAGCATCCAAATGTAGCAATCAAACACAAACAACAAACACATGTATGCGGCAGCAACAATATGCATTGGTTAGTCCATAAAACATGTAATAAACATAAGTAGATCACTATGGAATATCTCCTAAAGCATAAGCTTGGCCTTAGGATAGTTTTAACACTAGTTAGTACTAACATTTTGATCTGGAAACCCTTAAATTCACTGCCATCACTGTGCACTTCACACTAGGTCACAAAACCTTCACTAGGTGCACTTCCCTCACTAAGCTTGGTTCATCGAGCACTTAGCTGTGCTCCAACCTTAGCTCTAACTCCATGGATACTTGAATGTTATAGTAAGCAATCCATGAGAGCAAGAGAACTCCTTACCTTTTGGTGGAAATCCAATAAGCCATAGATAAACCTGAAAACTAGGGTTTATGGTCTTCCTTGATGCTTTAGTTGTCTTCTCTTGCCTTCTCTTGATTGTTTGTAGTAAGGTGGCTATGGTGGATTGTGGAGTAGCTTATGGAAGAACCCTAGCAGGTGGAGGTTGAATTTTTGGATGAAATAGGAAGAAAATGATTTTTTTCTAGCTTTATTTCTTTCTTGGCCTTTAGTAATCGCATGTTAGCAAATTTTGCAAACTTTAGGCCACACTTGGACAACTTTTTTACTAGCCATTTCGGATGGGAAAATGACAGTTTTTACCTCTTTTAACCTTGGTCAAGGGTCATTTTCATCTTTAGAAAAGTTTGGGACACCTAAGCCCTTAAGTGTCCTTAAGCATGAAATGACTAACTTTGCCTCCTTGAGCCCTTTGGTCCCCAACAATATCCTTAATTCCATCTGTATCCTTTCTTCATAATTGCATTCATGTCCTTTCCATAGTCATCTTCCACAGGCTACTTGAAAATTAGGCAATATGCCAATGCTTTCTTAAGGACCAAACTATCATTGTTTTTGCCATTTATGGGAGTTTATATTGAATACTTTACACTTCACAATTCATGCACTATGGTGAAAATTAATCCATACAAGTTTAGGTCCGTATGCTGTAATTTTCCCATTTTGTGAAGGTGGCAGCATTCTGCTCCCACCCCCTTAAATATGTTGGCCCTCCAAAACTGCCTTTAGCTTGGGTACTCTTTTGGACATCTCTCTTGCATTTCTTTCTGGGCTTCTCAGGTCGCCTCTCTTTCAAAATTGTGTGACCATTGAAATTTGATCAAGGGAATAAGCTTGTTCCTTAACTTTCTAGTATCCTTGGCTAAGATAGCTGTAGGTTTCTCTTCTTATGTCAAGTTAGGTTCCAACTGTATGTCTTCCACTACAATAGCATGCTTTATGTCTAGTAGACACTCCTTAAGCATACTGAGGTGGAATACATTATGAACACTTGACATGTTACCACCTTACAAAAATGGGAGAATTACAAAGAGTGGCATAATGGTCAAAAACCATTATATTGTGTAATTCTTATCATAGTGATTGAAGTGTAGGGGGTAAAAGGCATGATTAACACCTCCTTAAAATTGTTCCAAGTTGGTAACTTGGTCGCCAAGAAAATGCTTAAGGATTGCTTGTTTGTCAAGCAACCTATGGACTTTTATGTAAGGTTTTGCAAATTTGGGTACTCAATTGAAACACTCTCAAGAAAGAGCTTTGGAGAGTTATGGGAAGGATATGAATGGTATGAAAGTGCTATTGGAGGACCAAATTGCTTATGGAAGACAAGTGTGGGCAATGAAAATACAAAAAGGACTTAAGGACCTAAGTGTCGTAGTGTAGGCCTTTGGTTGTTTATGCTTTTGACTTGAGTCAAATGGAGAAATTTTGGGGTTATCCCACTCAAGGGAGGACAACTAAGGCATGGTAGGGATATGAGCAAATGTAGGCCAAGAAATTAAGCATAACAAACCAAGGTTTTATAGCAAAGAAAAGGACATAAAGCAAGGATAAGCTTGTTAAGTATGTTTTATGCACTTAAGCTCATTTAAGCCCATTTAAGTGGCCAACTCAATGATCTTGTTACCTACTCTGGGGTAGTCCAGTTATGGTGCCAAAACTGTGCATTTAAACTTCCAAGATTGGTAATGTTTTGTAGGCCATCAGAACAATACCCTTAGTGTGCACACCCAAGTGGCCCTCTTGGGTACTATGTAAACACATGCACATTGGTCCAACCATCACACACATATTCACATTTCATGCACACTATCGCAGCAAAGAAGGAAAACACTAGCACAAGTCTTAGTTTTGGCTTCCACACATTAGGCAATAACACTAAGGTGATGTAACCTTTAGCAATCACCTGCATCCAAAAACACTAAAACACGAGAAAATATAATGCAAATACCCTATATAGAGCATCCAAATGTAGCAATCACGCAAAAACAACAAACATATGTATGCAGCAGTAACAATATGCATTGGTTAGTCCATAATAACATGTAATAAACATAAGTAGGTCACATTGGAAGCCATCCTCAAGCATAAGATTAGCCTTAGGAGAGTTTTAACATTAGTTAGTACTAACTTTGGGCTCTAGAAACCCTTAAATTTGTTGTCATCACTGTGCACTTCACACTAGGTCACAAAACCTTCACTAAGTGCACTCCCGTCACTAAGCTTGGTTCATCAAGCACTTAGGTCTCTCCCAAACTTAGCCCTAGCTCCATGGATACTTGAATATTATAGTAAGCAATCCATGAGAGCAAGTGAACTCCTTACCTTTTACTAGAAATCCAATAAACCTTAGATAAACCCGAAAACTAGAGTTTATAGTCTTCCTTGACACTTTGGTTGTCTCCTCTTGCCTTCTCTTAGTTGTTTGCAATAAGGTGGCCATGATGGATGATGGAGGAGCTTAAGGAAGAACCCTAGTAGATGGAGGGAAAATTTTTGGAAGAAATGAGGAGAAAATGATTTTTTTTCTAGCTTTATTTATTTCTTGGTATTTAGTAATGGCATGTTTACAAAATTTGCAAAATTTGGGCCACACTTGGACAACATTACCAGCCATTTGGGATTGGAAAATAATAGTTTTTGACTTCCTTTAACCTTGGTCAAGGATCATTTTCATCTTTAAAAAGGTTTGGGACACTTAAGCCCTTAAGTGTCCTTAAGCATTAAATGACTAACTTTGCTTCCTTGAGCACTTTGGTCCCCAACAATATCTTTAATTCCATCCATGTCCTTTCTTCATAATTCTATCCATGTCGTTTGCATATCCATCTTTGGAAATTTTTCCAATTGAGTACCCAACCTTTGTAACCTTACAATTTAGTCCATAGGTTACTTGAAAATTAGGCAATATGCCAATGCTTTCTTAAGGACCAAAGTATCATTGTTTGTGACACTTAGGGGAGTGTATATTGAATACTTTACACTTCATGATTCATACACAATGGTGAAAATTAAAGCATAGATGTTTAGGTCCTTATGCTGTAATTTTCCAATTTTGTGAAGGTGGTAACACTGAGGACCACTTTGCCGATAGATCCTTCCACTTCTCATTTATCTCTATAAAAAAGCACTTCTTCCACCTTCGCTAGCTATCCTTGGTGCAAAAGGTGAAAGTGAACTTCTTGCTCCCAGATCTCTAAGGGAACAAGAAGTAAAAATCCCCCCTTCGGGACGGGGTGGAGTTTATAGTATTGTATGAAGGAAATAAAGTGGGGAATTATTTTGAAAAGCCCACACATGCAAAGGAATCTGTTGAAGTAGGAATACAAGTTCAGCGGTATCTGGTCAATTGTTATGCCACCAGCAAAAATCACTCACCATCTTCGGAGGGAGATACCAAAGGCCCGCCTTCAATTGATACCTACACATGGCGACCTCCTTTTCCTGAGGATAGTAACTCGGCTTACTACATTCAGGAATCCTAACCTTGGAATAAGAAGGCAAGAAGAACTTGCTTCGATACTTCTACACCTTCTTCGGGGTGGCGCAACTAAAATGAGCATCAAGAGAAGACCAATGCTCTTTGGCAATACCAACTTTGGCACTTCGAGCCTCCATCCTAAGGCCCTAAAGAACTAACCTCAAACGGGGAATAGGGAGGTAGGGAGAAAAGAGTGACTTTAAAAAGAATACCCACCTATGAAATTACTACCGAAAACCGTGAGAAATTGCTCCACTGCAAGAACCGTCGCCAAGACAAAAAACAAGAAATTTACAAAAGATAGAAGAAGCCAAAAACAAAAAAAGTGAGGTGAGGAACTTTTAAAGTAGAGGGAGCAGTATATAGCTCAAAGATGGCAAATGAAAAAGTGCCATAATGACCTTCTGCAAGCGAAGAGATGTAACCAATGTAAAAGAAAGGAAAGCTAACCAATTATCTACTGACACATGTCATCTAATGTGCAAAACGAGGGCACGCTTCTTGATTTGTCAAGCCTACATAATGCAGCAATTGAGACAACAGACCTACTTCCTCTCAGAGGTGAAATGATTTCTGGGAAATGTGCATGTTAGAGATAACGAGAAACAAAAATCCTTGGAGGGAAAAATAGCTCATCCCCGCTGAAGGTATAAACTTTGCCAAAATAAAATTTTGAAATAATAACTAACCCAAAAGCTTTCAAAAAGTACAACCTCGGTGAACAAATTTGTCTCAGAATTACAAAACCTGACATAGCCAATGTACAACCTCACCAAAAGAAGAAGGCTTTTTGTTTGAAAAAGAGCCCAGGCTTCCCAAAGACATAACTTCACCAAGGAAAGATTCCACCTTTGGTTTTAAGCAACTCATAAACATTGAAGGTGTAATGTCAACAGTTTGACCTTGGGAAAATTAGTCTTCGCGAAAAGAAATAAATTTTAGACTACAAGAATAGCCTTGGTTGTATGAGGGTGCAACTTTGACATTATACTTTTGGTTGATCCAAAGAATCAAAGATACAACTTAGCTTCTTCCGGAGGGGAAATGTGGTGGCAGAAGGGCTATCGCCCATTAGACTTTTGGATTAGTGGACGTGACACCATCCTTGCCAGGTCATATGACTAGCCTTAAAAGAAGGCCCAACACCACCCTTGGATGCTAGCACAGCCAACCTTGGAAACTGTTACCCACTCTAGGGAAGTCCACTTACAGTGTCAAAATTCTGCATTTAAAACTCCTAGGGTTGGTATGTTGTGTAAGCCATCAGAACAATACCCTTAGTGTGCATACTCAGGTGGCCCTTTTGGGCACTATGAAAATGATGCATATTGATCCAACCATTACACACATATTCACATTTTATGCACACCATGGTTGTAAGGAATGAAAACACTAGCACAAGTCTTAATTGTGGCTACCACACATTAGGCAATCATATTAAGTGTAAGTGACCAGCCACTGCACTGGAAACTCTCTCCAAAAAACTGTACTAATCTAGCCATGCAACCCCTTGTTTTACTTGCTTCATTATCAAGTATAGTCATTAAGAAAACTAAGGAATTTTTTTTTTACATCTATAGCCCACCTACAGACCAAGTTAGGCATTTTTTAAGTTGGTTACAAAATTCTGACCAAATGAACAGTAACTTAGACAACTTTGCAATGTCATATCTTTAGCTACAGGGATCCAAATTCAGAAGTTCCGAATGCCAGTTCAACCTCTTGATGTGCTCTAGATGTGATCAAAATTTCACACCAAGATTCAATTTACACAGGGAGATATTAAACTTTGGTACAGGTTTAAAATTCTGGCCACTTTTGGACCATTTTGCCCATACAAATTTTCCAAACCATGCAAACACTTCATTCACAGAGGGTAAGCCCTCCAAGGCTATCCCATATATGTCCAATACACATAGCAAGTACATGCTCTTGCATCTAACAATAATATGTGGGCAGAACTGAATTTACAAATAAGTAGCCTATCAGTCACACTTAGGCAGCTTTGCACCACATCGCATACATAGCCAAAACTTTACTCAAAAGTTTACATATTTGTCTCATTTTACATACACTACATGTTACCCACTCCGGGGTAGTCCAGTTATGGTGCAAAAACTGTACATTTAGATTCCCAGGATTGGTAATGTTCTATAGGCCATCAGAACACTACCCTTAGTGTGCATACCCAAGTGGCCCTCTTGGGAACTATGTAAACACATGCACATTGGTCCAAGCATCACACACATATTCAAATTTCATGCACACCATGGCAGAAAAGAAGGAAAACACTAGCACAAGTCTTAATCTTGGCTACCACACACTAGGCAATCTTGTTAAGTTCTAGTGACCAGCTACTGCACCTGTAACTTGCACTAATAAACTGTATCATTCTAGCCACATAACCCTTGTTTTCTTTGCTCCATTATCAATTATAGACATAGAGCAAACAAATGAACTTTTTTTTACATCAATAGCCCAGCTATGGACCAAGTTATGGATTTTTTAAGTTGGTTACAAAATTCTGACCAAATGAACAGTAACTTAGCCAAATTTGCAACATCATAACTTTGGCTATAGGGCACTAAATCCAGAAATTCAAAATCCAAGTTAACCCTCAAGATGTGCTCTAGGTTTGGTCAAAATTTCATACCAAAATTGATTCTACACAGTGAGATATTAATCTTTAGGTATAGTGTCAAAATTCTGGCAACTTTTGGACCATTTTGCCCATACAATTTTTCCGAACCATGCAAACACTTCGTTCACAAGGGTAAATCCATCCAAGGCTATCCCATACATGTCCAATACACATATGAATTACATTCTCTTGCATCTAGCAACTTTATGTGGCCAAAACAGAATTTACAAATAAGCAGCCCATCATTCACACTTAGGCAGCTTTGCACCACATCACTTACATAGCCAAAACATTACTCAAATGTTACCCTACTTGTCTCATCTTACATACACTACATGTACATGCATACATGCACAAAAAAATGGTATTAACTCACCTAAATACACACCCTAAGTTATAGGACTGCCTGAAATGCAATGGACTCCAGAAACAGGATGCTGGACAGCTGCTGCACAACACAATAAGTACCACCATTAAAAATACCAAATGTGCTCCTAAAATCACAAAAATTTCCAGATCAGAACTAGACATATGGAGGTTCATGTACCTGAAATTTCAGATCAAAACTCAAACTACAAACGTTAGTTTGAAGGTGATCGTTCAGCTGGACCTGAAATGACAGAATTGAGGGGAGTAAGTTTCAGTGAGAAATTTAGTAAGGGTAGCACTTGGATTCAATAGGCAATGTAACCATCAAGTGGAAAGCTACTTGAGGATGTGCACATGACACAACCTGAGGGTTTTGTCACTCCTGAGAATGCCAATAAAGTGTGCAAGTTGCAAAGGTCCATTTATGGACTGAAGCAAGCTTCTCGAAGTTGGAATCTTCATTTTGATGATGCAATCAAAGAGTTTGGTTTTATCAAAAATGAAGATGAACCTTGTGTCTACAAGAAGGTTAGTGGGAGCACTATTGTCTTCTTGGTGTTGTATGTAGATGACATACTACTCATCGGGAATGACATTCCTGAGCTACAGTCTGTGAAGACTTGGCTGGGGAAATGTTTCTCTATGAAGGACTTGGGTGAAGCAGCCTATGTGTTAGGCATCAGGATCTATAGAGATAGATCTAGAAAGCTTCTTGGCCTAAGTCAAAGTACATACATTGACAAGGTGCTAAAGAGGTTTAGCATGCAAGATTCCAAGAAAGGATTCTTGCCCATGTCACATGGTATAACTCTTTCTAGATCTCAGTGTCCGAGTACACCCGAGGAGAGAGAGCGCATGAGTAAGATTCCATATGCCTCAGCAATTGGATCTATCATGTATGCCATGATATGTACTCATCCCGATGTCTTATATGCTTTGAGCATGACAAGTAGGTACCAATCAAACCCTGGTGAGAGTCACTGGACAGCTGTTAAGAACATCCTTAAGTACTTACGAAGGACTAAGGATGCATTCTTGGTCTTTGGAGGTGAAGATGAGCTCGTTGTAAGGGGTTACACCGATGCAAGCTTCCAATCCGATAAGGATGATTTTAGATCGCAATCTGGTTATGTGTTTTGTATTGGTGGTGGTGTTGTGAGCTGGAAGAGTTCAAAGCAAGAGACAGTAGCTGACTCTACAACAGAATCTGAGTACATTGCCGCCTCTGATGCTGCGAAGGAGGCAGTTTGGATCAAGAAGTTCATCACTGAACTTGGAGTGGTTCCAAGCATTGCCGACCCAATAGAGCTCTATTGTGACAACAATGGAGCAATCGCACATGCTAAGGAACCTCGATCTCACCAGCGATCCAAACACATACTCCGACGCTATCATCTCATCAGGGAGATCATCGAGAGGGGTGATGTAAGGATATGCAGGACTTCAACAGATAGCAACATTGCTGATCCGCTGACAAAGCCCCTTACGCAGCAAAAGCATGATAGCCATTCTAGGTCCATCGGTATTAGATACATGGATGATTGGCTTTAGTGCAAGTGGGAGATTGTTAGTGTTGTGCCCAAAAGCCAGTCATGAGATGATTGTATTTTTGCACATTGAGTACTGATATTTTATTAAGGCATTAATCCAGCAATTATGTTTGTTGTTTTGTTCCTGCGTAACGTAACAAACATAATTGTAACCCTAGAATAATGATATTCTTAAAAGTCCCTGGTCTAGTATTATTGTGGAGCGGGTTGCAATAATACATAACGACTAGCATATGTGGAGACTAATATGAGATATGTAGTCTACATATGGGTACAAGTTGGAGAACTTGTGTACTGGACCGACCCACCATGAGAACACTACATGGATCGTTATATGAGTGTCATAAGTGATTCTCATAGTGATCATGGTATATGTAGTCCTTCGACCTAAGATCATCAAGGTTCCCTACATGTGAGTCACATACTTTGATACTTTCCTTTGTTGCTCGTAACTAAGTGAACTTGAAGGAGGTCATTGGGTATGTCACATATCATGCGGAGGGATTTGTATGATCAAGATGGGATTTGTCCCTCCTATGTAACGGGAGTGATATCTTCGGGCCCCTTGATAGAGTGAGACTTAGAAAATGCATGGCCATGCTCGGATGAGTTGATATACGATATCAATGTCATCAGCTTAAGTTAGTCTACTCGGTAATCAAGAAACCAAAGATTGGGCTATACGAGAGTGACACATTCCATGTCTCGTGCTTAGTCTTGATATCTTGGACAAAGGGACAATGGCATATATCAATGATGATCATAAAGGTTTAGTCGAGTCATCGACAATCTTGTCACTTGGGTAGCAATGATGTGTTGCTAGACACCGTTCATTGCTTATGATCATAAATGTGATTTATGATCATTGCCAACATGGCAAGAGCCTATTGGGTCGCACACATAGAGCTATTTGGATCATTAGAGTACATGGGCTAATTATTTGGGTTATGGTTTTACTTTAATTTTGTATTAATAATGGGCCCAAGAGTTGAGCCATTATTAAGCTCGAAATTAAATCCTAATTGGATTAGGGCTTTGAAACCCATTAGGCCTGGAAGTTAAGTCTCACTATAAATACAACTTTAAGTGAGAAATTCGCAGGTCTCCTTGCCCTAGCCCCCAAAAGGATAGCCACACTTTTCTCTTGCAATTCCTTGGAGGACGTAAGCTAGCACTGCGAACGCAAGAGAAATGCATCTGCCGGGATGCGATGGAAGTGTAGTGATCCCGAGAGGCTCGTGTGGATACCATAGAGAGCCTGAACACGTCAACTGTTTAGGTTTTGTGATTCGACTCTATAGTTGAGTGAGAGATCTCAACCGAAAATTAGGTATGAAAATTTTTGAACACCCGGTTTACCTCGTTTCACTTGGATCCTGGAGGGTTTCGGTTAAATTCCGCTGCGCTGTTTGGCTCCCGAAACCCATCAGGAGGAACTATGGCTGTGTTCTTGGGCTGGAGGAGGCCGAAAATGGCATAGAGGTAAATGAGTTGGCCACTTAAATAGGCTTAAATGAGCATAGGTGCACAGAACACACTTAACAAGCTTAACCTTGCTTTATGTTCTTTTCCTTGCCCATAACCATGGTTCTTTGTCTTAAACTTATTGGTCCACATTTTGCCCCCATTTATACCAATTTCCAAGCCATGGCCACCTCTGGCTCGGTGGGAAAACTCCAAATTGCTCCATTTGACTTAATTCAAAGACATACACATCTTAAGGCCTACATTAGAGTTTGTAATTAAGTACCCGAATTTCCAAAACCTTACAAAAAAGTCCATAGGTTGCTTGACAAACAAGCAATCCTTAAGACTTTTCTTGGGGGCCAAGTTACCAACTTGGAACATCTTTAAAAAGGCGTTCATTATACCTTTTACCTCTCACACTTCAATTACTATGAAGAGAATTACACAATATAATGGTTTTTAGCCGTTATGCCACACTTGTAATGCTCCCCTTTTTGTGAGTTGGTAACATCCTCCCCCCCTAAAAATTTTGATCGTCAAAAATAGCCTTTAGCTTTGGGTATTCTTTGGGATACCTTTCCATAAGTTCTTTTTCAGTATCCTAGGTTGCATCTTTTTCAGAGTCGTGTGACAACTGAACTTTAACCATGGGAATTAGTTTGTTTCTTAACCTTCTGGTACCCTTAGCTAAGATAGCTATAGGTTTCTCTTCATATAAGTTAGGTTCCAACTGTATGTCTTCCACTACAATAGCATGCTTTTTGTCCAATAGACACTTCTTAAGCATACTAATGTGAAAAACATTATGAACACAGGACATGCTCAGTGGTAGAGCTAACCTGTATGCTACCTTGCCAACTCTGTCCAAGCTCTCATAAGGACCTATATATCTTAGAGCTAACATGGTTCTTTTTTCCAAATCTGACAATGCTTTTGGTTGGTTCAACTTTCAGCCAAACATTGTCACCAACCTCAAACTTGAAGTCTCTCCTTCTTTTGTTCACATAGGATGTGGTCCTTTCATTGGATGCCTTCAAACTCTCTTGAATTTTCTTGATTTTGGCAATAGTCTCATCAATAATTTGGGACCTAACTCTAGCCTAGCTGAGGCTTTCACCCAATAGTGGGGTGCTTTGCACCTTCTTCCATATAATGCTTATAAGGTGCCAAGCCAATGGTGCTTTGGTAACTATTGCTATATTAGAATTCCACCAATGGCAAATGTTGGTCCCATTTACCTTTGAAATCCAACACAGCTCCTGAGCATGTCTTCCAATATCTGTATCACCCTTTCAGATTGGCCATCAGTCTAAGGATGATAAACAAAACTCAGGTGAATTTTAGTTCCTAGTGCTTTACGAAAAGCACTGCAAAATCGAGCTGTAAATCTTGGATCTCTATCATATACAATGGAGTCTAGCACTCCATGTACTCTCACTATCTCCTAGACATACATCTGAGCCAACTTCTCCATGAAGTCTATGAGTTTCACAGGTAAAAAGTAGGCATATTTGGTTAGCCTATCCACAATGACCCAGATTGTATCATGCCTTAATCTGGTCATAGGCAACCCAGTCAAAAAGTCCAAGGTTACGTTACCCCACTTCCTCACTAGTACAGGTAGAGTCTGTAGGGTACCAACTGGCTTTTGGTGCTCTACCTTTACCCCCTGGCATATGGCACAATTGGAGACAAAAGTAGCAATGTCTCTCTTCATATTTGGCCACCAGAAGTGAGTCTTCAAGTCTTTATACATTTTCTTAGTTCCTAGATGGATGTTCAACTTGCTTGTGTGAGCTTCCTCAAGTATTTCATCCCCGAGCTTTGGTCCTCTAAGCACATAGATTTGGTCCTTAAAATATAGTAATCCTTGCTTGTAGGCAAATGATTGATACAAGGAACCTTTTCCTCTCCTGAAATCTTTTCACAATTTTCAGTCCACTCAAACCTCTGACCCTTCTTGGTTAGATGACTAAGAACCGAGGCAATCGTAGAAAATCCTTATACAAATCTCCTATAGTATCCAGCTAATCCTAGGAAACTTCTGATTTCCTTCACAGTTGTTGGTCCCACTCTTCCACTACCTTGATGATGCGAACCCCGATAGTATAAAGACCATGAAACGCGCCCAAGATGTTTTTCAAGCTCCACAAGACATCAAAGACATTGGGTTTGAAGACCCCCACCCCTAATCAACCTGTGAATAGAAACGAGAAGTATAGAACTCCAAGAACACAAGCACACTTGTGCACCAAGGCAGTCCACAAAGAACCAAAGAGAAAACCTCTCCAAAAAGCAATATTATTTCAGCATTAATTTGTTTGTTTACATCCAGAATATGTGCCTTTATATAGGCCTAAACTAGGGTAAAAATCTGGGCAAAATTCGCAGCCCAAGTCACCTAGGAAACCTAGTTACAAAGGACTCAAGAAAACCTAGTCAAACTAGGATTCCTACACCCTTTTAACACATGTTTAAGGTGTGCAGTGAATTCCATTTATCCTAAGTGACCTAAATCACTTCCATGCCCTAAATAACATCCTAAATAATGTAAATAAATAGGAAACTAAAATAAAATACGTTACAACACAAGATTGGCCATAAAAATCCCAAAATAGTCTTCTCAGGTGGTTCATACTTGTATCTTCAACTTCAAGCTGAAATTTGAACTTGATGCAGCCATTATTTCTTAAACTACAAAGATCAAAGTTTTAGACCTCTTTCTTAGCTTTGAAATGACACCTGAACCACACAAAACGGACATCTAGAGCTAAACATATGGCCGAAATACTGCAACTGCTTCTGAACCAGCGATAACTCGCAAATCGTGACTTTGAAGCTATATTGGACCTCCTTAACGTGCAAAATGGGTTTGATGGTCTTCATATGATTTGTATCTCCAGATTTTAGCTTTCTAATGAATCAATAATTACTCCATTCCGTTCTGTTAAGCTCAAGATATAATTTTTCTACCAGAACATCGCCAATCTGTCAACATCCAAGCTTGGCCATCATCTCCATATGATTCCTTGCATGTTCCAGCAGCTCCTTAGCCTTCTTCCTTGTCAATTGACCACTAGTTATCTTCAATGGGTCCTTGCTATCCTTGGTTGTGCCTTCTTTGATCGTATCAACTCCCCCCTCCTTAGAAGGATTTGTCCTCAAATCAAAACCTGCATTAGAAAAGGGAATTGAATCAATAACAGTGAAATAATCAACACATTAGCACTTACGTTTCACATAAGCACCAATAGCATGGAATGCTTGTGTATGGAGCTTTAATCTTGTTAAAAACCTGAACCAATATCCAAATGCAATGATAATTTTGATACCTCCAGGGTCAAAAACAAAATTAGAAGCAATTACCACAAAAAATCTGAAACTTTGCTCAATTTTAATCTTAACTCTAGGCATCACTTTCATTGCCTTTGCCATCTCAAAAACTAATTTGGGTTTCGGGAGCCAAACAGCGCAGCGAAATTTAACCGAAACCCTCAAGGATCCGAGTGAAATGGGGTAAACCGGGTGTTCGAAAATTTTCATACCTAATTTTCGGTTGAGATCTCTCACTCAACTGTAGAGTCGAATCACAAAACCTGAATAGTTGACGTGTTCAAGCTCTCTATGGCATCCACACGAGCCTCTCAGGATCACCATGCTTCCACCACGTCCCGACAGATGCGTTTCTCTTGCACTCACAGTGCTAGCTTGCGTCCTCCAAGGAATTGCAAGAGAAGAGTGTGGCTGTCCTTTTTGGAGGCTAGGGCAAGGAGACCTGCGAATTTCTCACTTAAAAGTTGTATTTATAGTGAGACTCAACTTCCAGGCCTAATGGATTTCAAAGCCCTAATCCAATTAAGATTTAATTTCGGGCTTAATAATGGCTCAACTCTTGGGCCCATTATTAATACGAAATTAAAGTGAAACCATAACCCAAATAATTAGCCCATGCACTCTAATGATCCAAATTGCTCTATGTATGCGACCCAATAGGCTCTTATCACGTTGGTAATGATCATAAATCACATTTATGATCATAAGCAATGAGCGATGTCTAGCAACACATCATTGCTACCCAAGTGACAAGATTGTCGATGATTCGACTATACCTTTATGATCATCACCGATATATGCCATTGTCCCTTTGTCCAAGATATCAAGACTAAGCACGAGACATGGAATGTGTCACTCTCGTATAGCCCAATCTTTGGTTTATTGATTACTGAGTAGACTAACTTAAACTGGTGACATTGATATCGTATATCAAATCATTCGAGCATGGCCATGCATTTCCTAAGTCTCACTCTATCAAGGGGGCCGAAGATATCACTCCCGTTACATAGGAGGGACAAATCCCATTTTGATCATACAAATCCCTCCGCATGATATGTGACATACCCAATGACCTTCTTCAAGTTCACTCAGTTACGAGCAACAAAGGAAAGTATCAAAGTATGTGACTCACATGTAGGGAACCTTGATGATCTTAGGTCGAAGGACTACATATACCCTGATCACTATGAGAATCACTTATGACACTCATATAACGATCCATGTAGTGTTCTCATGGTGGGTCGGTCCAGTACATAAGTTCTCCAACTTGTACCCATATGTAGACTACATATCTCATATTAGTCTCCACATATGCTAGTCGTTATGTATTATTGCAACCAGGTCCACAATAATACTAGACCAGGGACTTTTAAGAATATCATTATTCTAGGGTTACGAATTATGTTTGTTAAGTTACGCAGGAACAAAACAACAAACATAATTGCTGGATTAATGCCTTAATAAAATATCATGACTCAATGTGCAAAAATACAATCATCTCATGATTGGCTTTTGGGCATAACAACAAAAACAACTCTCACAGCTAGAAAGAGTGTTGGAATAATTTACCTTAGCAATGCTGTATACACCTAAAACAAATGGACCTAAACTCACACAAGTGTTATGGTTTTGAAAAGCACAAGTTATGCATGTGAAAACAATAGTTTGTATAGGCCATTCAAACAAACAAGAATTGAACACAATGTGGCCTAAACTAATAACAAAACAATGATGCATGAATTTCACAAAAATCCTAAGCATTTTAAATGAAACAAGATTGGAGTAGATAGGATTAAGTAAAACCAATTCAGTAGCAAACTTATTTTTGCATGTATATGCACAACAATGCATGAAATTTGTGAATGGGATGTGACACAAAACAAAGGACTCAACATACCTCCTTAAAAGGCTGAATTTAAAACCAGAATTTTCACTCAAAATAAAAACTTTCAGGTTTGGACATAAAGCAAAAAAATCAATGCTCAAAAGTTTGTGTAATGCATGTGTCAAGATAAAGAAATGCTTGCTGGAAATTAAAGATTGACTCACAAAAATGGGCTGAACATGAATGTGAATCAAAGAAGTATGTAATGCATGTGTAAGAACAAATTTATGCATGAAAAATTCCAAAGAAGTAGATTTAACTTGAGGCAAAACAAAATAATGTGAGATGGATGCAAAACAAACAAATTCAAAAACAAAAGACACCAAAACAGATTTTTCTTTAGAGAAACTCAAGCAATTCCAAAGAGGATTTGACAAAACCAAAGAATTAGAAGGCTTTAAAACCATATTTTGTCAAATTTTCATGCTTACTTCCTTCTCTTAATCTAGTTTCATGAAAACCATTCTTCAAAATAACATTGCAAGCAAACACACATTGTTTGAGATTTTCATGCAAAACCACATCAAATCTAGGTGTTAGGAAGAAATACATTACAGTGGTTGGACTTAGTCTCCAAGTATCTTCCTTTGGTGTAGGAACCACAAAATTTTCACCTTTGCACTCAATGACTTCGGTTGGAGTTGCATTAATTTCATCCCCTTGAAACATAGGATAAGAAACAATGTTAGGCAAACTTTTGCATATGAAATCACTTGGACTTACCTCAAATTGTTCCTTCTCAACCTCCTTTGTTGGTTTGATGCATGGGACATGGCTTAGAATATTAGGAACACCAACTTCTTTAATGGGCAGCAACTCACTTGATTCTTGTAGCTCATCTCCACTTAAGTCCTGAAAAGAAGACA
Source organism: Aquilaria sinensis (assembly GCA_005392925.1). Classification (NCBI taxonomy): domain Eukaryota; kingdom Viridiplantae; phylum Streptophyta; class Magnoliopsida; order Malvales; family Thymelaeaceae; genus Aquilaria; species Aquilaria sinensis. Next base: position 121,320 of record SMDT01000150.1, on the reverse strand, counting down.
ACACAACACTAGAAAAAGACTCCATTATGTTAGATGAAAGTATGGCTTCTCTGTAGGTCTTTCTCTCTTCACTCGGCTTGGGTTCATTGCACTCTTGTCTTCTCTCAACTTCGCACTCAATTTCTTCTCTCGGGAACTCTCCACTCTTCTTCCCCTCATGTTCACTCTTCTCACTTAATCTCTCGGTTGTTCTCTCGGCTTTCCCCTCATCACTCTTGCCCTCAACTTTCCCCTCTTTTTCTTTTCTCTCAACCTCACTTTGAAGTTTTCTTTGATCCTCCAAGACTTGTTGTGGTGAAAGTGGTACAAGCATGATTGACTTTTCTTGTTGAGGCCGAGACAAGTCTCCTTTTGTGGCCTCCACTTTTGGCTTGGGTACTTCTCTCACATCCTTGGTCCATGCTCCTCTCCATGTGGAAATTCCTCCTTGAGACATCTTGGATGCCTTTGCTCTCTTGATGCTCCTCTCAGCCTCGGTGGCATGGTGAAGCAAGTCCTCCATATTGAAATAAGGCACCATTTCCACTTTGTTGGCAATCTCAGGATTGAGACCATTAATGAATCTAGCAATGGTGGTCTCCTCATCCTCCATGATGTTGGCTCGGGTCAAGGTCATCTCCAAGTCTTTATGGTAGTCCTCCACACTCCTTTGGCCTTGCACTAGCTTTTGAAGCTTGAGGCGTTGATCTTTAGTGTAGTAGCTAGGCACAAATCTCCTCCTCATTAAGGCTTTAAGGGCTCTCCATGTGTGTATGGGCTCCTCCTCATTCCTTCTCCTAGAAATAACATCCTGATTCCACCATACAAGAGCATAATTAGTGAACTTTATGGTAGCCAATTTAACCTTCTTTTCCTCGGAGTAATGATGGCAATTAAACACCATCTCAATCTTTTGCTCCCACTCCCAATATGCATCGGGATCACTCCTCCCTTGGAAAGATGGAATGGTAAGCTTGATGGAGTTGAGATTGTTATCCTCTCTTGGCTCCCCCCTCCTTGGAAGCCCATGGTCATGCCAATGCCCTTCTTCCTCCTCGGGTTCTTCTCTCCTTGGACCTCTCCTTGGTTGCAAGATGGGATTTGGTCTCCTTGGCAACCTCAAGTCAATGTCCTCAATCCTCCCCACAAGTCTATTGAGAGTTTCTTGAAGCTCTCTCATGGTTGGCTCATCATTGTTTCTCACTTCCATCCTCCTATCCTCCTGGCCCTCCATACTCCTGAAAATAACAAAGATCCTCACAAACACTCACCTCACGTGTTTCACTCAAAAGATGAACACTCAAAACACTCAATTTGTTAGTGAGATATTGCTATTCAAAGAGTTCTCAAAAGTTCTAAGAAAACTATCCTCAAAGCACACAAGAAAAGTTGAATTTTTGAAGAACTATTTTGACTCCAAAAGAGGTGGGCTAAACAAGCTTTAAAAGACTCTAAGAAGCCCTTGCAATGGATGATCACAAGAACCACAAAGAAAGCTTTTTGGCTGGAAAAACAATGGGATAGGTTTTGGGCACAAAAACTTTCAACACTTTGTGAAAAACTTCCTTTTTGCAAGCTCTTTCCTTTTCCTTTCTTTTTCTTTTTCTTCCCCTTTTTTTTCTCCTTTTTTTTTTTTTTTTTTTGCTTGCTGTTTTGATGCTAAACAAATGTTCTCCTTGAAATTCCTTGCTGCCAAAGACAAAAAGTCAGTTTTCTATTCGGCCAAAACAAGAAACTATTGAAACTTGCACAATTTTGAAACAACTTTTTGATACCGAAACTTGCTGAACTTTGATCCTTCTTTTTTTGGTGTTTTCTTGACTCTAGGATGCTGGAAACAATGAAAACAAGAGAGATTAATAGGGCTGGACACGAAACAGAAAGATAAGAAACAAACAAGAACAAACGAATTGAAACCGAGAACACTAGACAACACGGATTGACTTCTTTTTGTTGTTTTTGTGATTTTCAGACTTGAACAAGGATGGAATAAAAAGGACAGACCTGAAACAAGAAGAAAAAGGATTAAAATAGAGGATTAAGACATGAAATTACTGGAAAAAAATTGAAAGAAAACCGAAGAGAAACAAGAACACAAGATATGTCCTTCAATGGAACTTGTGGCTCTGATACCAACTGATGCGAACCCCGATGGTATAAAGACCATGAAATGTGCCCAAGATGTTTTTCAAGCTCCACAAGACATCAAAGAGACTAGATTTGAAGACCCCCACCCCTAATCAACCTGTGACTAGAAACGAGAAGTATAAGAACACCAAGAACACAAGCACACTTGTGCACCAAGGTAGTCCACAAAGAACCAAAGAGAAAACCTCTCCAAAGAGCAATATTATTTCGGCATTAATCTGTGTGTTTACATCCAGAATATGTGCCTTTATATAGGCCTAAACTAGGGTAAAAATCTGGGCAAAATTCGCAGCCCAAGTCACCTAGGAAACCTAGTTACAAAGGACTCAAGAAAACCTAGTCAAACTAGGATTCCTACACCCTTTTAACACATGTTTAAGGTGTGCAGTGAATTCCATTTATCCTAAGTGACCTAAATCACTTCCATGGCCTAAATAACATCCTAAATAATGTAAATAAATAGGAAAATAAAATAAAATACGTTACAACACAAGATTGGCCATAAAAATCCCAAAATAGTCTTCTCAGGTGGTTCCTGCTTGTGTCTTCAACTTCAAGCTGAAATTCGAACTTGATGCAGCCATGATTTCTCAAAATACAAAGCATGAAAGTTGTAGATCTCTTTCTTATATTTGAAATGACACCTGAACCACACAAAACGGACATCTAAAGCCAAAGATATGCCCAAAATACTGCAACTGCTTCTGAACCAGCGATAACTCGCAAATCGCGACTTTGAAGCTAAATTGGACCTCCTTAACGTGCAAAATGGGTTTGATGGTCTTCATATGATTTGTATCTCCAGATGTTAGCTTTCTAATGAATCAATAATTACTCAATTCAGATCTTTTAACCTCAAGATATGATTTTTCTACCAGAACATCGCCAATCTGTCAACATCCAAGCTTGGCCATCATCTCTATATGATTCCTTGCATGTTCCAGCAGCTCCTTAGCCTTCTTCCTTGTCAATTGTCCACTAGTTATCTTCAATGGGTCCTTGCTATCCTTGGTTGTGCCTTCTTTGATCGTATCACTTGACCTTTTTCAGGGTTTGCCTTAAGGCCTTGCGCATCGATGTGTTCTAAGAAAGACACCTCCTTTATCCAAAATTGGCACTTAGATAACTTGACATAAAGCTGATGTTCCAACAAAGTCTTTAAGACAATCGTCAGATGATGTCATGTTCATTTTCATCCTTGGAATACACTCGGATGTCATCAATGAACATAACCAAAAATTTGACCAGATGTGGTTAGAACACCCTATTCATCAGGCCCATTAAAGCAACTGGGCATTAGTCAAACCAAATGGCATGACTATGTACTCATAATACTCCTATTTGGTCTTGAATGCAATCTTAGGAATGTGCTATTCCTTTACTCTCAATTGGAAGTATCCAGATCACAAATCTATCTTGGAGAAGATCTCAGCTCCCTTAAGTTGATCAAATAGATCCTCAATCATAGGGAGTGCATACTTGTTCTTGATAGTCACTGCATTGATCTTCCTATAGTCAATGTGTAGTCTCAATGATCCATCATTGTTCTTCATAAAGAGAATTGGAGCTCCCCATGGTGAAACACTTAGCCTTGTGAACCCTTTTTCAAGAAATTCATCAAGTTGTTTCTCGAGCTCATTCATCTTTGTGGTAGGCATTCTGTAAGGAGGAATGGATATTGGACTAGCTCGTGGTTGCAGCTGGATCTCAAACTCAATCTCCCTTGGTGAAAGAATACCTGGCAGGTCTTTAGGAAAGACTTATGGAAAGTCTTTCACTACAGGTATTCTATCCACTTCTTCTTCATAATGCAATTCATTTAATGCATAACAATAATCATGCTCAGAAATCACAAGTATCTCATCTAATACCTCTAGTTCTATGCCATGCATGCCATATACTAATTCCTTAGAATTCACTAATGCATGCAGTTCACTATCAGGCAATGTGATTTCTCTTTTATCACAATCAATTCTTATGTTATACGTAGCAAGCTAATTCACACCCAGCACTAAATCATACATAGGAATGTCCAACACTAGCAAATTAGTCATAACCTTAATCTTTCCTGCTACTAGCTCATAATCCTTAGCTAGGTCATTAGTGAAAAGGCATTGACTACCTGCTGTTTTCACCAAGGATATCCTAGGCATGATTTCAGTAGGCAATTTCATGGCATGAACAAATTTCCTAGCCACTATAGACATAGATGCACCAATATCAAGCAGAACATTAATAGGCATACCATTAAGGTAAATGTTACCTCTTAGTGCTCCTCCCTACTGTGATGTCTCTGGCCTCTCCATTTGAAAGACTCTGTTAGCTCTCAACACTGGAGACCGAGGCACTAGAGGAACTGACCTCTGTTGTCCCTCCCTCAGTGCTCCCCCTCTAGGTCCTACCCCAATAGGCCTTACTAGACCTTAGTCTTCCTTTATCCTTTGAGCCTGTGGGTAGTCTTTGATCCAATGATCCATGGATTCATATCTTAGACATGCTTAAGTGTCAAAATAGCATGGTTTCTTTCCATGAAACGTCTTGCATTTAGGGCACCTTAGGCCAGGGGACTTCCCCTTATCCTTGCCTTCACCACCAAGATAGGAAATTTTGGCAATTCCTTTGCCATGTGGTGGTTTCTTTTGCTTGCCTCCTACCTAGCTACTTTCCTTTTGCCCACTGGGAAAGTACCTAGTCTCATACTCCTCTTGCTCTACTAATAAAGCTTTCTGCACTGCTTCATAGTATGTGACTGCTCCAAAAGGTCTTACAGCCTTTCTGATGTCTAACATTAGGCCTATGAGAAATCTTTTGTCCTTTAGCTCTTCCAGTCCATGATATTGAGGAGCATACCTCACTAACTAATTGAATTTGTGCTCATACTCCAGGACACTAAGGTTGTCCTATCTTAGAGCATCAAATTCAGCTTGCTTCATCTCCTTGATGACATCACTAATATACTGCTCTTGAAACAGCTGAGTAAACTCCGGCTAGGTCATTTCTATGCCTTCTCCTACCCTTCTGCCCCTCTGGACAACATATCTATCTCTGGTGTTTCTGCACCACATCTTTGCACTGTGTACCAGATTGTAGGTAGCTAATGACACTCTCTTGGTGGAGTTGAGTGGCATCCTCTCAAACATTTTTTCAATGAAGATTAACCAGTCCTCAACTCTCTCTGGCCCAGCTCTTCCATCAAACTGTGGAGGTCTTAGGCCTTGGAACCTTTCCAATAGTCTGACTTCATTTAGGCCTTCTAGATCCTCTGATCTATGTCTCCTAGATCTGCGAGAGCCCTTTGTATGGAGATGCTCTATATGATCTCTTTGCCTTTTCCTAAATCTTCTCGCATGGCCTTCCTTAGTCTCATTCCTAGCAGAATAATGGTTATAGATTGAGGGATTGGTCCTCGACACTTGACCAATCTCAAATCTTTCTCTTCTACCTCTCAAATTTATCTTATCCTCATCTTCTACCTCAATAGTTTCTTCATTTGTATCTTCTAGGCTTCTAGAAGGAACATATTCAGATGTATTCCTAGTATCCTCTTTTGGTTATTGCTGTGCATCCTGAACTGGTTCTGCTAGAGCTACTTAGACTCCTTGATGTTGAGCTTGAATCAGCCATACTAAGTTTTCACTGATTAAAGGTAAGTTCCTTTAAAGCTCTAGCCAAACTTGAGGCACTTCATGGTTTCTTACCCCCTGTTGGCCCTGATTCCCCCTATTTTGTCCATTTCTTTGCTACCCAGAATTAGTAGGAGGCCTTCGGGGCGGTTCCCCTCTCCTTGTGGCAATTATGTTTACTTCCTGCATTGATGATGCACATAGAGGACATATAAAGATCATAGGTTTTTCAATGGTACTTGACACTACCAGCTGACCAGACTGAGTTCATGCATGTAGATGCATGCTATGCAACTATATGCTATGCACATGTACAAACCATGCTCTGATACCAACATCTACTACCCACTCCGGTGTAGTCCAGTTATGGTGCCAAACTTGTACATTTAAAACTCCCAAGTTTGGTATGTCCTGTACGCCATTAGAACAATACCCTTAGTGTGCATACCAAAGCGGCCCTCTTGGGCACTATGTAAATGCATGTATATTGGTCCAACCATTACACACATATTCACATTTTATGCACACCATGGTAGCAAGGAAGCAAAACACTAGCACAAGTCTTACTCTTGGCTACCACACGTTAGGCAATCTTATTAAGTATAAGTGACCAGCCACTACACCTAAAAATCCTTCCAAAAAGTGGCATTAATCTAGCCATGTAACCCTATTTTTTCTTTACTTCATTGTCAAGTAGAGTCTTTAAGCAAGCCAAGGAATTTTTTTTTACATCAATAGCCCACCTATGGGCCAAGTTATGGATTTTTTAAGTTAGTTACAAAATTATGACCAAATGAATAGTAACTTAGCCAACTTTGCAACGTCATATCCTTGGCTACAGGGCTCCAAATTCAAAAGTTCTAAATCCCATCTCAACCCCTAGATGTGCTCTAGACGTGGTCAAAATTTCATACCAAGATTCATTTTACATAGGGAGATATTAAACTTTAGGTGCAAAGTCAAAATTTTGGCTACTTTTGGGCCATTTTGCCCATACAAATTTTCCAAACATGCAAACACTTCATTCACAAGGGGTAAACCCTCTATGGCTATCTCATATATGTCCAATACACATAGGAAATACATACGCTTGCATTTAACAAAAATATGTGGGCAAAACCGAATTTACAAGTGAGTAGACTATCATTCACACTTAAGTAGCTTTGTACCACATCACATACATAGCCAAAACTTTACTCAAAAGTTCACATCCTTCTCTCATTTTACATACACTACATGTACATGCATACATGTACTACATAATGGTCTTAACATAGCTAAAAATGGACCCTAAGTTACAGGATTCCTTGAGACACAATGAACTCCAGAATGTGTCATGGTGAGGGCGGCAGGGGCTTATGAAAATGGAGAGAGGTCTGAGACGAACGTATTCTAAGAAGATCACCTGAAAGTCACAGGAAGCAAGGGTTAGGAGGTCCCCGGAGTGTTTTCCGGGGAGGAGCCTCCGACGCCCCAGTGAGGATTTTTTTGGAGGTAATGAGATGATAAAGAGTAAAGAAGTATCTTATCTACAAAGAAAATGTCCGCCCCTTTCTGGAATAATTACCAAGTATTTGTAGATGGGTGAATAGTAATAGTTTTTCTCAGATGGCCGGCCCAAATCATGACACGTGTTCGGCGGGATGCGTTCCACGTCTTTTGGGCAGTAGAGGACCCCTAGTCGGCATGGGCTGCCAGGCTAGGGCTCTGGGTAACCCGAAAGTGGCGTGCTAGAGTATCCCTGCAGGCGGTGAGTCAGGACGTGACTGGGGGCGGATTATCGGGGATATGTCAGAGGCTCCTTAAATGCTTATGTCATACTCCCGAGGCCTCCTTTTTGGCAGAGAAGACCTCTTCGGAGAACTTATCTTCCGAGGTCGCTTTTGGTATCGCAAGAGTATATTTCCCAAAGGTGACCTTTCTCGGAGACACCCCTACTTTCGAGGATGGCTTACTCGTCCCCCCGAGGTTGGCATTGTCGTTTCCTGGAATGGAGAAACGCTGAGGCTGGATTTCGCGAGGTCGAACATCCTTCCTTCTATGGTGGGTGATTTCTCTTCCGAGGTTGGTGCTTTGTCTGAACCCGTGCCTTCGGAGGGTGATTGGCATCGTGGCTATCACATGCCCCCTCCTGAGAAGTCGAAGCGGAAACTTCGGCTTTATGCTTTTGGGAAGGCTTCTTTACCGAAGTCGTGGTTGGAGCTCTATTCAAGAATTTGCTCTTTTTTCAGAAGGCGTTCCTTCATATCCGAGGTACCCTTCCCTAGTTCTTTCTGTGACCTCAAGGCGTGTGCAGCTTTTGCTTTTGCTTTCTTCTGCTGCAGGTTCATGAACCGTCGTATCCTTTGGTCAAACATGTCAGTCATGGATAAGCGTGCCTGCGTTTTCACGATGTCAGAGGGGCGTGCCCTAGTTCTTCGCGTTGGATGACACGTGGCCACTAGTGGATGGCGGGATAGTTACGCCGGTCACACTAATTGCATCTCTTCACCTTTGAGAAGTAATAATGAGTCCGCTGTGCTTCTGAGGGATAATAATGATGACGTTTCGCTTACCCTCTTCGGTCTATATTAGCGCCTTTCGCCTCATTTTTTGCCTCATTCTTTGCTTTTACTCTCATCTGCTCTAGAGTCTTCTCTTGTCTTTCTCCTTCTTTCCGGCAGTGATTTCTGCGGCGGAGCGATTTCTGGCAATTTTTACGGCGGTGCTCAGGAATTTCAACAAGACCTTTGGTGGGTGCTTCTTTCTGTAATTTCTGTTTTCTTCTTTCTTTCGAGGTCATTTTTTTGAGGTATCTCTGTTTTCTTACCCTTCCGGAGTTGTCCTTCTTTTCTTTTGTGAAAAAATGTCTGATCCGACCTTGTTGAATCTAATCCCGTTGCTCACTGTCCGACCTTTCCCCGAGAGCTTTCTTCCTCTCGAATCTCATCCTTGTACTACCACTCCAAAAAAGGTGAAGAAGTGGATGGCCAAGTATTACCTTCCTTCTTATCTCGTCCCAAGGTTGCCCATCTCGGGCACCTATGGCTATATGTCAGATTCGCATGAGGTTACCATTTACCTAGCTCAATTGAAAGCCGGTCTTTGGTACCCTCCTCACCGCGTAATCTGTGAGTTTTGCAAATTCCACGGGATCGCCGTGAACCAACTTCCCCCAAATTCTTACGCCTACTTTAATTCTTTTCTCTGCATGTGTGGGGTTTTTAAGATAAACCCCCACTTTCTTTTCTTCATGTAGTACTACAAACTTCAACCGGTCCCGAAGGGCGGCTTTTACTTCCTGCTTCCCCGAGGGTCCGGGAGAAAAAAGTTTACCTTCACCTTTGACAACAAGGATAGCTGGCGGGGGTGGCAGAAGAAGTTTTTCTTCCTGACGGTCCCTGACCTTTGGCATCATGTGCCTACCAGATGGGCTTCGGGGACCTTGAAGATGGACGTTGTTGACCCTCGGAAACTCCTGACTCCGGAGCTGGCTGTTGAGTTTAATCGATTTGAAAGGCTTATCCGGTCTGTGGTAGACTGGGACCCTGAGGTCCCTCCGCATTCGTTTTACCCTTTTCCCATCAAGTGGGACCTTATGACCGAGGAGGTTCTTAGGGAAATGGGAGTGGTGAACGCGCACAAGAGTGACTTCGGTCTGCCCATGCCCGTTCTTCGGGGGAAGAAGGCCTGGATAGTCATCCTTCTTCGGGGGGAGATAAGATATGAGTATTTTGCCGAGAGTAAGTCTCTTTCCTGGTTTCAATATCTTTTTTCCTTTTGGACTTACGCTGATGCCTTTTCCTTTTGCAGAGATGGGTGATCAATCTGCTGATTTTTACAACTCGCTCTTCCTCGGCCAGGCCGAGAGGGGGGAGCAGATGCACAAGAAGGCGCCTGCTAAGAGGAAGAAGACGATCGGCAGCGGGCCTTCTAGGGCCAAGAAGGCTAGGGCTGTTACACCCCCTCCCGAAGTCGTTGTGGAGGTGCAGGATTAATCTCCTGCTCTTCCTTCAACGCCGGCGGACCTTCCTTTGGACCCTGCCCTTCTTGGGGTAATACTGAGCCCGATTCTACCCACTGAGCCTTCTTCGGAGCAAAGATCAGCTCAGGAACTTGAAGAGAGCGAAAGAAGGAAGGGGAAGAACATTCCCGGTGAAGTCCGGGAGGGCAGGTCTGAAGACGACGTCACCAAAGTTCTACTAGGTTGGTTCCTTAGCCATTCTCCTACAAACCTTAGTATTTTTTGTATCTACGATTTTTTGGATGAATGGCTAAGGGATGATGTACTGACGAAACTTCAGCGTAAACTTGCAGAGGACATGTCTGCGGCACCTTGGGTGGATGCTCACGCCCAGTGAAGGGCTATTCGGGACAAGCGGATCCCTTTCGACAAGGTGCCGAGGGAGCCCTTCTGGACGTTCACAGAGGACATGAACTTCTTCTCTGAGGATAGCCAGTTGATGGCTCCCCAAATGGCGACGGGGATGATGACAAACGCCACGTTTCAGTCGCTCGTCACAGAATGTCCTGACGAAGAGATCCTCACGGCGAGGATGACTGAGCACGCCACCCAGGTAGTTCTTTCCTCTTTGTTTATTTAGAGATTTTCCTTATAAGTTTCCATCATTCTTTTGATACACATTTGGGGCTTCTTTTTTGTAGCTTTTGGCAAACAGTGGGTATTTCCGCACTTGGGCGTCGAAGCAAACAGAGGCCCGTTCTCAGTTCGAAGATTCTTTGAGCAAAATGAAGGAGTTTCCACTAGGCACGTCCTCAAATATGATGAGCTCTAGATAGTGAAGGTGGACGTTGTGAATCTTCGGGCCGAGCTCACGACGAGCAAGCAGGAACATCTCCTAGATTTCACTGCCAAGGTTGACGACCTTGGCTCAAAGTGTGCTGTTATCTCTTTAGAGAACGAGGCTCTTCGGAAGGCGAACGCTGAAGACGGCAAGAGCCTGGTGAAGGCGCTTGCTTTGAATGCCGACCTAGATGCTAAGGTTAAATCTTTGAAGAAGGAGGCTAAGAGCAAGAAGAAGAAGAAGTTGGAGGAGAAGATTGCCAAGCTTCAGACCGAGCTTGATGCTCTTGGTGCCGAAAAGGACAAGTCTGAGCGAATTGTGAAGGTGGCTTTCCAAGACGGCTTTTGCTTGGCGCGCCATCAAGTCCTTGCTTGGCACCCTGAGCTCGACCTTTCCTACCTGTCCGCACTAGATTTTCCCGAGGGGCCCAGGAGGTATGGTCAAAGCCAATATTTCTCAATCTTCCTCCAGCTCAGCCGGTGCCTCCGACTGAGCCTAATGATGATGACGGTGATGATAATGATGATACATCGGATGTCCCTGCTCAGCAATAGGCTTCTCATTACTTTCTTGTACTCCTGCTTGCTTGTACATCTTTTCCTTAGAATTTTTTAATGAAGATTCTTTCTCCAATCTCCATTCATTCTTTCGAATAGGATTTTTCAGAAGTAATTCTAAGCACGCACTTTCGGCGAATTTGTCCGTACTTACTTCTTTGGGAAGAGTAGTTTTAGACATTTTTCGAACTCCGCCGAGTTTATACTCCATCAAGGAGTTAGTTCCGAACGGAAAATCGTTAAGGAACTAATTTTTCAATCTCGCGACAACATCCGGCTTGTGTCTTTATTGACGACTGCGGGGAAGAGTAACTACAATCTTTCTGAAAAAAGTTCTAAGTACAGAATTTCTTTAGGGCATCCAAATGCCAGGTATTTTTTAGTTCTCCCCCTTTGGTGTCACCAAGCTTGTATACTCCCTTTCGGACCTCGTCTAGGACCAAGTAAGGTCCTTTCCAATTTGGTCGAAGTACCCCGTGGGACGGTTTTCGGGGTTCGAACTTGGCCTTTCGGAGGACGAGGTCTCCTTTCCTTATTCCTTTAGGCCTGGGATGTTAGTGTTGTGCCCAAAAGCCAATCATTAGATGATTGTATTTTTGCACATTTAGTCATGATATTTTATTATGGCATTAATCCAGCAATTAAGTTTGTTGTTTTGTTCCTGTGTAACTTAACAAACATAATTGTAACCCTAGAATAATGATATTCTTAAAAGTCCCTGGTCTAGTATTATTGTGGAGCTGGTTGCAGTAATACATAACGACTAGCATATGTGGAGACTAATATGAGATATGTAGTCTACATATGGGTACAAGTTGGAGAACTTGAGAACATGAGAACACTACATGGATCGTTATATGAGTGTCATCCGAGTGAGATTCTTTGAGCAAAATCAGGAGTTTTGCGCCAGGCACGTCCTCAAATATGATCAGCTCAAGATTGTGAAGGAGGACATTGTGAGTCTTCGGGCCGAGCTCGCGATACTTCAAGTACGAACTCCTCCTAGATTTCACTGCCAAGGTTGACGACCTCGGCTCAAAGTGTGCCGCTCTCTCTTTAGAGAACGAGGCTCTTCGGAAGGCGAACGCTGAAGATGGCAAGAGCCTGGCGAAGGCGCTTGCTTTGAACGCCGACCTTGATGCCAAGGTTAAATCTTTGAAGAAGGGGGCTAAGAGCAAGAAGAAGAAGAAGCTGGAGGAGAAGATTGCCAAGCTTCAGACCGAGCTTGATGCTCTTGGTGCCGAAAAGGACAAGTCTGAGCGAATGGCGAAGGTGGCTTTCCAAGACGGCTTTTGCTTGGCGCGCCATCAAGTCCTTGCTCGGCACCCTGAGCTCGACCTTTCCTACCTGTCCGCTCTGGATTTTCCCAAGGGGCCCCAGGAGGTATGGTCAAAGCCAGATTTTCTCAATCTTCCTCCAGCTAAGCCGGTGCCTCCGACTGAGCCTAATGATGATGACGATGATGATAATGATGAGACATCGGATGTCCCTGCTCAGCAATAGGCTTCTCCTTACTTTCTTGTACTCCTGCTTGCTTGTACATCTTTGCCTTAGAATTTTTTAATGAAGATTCTTTCTCCAATCTCCATTCATTCTTCCGAATAGGATTCTTCAGAAGTAATTCTAAGCACGCACTTTCGGTGAATTTGTCCGTACTTACTTCTTCGGGAAGAGTAGTTTTAGACTTTTTCCGAACTCCGCCGAGTTTATACTCCATCCTGGTCCCTTGGAGTTAGTTCCGAAAGGAAAACCATTAAGGAACTAATTTTTCAATCTCGCGACAACATCCGGCTTGTGTCTTTATTGACGACTGCGGGGAAGAGTAACTACAATCTTTCTGAAAAAAGTTCTAAGTATAGAATTTCTTTAGGGCATCCGAATGCCAGGTATTTTTCAGTTCTCCCCCTTCGGTGTCGCCGAGCTTGTATACTCCCTTTCGGACCTCGTCCAGGACCAAGTAAGGTCCTTTCCAATTTGGCCGAAGTACCCCGTGGGACGGTTTTCGGGGTTCAAACTCGGCCTTTCGGAGGACAAGGTCTCCTTTCCTTATTCCTTTAGGCCTGGCATGCACGTTTGCGGCTATGGCCACTCTTTGTTGAAAGGCCTTTCTTCTGAGCTCGGCCATCTCTCTGTGCTCATCCACCAGGTCGAGCTTGGTTCTCAACCTGAGGTCGTTTCCTCCTTCGTCGAACACCTGTATTCTAATTGATGGCCGTACTACCTCAACAGGGATAATAGCCTCTATGCCGAAGACGAGCGAAAAAGGTGTTTCACCCGTAGCCCTTCGGGGCGTTGTCCGATAGCTCCACAGCACACTAGGAAGTTCTCCGGGCCATTTTCCCTTTGCCTCCCCTAATCTCCTTTTCAGACCATCTTTTAGGGTCCTGTTAGACACCTCTACTTGTCCGTTGCTCTGGGGATGAGCTACGGGGGCAAAGTGCATCTTTATTCCAAGGTTGGTGATGAATTCCTGGAACCCTTGGTCAATAAACTGGGAACCATTATCGGCGACTAACACCCTCGGTATGCCAAACTTGCATATAATTCCTTTGTAGACAAATTTTTGTATATCCTTTTCTGTGATAGTTACTAGGGGCTCTGCCTCTACCCACTTGGTGAAGTAGTCTACTGCGACCACGCAGAATTTCACTCCTTTAGGTGCTGTCAGGAGTGGGCCGATGAGGTCAATGCCCCATACTGCAAAGGGACAGGGGTAGTCAGTCGAGTTTATTAGTTCCGAGGGCAATCTTTGAACTTTTGCGTGTCTTTGGCAACTGTCACACTTTTGGACAAACTGTCTTGTGTCCTTTCTTAATGTGGGCCAAAAATACCCTTGGCGAAGTATCACTCCTGCCAAAGCGTTAGTCCCGATGTAGGCACCGCAGATTCCCTCGTGGACTTCCTCGAGAATTGCCCGAGTGTCCTTTTTGCCAATACATCTTTGCAATGGACTTGCAAATCCCTGTCGGTATAGTTCTTCCCCTATTAAAAAGTATCGTCCGGAACGTCTTCGCACTTTTTCCGCTTCGCGAGGGTGTTCGGGAAGCTCCGAGGTTGTAAGATACCTTTTTATAGGATTTTCCCATCCTTCCTCCGAGGTTGTTATGCTCATTACCGCAATGTTGAGGTGACTCAATACTTCGGTGAAGTTTTTTTACTTCGCCAGACTATTTGCCTCGGTGTTGCTTCGTTGAGGCACATTTTCAATATGCACCGCGTCGAATTCCCGGATGAGCTTTGACACAAGCTCATGGTATTTTGCCAAAGTTGGATCTTTTGCACTGTAGTCCCCTGCCATCTGTCGGACCACCAGCTGAGAATCACTGTGGGCTTTCAGGTTTCTCACACCAATCTTTCTAGCAAGGCGCAACCCTGCTATGAGAGCCTCGTACTCTGCCGCGTTGTTGGTGACACTAAACCCGAATTTGATGGCTTTCATTACTTCCATGCCTTCGGGGCCGCGAATGACTACCCCAGCTCCCTGGTGCTCAGAGCCGGAGGCCCCATCTACGAACAGGGTCCATTCTGGCTCACTTTTGCCAAGGTCAAACTGATCACTCTCGGCGAAAGGTACTTCGGCAATGAAGTCTGCCAGGGCTTGGGCTTTTATTGCTTTCCTTGGTTCGTAAGTGATATCATACTCTCCGAGCTCTATGCACCATTTGGAAAGCCTTCCCGAATGGTCTACCCTCTTCATGACATCCCGAAGGGGTAGATTACTTCGGACAATGATGGGATAAGCCTGAAAATATGGACGCAGTCTCCTACTTGCTAGTACTAAGGCATAGATAGCTTTTTGTAGTAGGGGGTACCTGATTTCGGCGCCATGCAGAGATTTGCTCACGTAATAGACTGGCCACTGCACCGCTCCTTCTTCCTTTACGAGAACCGAGCTCAGTGCTTTTTCAGCAACAGCAAGGTATAGCACGAGGGGTTCTCCCTCTCGAGGTTGCCGAAGAGTGGGTAGTCGGGTCAGATAAACTTTGAGTTCTTCCCAGGCCTTTTGGCAATCCTCGTTCCAAGGGTGATCGTTGTTTTCGAGGTTGCCACTATTTTTTGCTGCCTTAGTGAGTACCTTAAAGAATGCTCGGCAGCGATCCCCATATCTGGAGATGAACCTGCTAAGGGAGGTTATTCTGCCCGTAAGCCTTTGCACATCTTTTGTTGTGACAGGAGTTCAGAATTCAAGTAGAGCTTTGACTTTTTCTGGGTTGGCATCGATACCCCTTTCCGATACCATAAATCCGAGGAACTTGCCCGAACTTACGCCGAAGATGCACTTCTCGGGATTGAGATGAATTCCGAATGCTCTAAGTTGGTGGAAAGTTTCCTCCAAGTCAGCAATGTGGCTGCCAGGCAATCTGCTTTTGACTATCATGTCATCCACGTAGACTTCCATGTTTCTCCCTATTTGACTACTGAAGACCTTGTTCATCAGCCTCTGGTAGGTAGCTCCTGCATTTTTTAGCCCAAAGGGCATTCTTACGTAACAATACGTACCGATTTCAGTGATGAAGGCGGTTTTTTCCTCGTCCTCGGGGTTCATCCTGACTTGATGGTACCCACTAAAAGCATCTAGGAAGCTCAGGAGTCCATATTCAGCGGTCGAGTCCACCAGTTGATCTATCGGCGGGAGAGGATATGAATCTTTAGGACAAGCATCATTTACATTTCGGAAGTCGATGCACATTTGGAGCTTGTTGCTCCCTTGTTTCGTGGCAATGACTACATTGCTTAGCCATTCGGGGTATTTGACTTCCTTGATTACACCTGCATATAACAGGTGTTGGACTTCAGTTTTGACGAAGTTGTTTTTGTGCGCCAAGAGGCTTTGCTTCTTTTGGCGGAGCGGCTTTGCCTCTGGGCTCACTTTGAGGCTATGCTGTATTATGCTAGGGTCTACCCCAGGCATGTCTTTCGGCAAGTAGGCGAACAGATCTTTATTTGTTAGTAGGAAAGATACAAGCTTTTCCTTGTCTCCTTTGGCCAATTTTTTCCCTACTCGGGTGTTTCGGCCTAGGACAAGCTCTATCTCTTCCGTTTTTACTTGCCCAAGAATTATGAACTAAGGAAAATTGACATAATTGAAGAAGAAGAGAATCCAGATAAGGATTTTCTGGATGTAATGCTAAACCATTTTTATCAAGAAGGTCAATTTTGAGATAGTCAAATTCTGATGGCCTTGATGAAGGAAAGGATTCTAAAATCAGCACAAAAGTAGTTACAGAAAGGACAAAAGAACATTGCATCCTCCTCTAGCAAAGATGACTCAACAGAGTCCCACTAGAAGCCAGCCATTAAGCATCGGCAGAAACAGCCAAAAGCTACCCGACTAGGATGGGTCTTAGAAAGTGTGTCGGTAGCCAGCTGTCCCAGAATTATTTCCCACTAGTAGAACTAATAGGGCATTACCTATTTAAATGGAAGTAGTCCCAGATTCCTTTGTAATCTGATTAGAGGAAGCTAACTGACCCTTATCTATGAGGCCTGAGAATTTGCCTATTTAAAGGAAGCTCTTTACCTCAGCAAGGCTTCCGATTTCCATCTGAACATTTGTCTCTTATTTCTCTAGCTCATGTTGATGACCGAAGTGAGGCCACACTAGTTACCTAAGGACTTCGGGAAAGAAGGGAGCTAGACACCTAAGGAATACCACCTCGGCAGAACGCCGGTACATACCTCGGGAAATCAACGGACCATCTCCCTCGCGAGGGCGACCGAACTAATTTCGGAAACAGGTGATGCCCCAAGGTACCAGTCTGACTCTGGGAAAGGCCCCCACTACGAAGACGAACTTCGACCTAGGGGACCTCAGAGGCACAGCAGAAGTCATCTAAGAGTCTCTGACACTTCGCCCGTACGCCCTATACGGGCGCCCTCACATGAGCTCTGACAAAGTGACACGCCCCCTGTCTTGTCATGTCGGGGTACGATTGTTGCAGCTCATGGCTCGAGGAGCCTGCAGGCGGCCAAGGAATCCCACGCCCAGCAGTACAGGCATCATCCAACCATACACGTGCCACAATCTTAAAGGCTCGTTTCCTCCTTTAAATACGCCAGGCACATGGCCATAAAGGAGGACGCTCCGGCTCCGGCTGGAAGAGAACAGGACAGAGAGAGGCCGGAAAACGGAGGGCACTCTCTCCTCTCTGCCTAAATACTCTCCCTCCGGCCCGCAGAAAGACACGCCAGGTACACGTCTCTTGTACTTATTACGGTGTTTCCCACTGAAAAAAGGCACTGACTTGGGCGTCGGAGGCTCCTCCCCGGAAAAAGATTCCGGGGACCTCCTAACCGTTGTCTTCTGAGTGTTCCAGCCAGGCATCCCTGGAGGATCTTTGTTTCGGGCCCTTTACCACGCCGTTGGAGCTTCACGTCACCTCCTCGCCACGGGACCAAGGAGCTGCTGGCCATCACTTGAGGCGATCCACCCAGAACGCCAATTTTTCTCCAGGACCCCCTGCTGCCTTCATCACCGCACACAGCGGAGATGCCGGTCCCGCACAACCGGACGGGATCATTTGGTACCGTCTGTGGGAAATAGCTCCCAGGTTGCCGAAGTTGAAGATTGGCGTTCTAAGGGGAAATGACTTTCGAGGTCTCCGCCCGCGCCAAACATTCAGCGGGCAACCGAATAATGGCAGCAAGGGTGCCTCCGCCCGAGGGTATATGCCCTCTGACTACTATCATAGGCTTCCTGTGTGAATACCCACACCTTGTCATGGTTGAAATGATGCAGTAGTCAAGCTGAAAAAGGCCACAGCTAAGTTTAAACCAAAGCACCTCCGCAGCGCTACCTCGTTGAGGGGAAAAGTCCCGTGTCAAGTCACAAAAGTGTGGGAAGTAAAGATCAACGAGATGAGTCCCCTTCGGGAAGTAGGCCCCTTCGGGATATGGACTGCGGGAAACGCGGGTTCAGGATGGCCCGGACCTCCCCGAGTTCAGCACCTGAGGAAAAATCGCCATCTCCTCGGTAACAAAGTCAAGACCCATTGCCCCGAAAAGTCGTCTATGACTTGACTAGCGGGCAGAAGGAACCGATTCTACTTCCCTGAACACGCTATCACTGTCCGAAGTGACCTGCCCCTGCGCGACGTCACAAAAAAGGGTAGAAGCATTCGGAAAAGACTATAAAAATGGTGCATCGAACTCGGAAAGTACTACGTCACGCATGAGCATAGAAGGGCAGTGAACGCCCAGGTACTGGCAGACTACACCGCCGAAATCCCAAAAGGAGGGAAGGCTGGAACCAATAAGGGAGACAGAGCGAAGGTAGATCCAGAATGGAAACTCCTTGCCAGTGGAACCCCAAGCGCAGAACGTCAGGACGCTGGGATACCCCCTCGGGGGCCCGAAGGCAGAGAGGCCATAGAAACGATCAAATTTTGATTATCAGAAGTATTGGGCCATCCGAGTATGGCAAAGCTAGGTATAACGACCTCGCACGAAAGGCTGAAAGATCCTAGCAGGAGAAACCCCGGAACCAAAGGATCCCAAAAATCCTCCTAAAGCGTCAGAAAGTGCAAAGGCGTTCCGAACCATATTTTTCCTGATCAAGGGAAAACCATGCAGGCAAAGCCTATAGGCAAAGGATTTCAAGAATCCATCATCAGCATGAGAAAGCACTTCGGCCTACTAGCTCAACTGTCGAGCAACAGACAGGCAAGGTTGCCAAAAGAGCTATAAAAAAGGACTACAAAAGAGGTTGGAGAAAGCAAAGGGAAAATGGCCAGGAAAATTTCCTATCGAACCTAAGAGTTACCAAACAAACTCTCAAAGGAGCGAAGGGGGGAAAATACCTTTCTCATTTATCTCCAGTACGAAGATGGAAAACCACAAGGGTTTTCCCAAGATCCCTTGGCCGAATGTGGTCGGGAAAAGATGGAAAACGACAAGGGTTTTCCCAAGATCCCTTGGCCGAATGTGGTCGGGAAAAGATGGAAAACCACAAGGGTTTTCCCAAGATCCCTTGGCCGAATGTGGTCGGGAAAAGATGGAAAACGACAAGGGTTTTCCCAAGATCCCGAATGTGGTCGGGAAAAGATCCCTTGACCGAATGGGTTTTCCCAAGATCCCTTGGAATGTGGTCGGGAAAAGATGGAAAATGACAAGGGTTTTCCCAAGATCCCTTGGCCGAATGTGGTCGGGAAAAGATGGAAAATGACAAGGGTTTTCCCAAGATCCCTTGGCCGAATGTGGTCGGGAAAAGATGGAAAACCACGAGTGTTTTCCAAAATCCCTTGGCCGAATGTGGTCGGGAAAAGATGGAAAACGACAAGGGTTTTCCCAAGATCCCTTGGCCGAATGTGGTCGGGAAAAGATGGAAAACGACAAGGGTTTTCCCAAGATCCCTTGGCCGAATGTGGTCGGGAAAAGATGGAAAACGACAAGGGTTTTCCCAAGATCCCTTGGCCGAATGTGGTCGGGAAAAGATGGAAAATGGGCCTGAGGGTTTTCCCAAGATCCCTTGGCTGAATGTGGTCGGGAAAAGATGGAAAACCACAAGGGTTTTCCCAAGATCCCTTGGCCGAATGTGGTCGGGAAAAGATGGAAAACGACAAGGGTTTTCCCAAGATCCCTTGGCCGAATGTGGTCGGGAAAAGATGGAAAACCATAAGGGTTTTCCCAAGATCTCTTGGCCGAATGTGGTCGGGTAAAGATGAAAAATGACAAGGGCTTTTCCAAGATCCCTTGGCCGAATGTGGTCGGGAAAAGATGGAAAACCACAATAATGGTAAGCGAGAAGCGTTTCGAAGTTCCTTGATCGAATGTGGTCGGGATCGTTGGAAAAGATCGCTCGAAATATTAGAAAAGATTACTCAAAACACTTAGCCAAAATTATGAGAATTCATTAATCAAAATTTTGATACAGGAAGAAGGTTACAAAGAAAAGAAAAAAATGAAGAAAAAGAAGAAGGAAAAAAGCCATAGGATATCTAGAGGGCCCCGGCGTCATGGGAAGCCCCAGCTCCGCTGTCTTTGGCCGACGTCTTCGAAAATGAGGCAGGTGACAGGTTGAGGAGCTCTATCTTTGACCAAGCCCACCGAGGACCCTCGGGAATGTCCATGGCTGCCAAAAAGAAGAGGTCAAGGTCCGGATACTTCTTGCGAAACTGATGACAGGCTAGGCAGAAACCGTCCTGAAAAACAACCTTCGTTGCCTGGATAGCTTTGTCCTTAGCCACGTCTAAGTCATCTGCCTCGTTTTGAAGATCCGAGACCTCCTTTTGAAGTGTTGCAACCTCCTTCTCCAGCTCTTTCACCTTCTTATTGTTCTTTGAGTCCTTCTTCAGCATGTCGACCTCGGTTTGGAGGTTAGCATCGTCCTCTTTCAGCATGCCGACCTCCGCTCGAAGGTTGGCATTGTCAGCAAGAGCCATCGCCAAGAGAGCGGTCCTTCCTCCTTCTCCTTTTGAATGGCTTCATTGGCTGAGGTTAAGCCCACAACCTTCGCGCCAAGGACGGCCATCTTGTGTGAGAAGTCTTTTATGAGGTCCTCCTGGCCCCTCAAAAACTCGTCCCGAACAATAGCTACGTTCTCCCTGGCTATCCGGCTTAATTCGATATTGGCCAACGCCGAATCAGCATAGAAGCGCTTGGCCATCGCCAGCTCATTTTCGGCCCGAACTCAGGCCGAAGACTGCTCCGCCGTCCACACCCGAAGGTACTCACTGTACCCCAAGAGCTGCAAGAGAAGGGACACTTAGCAAAATTTACAAGGAAAGCCAAAATACGAAGATAAGGAAGTGGGAAGAAAAGTAAAGGGACCAGGAGAGTTACACGGGCAGCGTACTCAAAAATCTTGGCAACAAGGGTGCCCTCGGAGGCACACTCCTCGGCAACCGCCTTGGAGGAAGCTTGGGTAAGCACGCCCCTTGGCATCTGGGGGGCCATTTCCCGATAGTCTTCGGAGAACATATTCATGTCCTCCGTGAAAGACCGGAATGGCTCCCTTGGGATTTTGTCCCTCGAGATGAGAGAGTCCCGAAGAGCCCATCTTCAGGCGTGATCAGTTACCCAGACTAGGGGCGCCAAATCCTCTGAAAAAATGAAGACGTAAGTTAGATAAAGCTCCTCAGTTATACAAATAGAAAGTATCAAAAAAAGGGAGCAAAAGGCAAACCGGACGGAACCCCAACAGTGTCCTCGTCAGAGTCTGGGATCTCTTCCATGACGGCAGGAACCTGTTTCCCTTTATCCCTTCAGTGTTTCTCCAATTCCTCAGTAGTAGGAACGTGTTCCCCTTCATCCTTTCGGCGTTTCTCCAATTCCTCAGCAGTAGAATCACCTGCTATGGTACTTAAAGGGATCACCGATGTGGTAGGACTTGGAACGGTGGCAACAGTAAGTGCCCCCGCAGGAACCTCGGCAGAAATTTCAGCCCCGCCAGGAGTCTCAGGCGGGAAGAAGTTGCGATGACATGTTCAGTCTCCCCTGAAGTCTTGCGCCTCTTGGTAGCACCCTTCTTCATTTGTTCTCCCTTCTCGGTCTAACCAAGAAAGAGGGACTTATAGTAGGCAGCTGATTCGTCACTCATTTCTGAAAAAGAACATTAGTGTGAGCCTACAAAGACAAAGAATGCTGAAAATTTTGAAAGGAAATTCACTTTCAAAAAACTGGCAAGAGGGAGACATAAGAGGATGCCCGATCTCGAGAATGAACGAAGATATGGCAGGACAAGAAGAGGAGGGACTTCAGGACAGAGGAAAATGACTTCGGGAAGCCGAAAACCAAAAAACCGAAGGAACTCTGAAGCAGAACTCACCAAAAGCCTTGCGAAAATCTGGATTTCTGGATGCCGTCGTGAAAAGTAGCCGAAAATCTCTCCGCCGTAAGAATTGCGCCGGAAAATGAGGAAAAGACAGAGAAAAGGCTCTAGAGCAGATGAGAGCTAAAAATAAAGAGTGAAGCAAAAATGAAGCAAAAGGTGTTTATATAGAGCAAGAAGGGGCACAACCACCGCGCGAAGGTGAAACGACGCCATAATTGCCCCTCGCACGTGAAAAGACGCACCTTTACCAGCCAGCTCTTGCCACTTGCCACCCGTCGCGAGAAACTTGGGCGCACTTTCTGATATTCTGAAAACCCAGGCGCATCACCCAGAACTGACACACCTAGTTTCAAGACGTGAAGGTTCGCTGGCCAATGGCAGGAAAAATGAAAAAGTTAGGAGAAATTTCGCACCTCGAGAATGCCAAAAGAACACCAAAAGACAGACAGGTGGCATTTGCCCGAACAAGGCACATCCCTTGGGTGGCAAATGACACACTCCGAAGTCCTAAAAATAGCCCACAAATGAAAGCATCAGCTGAAGTATCCTTTTCGACATTCCGAAGGGGGGCATGTGATGACCGAAGTGTGGCCACACTAGTTACCTAAGGACTTCGGGAAAGAAGAGAGCCAGACACCTGAGGAATACCACCTCGGCAGAATGCCGGTACCTACCTCGGGAAATCAACGGACCATCTCCCTCGCGAGGGCGACCGAACTAATCTCGAAAATAGGTGATGCCCCGAGGTACCAGCCTGACTCCGGGAAAGGCCCCCACTACGAAGATGAACATCGACCTAGGGGACCTCAGAGGCGCAGAAGAAGTCATCTAAGAGTCTCTGACACTTCGCCCGTACGCCCTGTACGGGCGCCCTCACATGAGCTCTGACAAAGTGACACGCCCCCCGTCTTGTCATGTCGGGGTACGATTGTTGCAGCTCATGGCTCAAGGAGCTTGCAGGTGGCCAACGAATCCCACGCCCAGCAGTACAGGCATCATCCAACCATACACGTGCCACAATCTTAAAGGCTCGTTTCCTCCTTTAAATACGCCAGGCACATGGCCATAAAGGAAAACGCTCCGGCTCCGGCTGGAAGAGAACAGGACAGAGAGAGGCCGGAAAACGGAGGGCACTCTCTCCTCTCCGCCTAAATACTCTCCCTCCGGCCCACAGAAAGACACGCTAGGTACACGTCTCTTGTCTTATTACGGTGTTTCCCACTGAAAAAGGCACTGACTTGGGCGTCAGAGGCTCCTCCCCGGAAAAAGATTCCAGGGACCTCCTAACCGTTGTCTTCTGAGTGTTCCAGCCAGGCATCCCTGTAGGATCTTTGTTTCGGGCCCTTTACCACGCTGTTAGAGCTTCACGTCACCTCCTCACCACGAGACCAAGGAGCTACTGGCCATCACTTGAGGCTATCCACCCAGAATGCCAATTTTTCTCTTGGACCCCCTGCTGCCTTCATCACCGCACTCAGCGGAGATGCCGGTCCCGCACAACCGGACGACATCACATGTGTTGAGCACTTTTCTTTCACAAAAATTAACTTTGTACTAGTGTGCTTGTATCAACTGTATTAAAGAGCTTGGTGAACCTTGTTAGTATTGTGCCCAAAAAGCCAATCATGAGATGATTGTATTTTTGCACATTGAGTCATGATATTTTATTGAGGCATTAATCCAGCAATTATGTTTGTTGTTTTGTTTCTGCGTAACGTAATAAGCATAATTGTAACCCTAGAATAATGATATTCTTAAACGTCCCTAGTCTAGTATTATTGTGGAGCGGGTTGCAATAATACATAATGACTAGCATATGTGGAGACTAATATGAGATATGTAGTCTACATATGGGTACAAGTTGGAGAACTTGTGTACTGGACCGACCCACCATGAGAACACTACATGGATCGTTATATGAGTGTCATAAGTGATTCTCATAGTGATCATGGTATATGTAGTCCTTCGACCTAAGATCATCAAGGTTCCCTACATGTGAGTCACATACTTTGATACTTTCCTTTGTTGCTCGTAACTGAGTGAACTTGAAGGAGGTCATTGGGTATGTCACATATCATGCGGAGGGATTTGTATGATCAAGATGGGATTTGTCCCTCCTATGTAACGGGAGTGATATCTTCGGGCCCCTTGATAGAGTGAGACTTAGAAAAATGCATGGCCATGCTTGGATGAGTTGATATACGATATCAATGTCATCAGTTTAAGTTGGTCTACTCGGTAATCAAGAAACCAAAGATTGGGCTATACGAGAGTGACACATTCCATGTCTCGTGCTTAGTCTTGATATCTTGGACAAAGGGACAATGGCATATATCGGTGATGATCATAAAGGTTTAGTCGAATCACCGACAATCTTGTCACTTGGGTAGCAATGATGTGTTGCTAGACACCGCTCATTGCTTATGATCATAAATGTGATTTATGATCATTGCCAACATGGCAAGAGCCTATTGGGTCGCACACATAGAGCTATTTGGATCATTAGAGTGCATGGGCTAATTATTTGGGTTATGGTTTCACTTTAATTTCGTATTAATAATGGGCCCAAGAGTTGAGCCATTATTAAGCCTGAAATTAAATCCTAATTGGATTAGGGCTTTGAAACCCATTAGGCCTGGAAGTTGAGTCTCACTATAAATACAACTTTTAGTGAGAAATTCGCAGGTCTCCTTGCCCTAGCCTCCCAAAAGGACAGCCGCACTCTTCTCTTGCAATTCCTTGGAGGACGCAAGCTAGCACTGCGAGCGCAAGAGAAACGCATCTGCCGGGACGTGGTGGAAGCGTGGTGATCCCGAGAGGCTCGTGTGGATACCATAGAGAGCCTGAACACGTCAACTGTTCAGGTTTTGTGATTCGACTCTACAGTTGAGTGAGAGATCTCAACCGAAAATTAGGTATGAAAATTTTCGAACACCCGGTTTACCCCGTTTCACTTGGATCCTGGAGGGTTTCGGTTAAATTCCGCTGCGCTGTTTGGCTCCCGAAACCCAACAGTGGTATCAGAGCTACTGGTGAAACCCTAAATCGGGATTGAATGTTGAATCGCATGATGCTATGTGTTCGGTTGCTTTTCGGCCATGATTAATTAGATTGATTCATGATGCATGAAACCGGAATTCGTAATGAACATATGAGATATATGAAGAAACGACACAAATTGGTTAATGAGATTAACCTGAAATTGAATGGTATGAGATACCTATATGGATTAGGATTCTTGCAATAGTTGCAAAAACCCTAGCTTGGTTCGGATTCGGCCTGTTCAGGCACCGAAAGTAAGGTATTTTTGGTGGCTCGAATGGAGGAGTCTCGGGTGCCTACTTTCTCGAAATAGAAGATTTCGGGCTAAGCAATTGTAAGAAAATTTTTTGCGCCGGGGGGCGCTGCCCCCCACGCCCCCCGCAAGGGCGGCTCCCCTTGACCCCGTCCGCTGACCGGTCAGCGGAACCACCGCCCGCTGACCGGCCAGCGGGACCGCCGTATGCGAAGCGCCACATAAATAAAAACTGGTTAATCAACACGCGAAAATTGGCATGCATCTTTGTTGAATGAGATTTGACATGATATGCTGATTGGTGTTTGAAGCATGGTGCATGGTTATAGCCCTTGATTGGTTGTACTTGTAAATACGGCCTGCAAGTCGTGCCTTTTCTTATCACTCTCATTGTACATTCTCTTCTCACCTTACTCCCCTCGAATGTAACTCGAGGTTTCTATTATTGATGTAATGGTGCATTATGGGATCGTCCAAGGTGGTATGTCCAAGGAGGTGACAACAAAAGGGCAACCAAGAAAGGAAGAGAAGGAGCTTGTGAAGACTCTTTTCTTTTCTTAGGCTTTTATGATATTCTCATTGGCTTGAGAATATCGCATAGTTTGGGCTATAACCATGTCACGTTTACTTTCTTGTAAGCATGAGATGCATGTTTTATATTTGTATGTGATGCATGTATAAGACAACCGGAGATAACAAATTGGTGAGATCAAAAGAAAAATCCCTCAAACAAATATTAAGTCATTAAATGTGATGCCTTCCAAATGTTGGCACTCGTCAAGACTTTGATCAACATTAGGTGGGTTTGCCAAAGCAAAGCACCTATGTTCATCTTGGTAAGGCGCGATGGGATAATAGTGATATCCAAACTGCTAACTTTGGGTTCGACTTAACTAAGTCATCCTAATAGGATTAGGGACTTAGAGGCATAGAGTTGGGCTTAAGTTCATGAGATGAGCTTGGACAAGTGTTGTTCACCCAACTATCCAAGAGTTGCATAAGATGCAATTGGCAAGGAGTTGCCTACCTAAATAGCTGTAACTTGAGAGAAAAGCCAAAGCTGACTCAGGTTGTGGTCAAATATGGATCTTGGCCCACTAGAATACCTTAGCGCCGAGGTGTTCCGAAATAATATCGAGGGTTATTATTTTGAGGAAAATAGTGGGAGTATCGTTTAATAAAAGTCCTTATTAAATGAATTAAAATACATGACTCTTACACTGCATATTTACTGTTGTAGATAACCATGGCACAAAACACATCGACACTTTCGTTGCGATCAATCCTTGAGAAGGAAAAACTGAATGGGACCAACTTTCTCAAATGGTACCGAAACTTGAGGATAGTCCTCAAACAAGAGAGAAAGGCTTATGTCCTAGAGCAGCCCATTCCGAATGAGCCTGCTGCCACTGCTCCAAGAGCTGAAAGGGATGCTCACAAGAGGCATTCTGATGATGCTTTGGATGTTGCATGCCTCATGCTTATTACCATGGAATCTGAGCTTCAGAAGCAACATGAGAACATGGGGGCGTTCGATATGATCGAACATCTCAAAATGCTTTTCCAAGAGCAAGCTAGGCATGAGAGGTTTGAGACCTCTAAGGCATTGTTTCAGTGCAAGATGTCTGAGGGAAGTCCCGTGGGTCCTCATGTGCTCAAGATGATTGGGTACATTGAGAATCTTGAGAATTTGGGATTTGCTCTTCAAAAAGAGTTGGCTATCGATGTAGTCTTGCAATCGTTGCCTGAAAGCTACAGTCAGTTCGTCATGAACTATAACATGAACGACCTTGACAAGTCCCTTCCTGAATTGCTCAACATGTTGAGAACTGCTGAGCAAAACCTTAAGAAGGCTAAGCCCATTTTGATGGTTCAAAAGGGCAAGGGAAAGGGAAAAGCCAACAAGAAGAAGGATAAAGCTAATGGAAAGTCCAATGCTAATTCTTCTTCAGCTGCACTGAAACCAAAGGGTGGTGTGGCAAAGGAAGGGGAGTGCTTCCATTGTAAGCAACCTGGACACTGGAAGCGCAACTGCAAGCTCTATCTTGAAGAACTTGCTAAGGAAAAGGGAAGTAAGACTTCCACTTCAGGTATTTTTGTTATAGAGGCTAACTTTTCTACTTCCTCATCTTGGGTATTGGATACTGGATGTGGATCTCACATTTGTGCAAATGTGCAGGATCTAAGTAGAAGTAGAAGATTGGCCCGAGGTGAAGTGGACCTACGTGTTGGAAATGGAGCAAGGGTTGCTGCCTTAGCCGTAGGGACTTATGTTCTCACTTTACCTAGTGGATTAGTTTTAGAATTAGACAACTGCTACTTTGTGCCTACTATTAGTAGAAATTTGATTTCTGTTTCTTGTTTGGACAAGAAAGGTTTTTCATTTATAATAAAGGACAAATGTTGTTCTATTTATTTGAATGAAATCTTTTATGGTAGTGCTCAACTTAGCAATGGGTTGTATGTTCTAGACCTCGAAGATCCAATCTATAATGTGAATACCAAGAAGGTCAGATTAAATGATTCAAACCCGACCTATCTCTGGCACTGTCGCTTGGGCCATATAAATGAGACCCGCATATCCAAGCTCCATAAGGATGGACTCTTGGACTCATTTGATTTTGAATCATATGAGACATGTGAGTCATGTTTGTTGGGCAAGATGACCAAAGCCCCATTCACAGGGCAAAGTGAAAGGGCTAATGACTTACTAGGACTCATACATAGTGATGTATGTGGCCCTATGTCTACACAAGCTAGAGGAGGTTTCCAATACTTCATTACTTTCACTGATGACTTTAGCAGATATGGCTATGTGTATCTTATGAGACACAAGTCAGAATCCTTTGAAAAGTTCAAAGAATTCAAGAATGAAGTAGAGAATCAACTCGGGAAGAGTATCAAAGTGCTTTGATCAGATCGAGGTGGAGAGTACTTGGATCGAGAATTCCTTGACTATCTGAAGGAGTGTGGTATAGTATCACAACTCACTCCACCAGGTACACCTCAATGGAATGGTGTATCTGAAAGGAGAAATCGAACTCTGTTAGACATGGTTCGCTCTATGATGAGTCAAGCTGACCTTCCAAACTCCTTTTGGGGACATGCTCTAGAAACAGCCGCTTTTACACTAAACCAAGTTCCATCTAAATCGGTTCAAAAGACACCATATGAGATATGGAGTGGGAGGCGTCCCAATTTGTCTTTTATGAAGATTTGGGGCTGTGACGCTTATGTGAAACGTCAATCCTCTGACAAACTAGGGCCCAAATCTCAAAAATGCCTTTTTGTTGGGTATCCCAAAGAAACAAAGGGTTACTATTTCTACAATCCTTCTGAGCAAAAAGTGTTTGTTGCTCGAACTGGTGTCTTTTTAGAGAAAGAGTTTATCTCTAAAGAAACTAGTGGGAGGAAAGTAGAACTTGAAGAAATTCAAGAACAACAAGGAGACATCGAACCTGAAATGGAACCTGAACAGACACCACAAGATGTTGTGGTTCAAGAGTCTGTTCCTGTAGCACAGAGCCCACGTAGGTCTGGTAGGATTCGGCGTGAGCCCGAGAGATATGGATTTCTCGTGACTCACACCGGTGATGTGATGCTCATGGATCAGGATGAGCCCACAACCTACCAACAAGCTATGTCGGGGCCTGACTCTGAGAAGTGGCTAGTGGCCATGAAATCCGAGATGGAATCCATGTATGAAAACCAAGTATGGACTTTGGTTGACCCACCTGAAGGGGTAAAACCCATAGGGTGCAAATGGGTTTTCAAGAAGAAAACTGACATGGATGGTAATGTGATTACCTTTAAGGGACGATTGGTTGCAAAAGGTTTCAAGCAAATTCATGGTATTGACTATGATGAAACTTTTTCACCAGTTGCTATGCTTAAATCCATCCGAATTTTGTTTGCTATTGCTGCACACTATGATTATGAGATATGGCAAATGGATGTCAAAACTGCATTCCTAAATGGAAAGCTACTTGAGGATGTGTACATGACACAGCCTGAGGGTTTTGTCACTCCTGGGAATGCCAATAAAGTGTGCAAATTGCAAAGGTCCATTTATGGACTGAAGCAAGCTTCTCGAAGTTGGAATCTTCGTTTTGATGATGCAATCAAAGAGTTTGGTTTTATCAAAAATGAAGATGAACCTTGTGTCTACAAGAAGGTTAGTGGGAGCGCTATTGTCTTCTTGGTGTTGTATGTAGATGACATACTACTCATCGGGAATGACATTCCTGAGCTACAGTCTGTGAAGACTTGGCTAGGGAAATGTTTCTCTATGAAGGACTTGGGTGAAGCAGCCTATGTGTTAGGCATCAGGATCTATAGAGATAGATCTAGAAAGCTTCTTGGCCTAAGTCAAAGTACATATATTGACAAGGTGCTAAAGAGGTTTAGCATGCAAGATTCCAAGAAAGGATTCTTGCCCATGTCACATGGTATCACTCTTTCTAGATCTCAGTGTCCGAGTACACCCGAGGAGAGAGAGCGCATGAGTAAGATTCCATATGCCTCAGCAATTGGATCTATCATGTATGCCATGATATGTACTCATCCCGATGTCTCATATGCTTTGAGCATGACGAGTAGGTACCAATCGAACCCCGGTGAGAGTCACTGGACAGCTGTTAAGAACATCCTTAAGTACTTACGAAGGACTAAGGATGCATTCTTGGTCTTTGGAGGTGAAGATGAGCTCGTTGTAAGGGGTTACACCGATGCAAGCTTCCAATCCGATAAGGATGATTTTAGATCGCAATCTGGTTATGTGTTTTGTATTGGTGGTGGTGCTGTGAGCTGGAAGAGTTCAAAGCAAGAGACAGTAGCTGACTCTACAATAGAATCTGAGTACATTGCCGCCTCTGATGCTGCGAAGGAGGCAATTTGGATCAAGAAGTTCATCACTGAACTTGGAGTGGTTCCAAGCATTGCCGACTCGATAGAGCTCTATTGTGACAACAATGGAGCAATCGCACAGGCTAAGGAACCTCGATCTCACCAGCGATCCAAACACATACTCCGACGCTATCATCTCATCAGGGAGATCATTGAGAGGGGTGATGTAAGGATATGCAGGACTTTGACAGACAGCAACATTGCTGATCCACTGACAAAGCCCCTTACGCAGCAGAAGCATGATAGCCATTCTAGGTCCATCGGTATTAGATACATGGATGATTGGCTTTTAGTGCAAGTGGGAGATTGTTAGTGTTGTGCCCAAAAAGCCAATCATGAGATGATTGTATTTTTGCACATTGAGTCATGATATTTTATTTAGGCATTAATCCAGCAATTTTGTTTGTTGTTTTGTTTCTGCGTAACGTAATAAACATAATTGTAACCCTAGAATAATGATATTCTTAAACGTCCCTAGTCTAGTATTATTGTGGAGCGGGTTGCAATAATACATAATGACTAGCATATGTGGAGACTAATATGAGATATGTAGTCTACATATGGGTACAAGTTGGAGAACTTGTGTACTGGACCGACCCACCATGAGAACACTACATGGATCGTTATATGAGTGTCATAAGTGATTCTCATAGTGATCATGGTATATGTAGTCCTTCGACCTAAGATCATCAAGGTTCCCTACATGTGAGTCACATACTTTGATACTTTCCTTTGTTGCTCGTAACTGAGTGAACTTGAAGGAGGTCATTGGGTATGTCACATATCATGCGGAGGGATTTGTATGATCAAGATGGGATTTGTCCCTCCTATGTAACGGGAGTGATATCTTCGGGCCCCTTGATAGAGTAAGACTTAGAAAAATGCATGGCCATGCTCGGATGAGTTGATATACGATATCAATGTCATCAGTTTAAGTTGGTCTACTCGGTAATCAAGAAACCAAAGATTGGGCTATACGAGAGTGACACATTCCATGTCTCGTGCTTAGTCTTGATATCTTGGACAAAGGGACAATGGCATATATCGGTGATGATCATAAAGGTTTAGTCGAATCATCGACAATCTTGTCACTTGGGTAGCAATGATGTGTTGCTAGACACCGCTCATTGCTTATGATCATAAATGTGATTTATGATCATTGCCAACATGGTAAAAGCCTATTGGGTCACACACATAGAGCTATTTGGATCATTAGAGTGCATGGGCTAATTATTTGGGTTATGGTTTCACAATAATTTCATATTAATAATGGGCCCAATAGTTGAGCCATTATTAAGCCCGAAATTAAATCCTAATTGGATTAGGGCTTTGAAACCCATTAGGCCTGGAAGTTGAGTCTCACTATAAATACAACTTCTAGTGAGAAATTCGCAGGTCTCCTTGCCCTAGCCTCCCAAAAGGACAGCCGCACTCTTCTCTTGCAATTCCTTGGAGGACGCAAGCTAGCACTGCGAGCGCAAGAGAAACGCATCTGCCGGGACACGGTGGAAGTGTGGTGATCCCGAGAGGCTCGTGTGGATACCATAGAGAGCCTGAACACGTCAACTGTTCAGGTTTTGTGATTCGACTCTACAGTTGAGTGAGAGATCTCAACCGAAAATTAGGTATGAAATTTTCGAACACCCGGTTTACCCCGTTTCACTTGGATCCTGGAGGGTTTCGGTTAAATTCCGCTGCGCTGTTTGGCTCCCGAAACCCAACAAACCTTGGATTTTTGGTTCATCAGTCTAAACATTATCCTCGTTGTATGCAAACTAGTTCTTACTAGTTTTTGTAAGTATATGTTTCATAAATAAAGTATGAATGCATTTGGTGAAGTATGTTCTTTCTGTTCATAATGCTTGTTCATACCATATTTTTGCTAATCTTTGTTTTAATGCTAATCTTTGTTCATAGCATATTTTTAATCCTTGTTCTTCTGATTCTTGTGCAGGCAGCGCGTTCATTTCTGTAGTCTGCGCACAATTCACTGCTGGGGCTTTTCTCGCCTTTACAAACACCTTTCACACCTCCCCCTGGTCGATGAAGATCTCAGCATCTCCATCCTTGGTGGTGAAGGTGACAGTTAGGTACTTCACATCCATGCGACTGTGGAGGTTTCCTTGCGTCTGCCTTCCAAGAATGGCGTTATATGACGAAGGGACATTGATGACAATGAACCTTGTCATTATGGAGGCGAACAGCTCCTTTCTGTTGTTTGCTGAAGTTCCCTTCAGCATTAGAGGAAGATCTACCCATCTAAGGACGGGAAGTTCAGACTACCCCATTCCAAAAGTGGGGGAAGTGACGGATTTAAGGTCGCTTCTCGATATCCCTAGGCTTGTTAGCAGGTGTGAGAATAGGACGTCTGCATTTGAGCCATCATCAGGTAGTTCTCTCTTGACGTCCCAGCTTCCTATCCTTGCCATAATCAGCAAAGGATCGTCATGGGGAAAACTGACGGTGGATCCATCCTTTCGGGTAAGCTTCTTTGATGGATTCCCGTACTCCATTACCGAAATCTCTCTGGCTTTCCTTTTTCTTTCCGCCAACAGTAGCCCTGTGGTGATCATTTGTATTACTCCTGCCGAGGGCGGGGGACGCCTTTTCGGACTTCGGTTTCGACGCCTGTCGAAGTCGTACTCTTCATCCTCTACCTTTCCTTCTTCTTCTCTCCTTCCTTTGGGGGCGGGTATGTGCAGGTAACGCCAAAGCTGTCCTTGCTTTACCAGTGTCTCTATGTACTTCCTCAGTTAGAAGCAATCTTCGGTATCATGCCCTTGGTCTCGATGGAATTGGCAGAATTTTTTCATATTCTTCTTGTTGTCCGAGGTCATGGCCCTCGGACGTTGAATCTGAGTCCCTTACCTTTCCATTGCCATCAGGATGTTCATCCTCATGGTGTTCAGGGGAGTGAAGGCAATTGGCTTCCTTCCCTTAAACTTCTAAGGGCGCCCACTTGTTTCAGTTGGGTAGCGAGTTTGCTAACTTGGTCCCTCGGTGCGGATATGATCGGACCTCGGGCCTCCCATTCTCAGTTTTTCAGAAGTCATGTGCTGCTCCGCCCTTCGGTAGAATTCACCGAGCGTGTCGGGGGGATCTTTGGAGAACTCATAGAATAGCTGGGAGTCTCTCCAAAGTCATCGTGTCATGGCCAAGATACGTATCTCTGACCTGAAATCTAGGACACTCAAGGCTTCCCTGTTGAACCTTTCGACATAGTCGCGTATCGTTTCACCACCTTTCTGCACTAAATCAAACATTTGGACTGGCATTTTCACCGTCGGGCGGCTCCCAATGAACTGCTGCGTGAAGGCTACAGACAGTTCTTGGAACTCCATGATGCCTCCAGGAGCCAGCGAGTTGTACCATGCCGTGGCCGGCCTAGCGAGGGTGACCTCAAAGCATTTGCACAAGGTAGCATCATCAGCTCCGTGCAGTACCGTACTGCGCTTATACTTGGTCAGATGAGCTTGGGGGTCGGTTTGGCCATCATAGGTTTCCAGCCGAGGTACCCAAAAACGCTTAGCATAGGTGCCTCGACCACTATTCGGGTGAATGTTGACTCGTCTCCACTGAATGTTTCTGACAATCTAGCCTAGATGGGCTTCCGAGCTACTTGTCTCTCCACTCTTTCTATCCTCTTTAGAATTTTCTCCATGAGGAGTGAGGCACTGGGTTCTTCTTCCTGGTGTCTGTAGGCTTTTGGGAATGGAGACTGATGTCTTCTCTTTGGGGATTGACTTCGGCGCCAGCGAGATGGTGACCTTGCCTCAGGGGTGGAACTCCTTCGGCGGGGAGCCTTGGGTTGCTTTGGCCCCGTTTCTCCCACAAGTCGCACCTTAAGGGGTATGTTTTTCGTTGAGGACTCATTGCGTTGATCCCCACTTCCTGAGCTCCGATGAGTGGATCAGGGGCTCTTCTCACGCCGAGGCGCTAGTGATGAGGGCCTTCGTCCTGGGGTTGGCTGTGGCCATCTTTGGTCTAACTGCTGTGTCATTTCGGCCACAACAGAGCGCTGAAATTTGCACAGGAAGGCCATAGTAATAGTTAGTGGACGCTCATCCTCGGGCAAGGAAGTCCCTGCCACAGTTTGTTCGGCTGCCGGTTGAGCTTCGGGCGTGGACGAGGACCTCGGGAGTCCCTTGTCCTTAGAACGCTGAGTTTCAACGACGGCAACCTGGGTGTGGTTTCCCACAGATGGCACCAGATGATGCCCTTCAGCATCTCGTTCGTGTGTCATGGTGAAGGCGGCAGGGGCTTATGGAAATGGAGAAAGGTCCAGGACAAACGTGCTCTGAGAAGATCACCTGAAAGTCACAGGAAGCAAGCGTTAGGAGGTCCCTGGAGTGTTTTTCTGGGGAGGAGCCTCCGACGCCCAAGTGAGTATTTTGGAGGTAATGAGATGATAAAGAGTAAGAAAGTATCTTATCTCAAATAATGTCCTCCCCCTTCTTCTGGAATAATTACCAAGTATTTGTAGAGGGGTGAATAGCAATAGTCCTTCTTAGATGGCCGGCCCAGATCGTGACACGTGTTCGGCGGGATGCGTTCCACGTCTTTTGGGCAATAGAGGACCCCTAGTCGGCATGGGCTGCCAGGCTAGGGCTCTAGGTAACCCAAGAGTGGCGTGCTAGAGTATCCCTGCAGGCGTGTCAGGACGTGACTGGGGGCGAATTATCAGGGATATGTCAGAGGCTCCTTAAATGCTTATGTCGTACTCCCGAGGCCCCTTTTTGGTAGAAGAGACGTCTTTGGAGAACTTGTCTTCCGAAGTCGCTTTTGGTATCCTAGGAGTATATTTCCTGAAGGTGACCTTTCTCGGAGACACCCCCACTTCCGAGGATGGCTTACTCATCCCCCTGAGGTTGGCATTGTCGTTTCCTGGAATGGAGAAACGCCGAGGCTGGACACCACGAGGTCAAACATCCTTCCTTCTGTGGTTGGTGCTTTATCTTCCGAGGTTGGTGCTTTGTCCGAACCCGTGCCTTCAGAGGGTGATCGGCACCTTGGCTATCAACTTGGATTCAATAGGCAATGTAACCATCACCAAAACTTGCATCC
The DNA here is from genome assembly GCA_005392925.1 of Aquilaria sinensis. NCBI lineage: Eukaryota > Viridiplantae > Streptophyta > Magnoliopsida > Malvales > Thymelaeaceae > Aquilaria > Aquilaria sinensis. The sequence goes on along the minus strand of SMDT01000150.1, from coordinate 86,194 downwards.
AAAGACACTAAAACACAAAATGATAATGCATATATACAAGATATAGCAACCAAATGCAGCAGCCATTCACAACCATCAAACACATGAAATGTGACAGCAACATAAACCATAGGTTAGTCCATAAAACATGCAATAAACATAAATAAATCACTATGGCTGCCCTCCTCAAGCTAATGCTTGGTCTTAGGAGGATTTTAACACTAGTTAGAACTAACTTTGGACTTTAGAAACCCTCACTTCACTGCCATCATTGTGTACTTCACACTAGGCACAAAACCTTCAATAAGTGCACTCCCCTCACTAAGCTTGGTTCATCAAGCTCATGGCTCTCTTCCAAGCATAGCCTTAGCTCCATGGTTGCTTAAAAATATGGAAGACAACCCATGAGATCAAGAAAACCCTTACCAAAGTGGTAGGCCAAAAATGAAGCCTGATAGCTCTAGTTTGCTTCCAATTGCTTCCTTTTGCCTTCAATTTCAATCAATTGCAAGTTTGAAAGTATGGTGGCTATGGAGGAAGTGTGGTTGTGTTCTTTGGCTGGAGGAGGCCAAAAATGGAAGAAAGATAAGTGGGTTGGCCACTTAAAGGGGCTTAAATGAGCTTAAGTGCACAAAACACACTTAACAAGCTTAACCTTGCTTTATGTCCTTTTCCTTGCGCATAAGCATGGTTTCTTTATCTTAAACTTATTGGTCCACATTTTACCCCCAATTTTGACCAATTTCCAAGCCATAGCCACCCCTTCCTAGGTGGGAAAACTCCAAATTGCCCCATTTGACTTAAGCCAAAGACATACACATCTTAAGGCCTACATTAGAACACTTAGGTTGTCTATGCCTTTTTGTGTTTTCTTTGTCCGTAGTTGTCTTCCAAAAGCAATTTCATCCTTCAATAGCACTTTCATATCATTCATATCCTTTCCATAACTCTCCAAAGCTCTTTCTTGAGAGCTTGCAATTAAGTACCCAAATTCCTAAAATCTTACAAAAAAATACATAAGTTGCTCGATAAATAAGCAGTCCTTAAGGCTTTTCTTGGGGGCCAACTTACCCTTCACACTTCAATCAATATAAAGAGAATTACACAATAGAATGATTTTTAGCCATTATGCCACGCTTGTAATTCTCCCATTTTTGTGAGGTGATAACCAAAACAATGAATCACCACCCTCGAGCATTAGCTTAACCAACCTCAGAGATAGAAGTCTATCACCCATAGTAGAAATGGTCTTTCTCGAACATGGTTTACACTTTCGATAGGCTTCCACCAGCCACCTTCAAAGAAAACAATACTTCTGAAAGGGTCCTCAAGTCCTCAAAGGGTTCTATGGAAAAAATGACAAACGAACAACTAGCAGGACCACTAACAAGGAACCTCCACATACACCTACCTCCTACTTAGGCGTAAATGCCCGCAAACAATTAAGCGCACTTCTTCCCAAGGTGCAGATCAAACATGAGCAAATCTAGCCGACCACATGTCCGAATTTGCTTGACTAAGGAAAACAACCTTCTCCTTAAAAGCCTCTTATACATGCTTGGGAGGCTCCTAGGTAATACTGTTACCCACTCTAGGGTAGTCCAGTTACAGTGCCAATATTGTGCATTTAAAACTCCCTTGATTGGTATGTTCTATAGGCCATCAGAACAATACCCTTAGTATGCATACCCAAGTGGCCCTCTTGGGCACTATGTAAATGCATGCATATTCATCTAACCATTACACACATATTCACATTTTATGTACACCATGGCACCATGGAAGGAAAACAGTAGCACAAGTCTTAATCTTGGCTACCACACATTAGGCAATCTTATTAAGTGTAAGTGACCAGCCACTGCACCTGAAACTTCTCCAAAGAAAAAATTATTTAAATCTAGCCATGTAACCCCCTATTTTATTTACTTCATTACTAAGTGGAGTCTTTAAGCTAATCAGGGAATTTGGTTTTACATCAATAGCCCACCTATGGACCAAGTTATTGAGTTTTGAAATTTGTTACAAAATTCTGAGCAAATGAACAGTAACTTAGCCAACTTTGCAATGTCATATCTTTCGCTACAGGGCACCAAATTCATAAATTCTAAATCTTTGTTCAACCTATAGATGTGCTCTAGCTGTGGTCAAAATTTCAGATCAAGATTCATTCTACATAGGGAGATATAGAATTTTGAGTACAGAGTCAAAATTCTGGTCACTTTATGACCATTTTGCCCATACAAAATTTCATAAGTGTGCAAACACTTCTTTCACAAGGGTTAAGCCCTCCAAGGCTATTCTATACATGTCCAATACACATAGGAATTATAGGCTCTTGCATCTAGCAACTTTATGTGGCCAAAATAAAATTTATACATAAGCAGTCTATCACTCACACTTAGGCAGCTTTGCACCACATCACATACATAGCCAAAACATTACTCAAATGTTCACATGTTTGCCAAAGTTTACATACATTACATTTATATGCATACATGCACTATATAATGGTCTTAACCTAGCTAAATATACACCCTAAGTTATAGGAGTGCCTGAGACACAATGGACTCTAGAAACTGGATGCTGGATAGCTGCTGTGTAACACAATAAGCACCATCTCTAAAAGTACCAAATGTGCTCCTAAAATCACAAAAATTTCTAGATCACAACTATATACATGCAGGTTAGAACACCTAAAATTTTAGATGAAAACTCAAACGAAAAAGGTTAGCTTGAATGTGATCTTTCTGCTGGACCTGAAATGGCAAAATTAAGGGGAGTAAGTTTTATTGTGAAACTTAATAATGCAAACACTTGGTTTCTTAAGAAAATGTGACCCGCATTAAAACCTGCAAACAAAGACACAAAAACACAAAACCACAATGCATATATACAAGATATAGCATCCAAATGTAGCAACCATTCATAACCAACAAACACCTGAAATGCGACAACAACATAAACCATAGGTTAGTCCATAGAACATGAAATAAACATAAGTGGATCACTATGGCAGCCCTCCTCAAGCATAACCTTGGCCTTACGAGAGTTTCAAAATTAGTTAGTACTAACTTTGGGCCCTAGAAACCCTTAAATTCGATGTCATCTCTGTGCACTTCACACTAGGTCACAAAACTTCACTAAGTGCACTTCCCTCACTATGCTTGGTTCATCAATCTCATGACTCTCTTCCAAGCTTAGCCCTAGCTCCATGGATGCTTGGAAATATAGTAAACATCCCATGAGAGCAATATAACTCCTTACCAAGATGAGTAGATAGAATTTGAAGCATGATCCTTAAAGTATTCAAGCAATAGCTGTAGTTTGCTTCCAATTGCTTCCTCTTGCCTTCAATTTCAATCTTGGAGGTATGGTGGCTTTGGAGGAGCTATGGAAGAAGTGTGGAAGAGGGTGGTGGCTGTTTGTGTTGAATATGAGAGAGGAAATATTGAGTTTGGCTTCTTAAATTAGCTTTAGGACACTAAACATCCTTACTAACTTTAATCATGCTTTTATGTCATTTTCCTTGCCCATAAGCATGATTTCTTTGTCCTAAACTTATTGGTCCACATTTTTCCCACCTTTTTGACTATTTATCAAGCCATAGTTACCTCCCTCATGATGGGATAACTGTTATGGCCCGTCTAGTAGGACGTGCAGTTGAGGAAGGTAAAGTGTTTTAATTTAAGTTTACCTAGCAAGAATAAAGAAGTTTACCAAAGTTCACTAAGTTCCAAAAAGAATAAGGCACTGAACAAAGTTCAGGGGCAAAATGGTAATTTTGCATCCTGAATAGCCGGGACGAGTCCCGAGTCTTTTAAAATGAATTTTTATAACTTAACTCTTAACCTTAGCTCAAACTTGACAAATAGACAAGAATTTAATCAAGAACTACTAGGTTACAAAGATGGGGGACCTAATTGTAACAAGCTTAATACTTTGATGGTTTAAGGGTTAAGTGAGGGTTTAAGAAGGGGAAAGAGGGCTTTGGGCTGCCATAACCCGTTTTCCACCTTCTCAACCCCATTTGGCTCTCAAATTAAGCTTGGAATCAAGAGATTTTGGTGCCAAAAGGTGTAATTCAAAGTATATAAGCTTGGAGAAGTGATTTTTAAGCTTGAAATCATGTTTTTGAAGCTTGGAGAGACGTTTTCTCCCATCCTCTATTTTTGAACGAGGTAAGAGTTGTGTTCTTGATTGAATTCATGCTATTTAGTTAGTTTGAAGCTTGGCTTTTGGTTGGGGAACATAATTTTTACGTTTAGTGCCATTGTTTTGATTGGAATTCATGTAGAGCTTTGGTGAGCTTGGTTGAATGAAAAGGAGCTTGATTCTTGCTTGGTTCTTGGAAGTTGAGGTAAGGGAGTTGTGTTTTTAAGTTCATGGAATGCCATTAGCTTGGATTTGCTTGAGAAATTTGAGTGGTTTTAGCTAAGGCATTAAGGAAACATTTTGGTTGAATTATGGTGGACTAGAGGAATTAGGAGGATTGGATTGATGTTACAAGACATCATAGCTTAGCTTTTGATAGTTGGTTATGTTCTATGCAACATGTACTATGTGTGTATGAAATTTGGAGGCATTCCATGCATGTTTGGTATGTGTAGGAATTGTCCAAAGTTCATAGCAGCAAAATGCGCCAATTTTGCATTTCTGCAGATTGGCGACGCGTCGCCAATTTCAGGTCGAAACCAGTGACGCGTCGCCAATCCAGAAAAACTGTCTCAGAACGTCGACAACTGTGGCGACGCGTCGCCGAGACAGCATCTGACACCCGATTTTGTTTTCAGCATAACTTTTCGCTCGGGTGTCCGATTGAGGTGATTCAAGATTCCACGCGAAGCTAAGAGGGAGTACTATCACCTCAATGTTTTAAAAACACTTAAATTGTCCTAGTTTTAGATTTATATTAACTCAAAGTGAAGGCAAGTTTTTAAGGAAACTATGTTGCAAATGAACATAATTAGCTACCACTAGCTCAGGTGAGAGGTTTAGAACCCTTGTCGGCCTAGCCGTGCCATAGCCACGAGGCCACAAGGTGAAACCTTGTTCATCTAGTCTACATCAACGAGGCCCTGCGGCCTAGTCTACAAAGTCCCACCATAATTCCCCTGCATAACAACTATGGGAAGGCTACATGATCGTTTGCAGTAAGCTTCGGCTTGCTAGGAGCGGGTTGCCAGGAGTAAACTCGCTAGGCGCGGAGTAATACTCCGTGAGGAGGACTACTTGAGGAGAGGTCTACGGACCTGGTTATATGCATATATACTAGTACCCTCATGCTGTGTGAGCTCGCAGCCAGAGTCCTAGCTTTTTCTTGCAGGTACATTGAAGACCCCTTACTGAGAATTGTTGAATTCTCACTCCCTGTTTGTTATGCAGAGCCTGGAGTAGCTAGACCGGATAATCGCTGAGGATTATCGCGGTAGTACCTTTTTGGTGTGTAAAGGTAAGGTAGTTGAGAAACCTTGAGTTTCTAGTTTGCCTAAGTGCTCAGTTGGTTTGTTGGTCAGGTAGCAGTACTAACTTGTTTCTTCCTTTGGCTGCAGAGCCTAGTAGCACTTGGCAGAGGACTTGTGAGACTCACCACTGGGACGGGTGTCCAAAGTGGGAGCTAGGGTAAAGAGATCTCAGTAAAGTCTTGTATTTTGATACAGTACTTTCTTTTGCCTCCATAATCTATGTTATAAAGAGTCCTTGACTCAGGATTGTTCTTGGGTGGGAGCATTAGTTACTTCATTGTATGAATGCTTTCACAAGTTGTTTATGTGTAGTTAACTCACACAAATGTTGATTTTGATATGCTTTGGCAGTTTGTGTATATTTGTGTAGAAATTACTTGGCCGAGTTCTTGTTTAATGTTTTATGGTTTTAATAAACCAAGTCAAAGCATAAGAACATGCATGTTGCATTTCTAGGTTAATCAACTAGTAGCATCGGATTTAATCCGCACACATACTCAGCTAGCCAATTACAATCCACCGTGAGACAAACGCTCACAGGGTATCCCGGGCAGGGGCACGGCGGATCGTGTCAGTGTTTTTGGTATCAGAGCTAAGGGTTTATTTCATAGATATTGGAGGCTTAGACTGAGATCTAGTTGGAAAAGTCCAAGTGCTAGGAAGTTAGTATTGACCAACATCTGGGGATTGTTGTCTGGCTGTGGTTACATGTTACCATGGTTGACACTAGGTCGGGAGCATCAAGGGGAACTAGAGAACCTGGTGAGGGTTCTAAGAACCTGGTGAGGGTTCTAGTGACCCGGTTGTGGTGAGGCTGGATGAGATATCCAGGGTGCTACAGGGGTTGACAGAGACTATGGCTCAGGTGGCACAGGGTATGAATACCCTTGTGACAGAGATGTTCAGAGATTATGAGGACAGGGGTGCTGTCCAGGAGGAGGATGAACCACAACAGGAGCAGGAAAGGCATGCTGAGCCACAGCAAGTGCCTAGAGCTCAAGAACGCCGAAATCAAGTTCATGAGGAGGAAAGGGAACCAGAGATGATGGAGGCTCCAAGGAGGGGAGACACTCCACATCAAATGAGATTATTGGAGAAGTTCAAGACTGTTGATCCACCTAGCTTTGATGGGACCGGAGATCCTGACAGAGCAGAGGATTGGTTGTCCATTATTAACAGACTCTTCACTTGTGGTGGTTATGAGTCAGAGCAGAGGATGGTTTTGGTACCATTCTTTCTGAGAGGGAGAGCCAGTCTATGGTGCGATGACGTGATGGAGTTGCTGAGGGAAAGTAATGGCACTCGTCCAGAGCACAAGAAAAAGGTGCTCAAGTGGTCAGACTTCGAGAAGAAGTTCAGACAGGAGTATATCAGTGAAGCTGCACAGGATCAGAGGAGGATCCAGTTTGAGAATCTGACACAGGGAGAGATGTCAGTACGGGAGTATGAGCAGCGCTACAATTCACTTATCCGGTATGCTCCATATATGTTGGGGAATGATGAGCTGAAAGCTAAGAAGTTTTCCCAGGGTTTGAAACCTGTATTCAGGAGGTATATGGCGACAGTTGATATCAGGAGCTATCGCCAGGTGGTTCGGAATGTGTTGGCCTTGGAAAGGGAATTTGAGGATTCTAGGACACTTATGAAAAAGGTGGAAGTTGGACCATCTAACTTGGGAAAAGGTGCCGGGAAGCGACCAATGGTGGGGAATCAGGATCCATCTAAGAGGATGAGGACAGGTTTGTGTCCTAGATGTAGACTGTTTCATGGTGGAAGACCATGTACTCTAGGTACAGATGCTTGTAATATCTGTGGCCAGAGAGGGCATTGGGCGAGGGATTGCCCTAGAGTTCGACCTGTGACAGGTCCGCCTCGGACTTTACCTCCAGTACCACTTGCCATCGGGAATCGGCCTGGTGTGGCTGCAGCAGCAGTAGAGCCGAGGGTTTTTACCCTAACAAGTCAGGTGGCCAGAGAACCGCCCGCCGTTCGAGGTAATTTTACTTTTCAGAACGGTAGTGTTAGAGTGCTTTTCGATACGGGAGCTACTCTTTCAGTGATATCTTTTGCCTTGGTAGATAAGCTTAATTTGCAGCGTGAAATTTTGGGTGAGTTGAGACTCATCAGGACTGCAGGGAGGGGTTTTATTGTGACCAATGAAGTGGTTACTAGGTATCCCTTGCAGTTAGGTGATCACAATTTTTGTTGTGAGTTATGGGTGATTGAACTGAGGTCTTATGATCTGGTGTTGGGAATGGACTGGTTGAGTAAGCACAAGGCACAAATTAATTGTGCGAATCACTCAGTTGACATTATTGATGCTTAGGGAGCTAGAGTGACTTGCACAGGAGGGTTGGCATCTAGTGCTAAGAGTTTACACCTTAGACTTATAGATACCATCCCTGTAGTTGGTGAAGAAAAGTATTATTCGTTGAATGGAGTAGCTATAGAGGAGGAATTGGGGAGAATTCCTGTAGCTAATCAGTTTCCTAAGGTGTTTCCAGTGGAGTTACCTGGGTTACCACCTAAGAGGGATACTGAGTTTTCAATCCATCTGCAACCAGGGGTTGAACCTATTTCCATACCACCTTATAGGATGTCAGCTCCTGAGATGGATGAATTAAAGAAGCAGTTGGAGGAACTGCTAAGGAAAGGCTTTATAAGGCCTAGTGTATCACCGTGGGGAGCTCCAGTGTTATTTGTGAAGAAGAAAGATGGAACTTTCAGATTGTGCATCGATTATAGGAAGTTGAATGCAGTGACAGTTAAGAATAAGTATCCACTTCCTAGAATTGATGATTTGTTTGACAGACTCAGATGAACAAAGGTGTTTTCCAGAATTGATCTTCGGTCTGGGTATTTTCAGATCAGAGTTAAGGAAGAAGATATTCCGAAGACTGCTTTCAGGACGAGGTATGGACATTATGAATATACGGTTATGCCTTTTGGTGTGACGAATGCTCCAGCAGTGTTTATGGAAGCCATGAATCGGATCTTTAAGCCATTTTTGGATCAGTTTGTGGAAGTCTTCATCGATGATATTCTGGTATATTCACAGTCTACAGCAGAGCATGAGGAGCACCTTAGAACAGTTTTGCAAGTGCTGAAGGATAATCAGTACTATGCAAAATTGTCTAAGTGTGAGTTTTGGTCTGAGAAGATTCAGTTTTTGGGACATATCATCAGTGCTCAAGGTTTGTCAGTTGATCCTGAAAAAGTTCAAGCAGTGGTTGATTGGAAGAGACTGACTACAGTTACAGAGGTCAGGAGTTTCTTGGGTTTAGCAGGTTACTACAGACGTTTCATAGAGAAATTCTCCGTGATAGCTACACCGTTGACAGCATTAACCAAGAAAACTCAGAAGTTTGAGTGGACACCGAAGTGTGAAGAAGCTTACATGAAGTTGAAGGAAAAGTTGACTAGTACACCTATACTTGTCTTGCCAGATCCGGACAGAGCCTTTACAGTTTATACAGATGCATCAGGTTCAGGACTGGGCTGTGTGTTGATGCAGGACAGTCAGGTGATTGCTTATGGTTTGAGACAGCTGAGGCCTAATGAGTTGAACTATCTTGTTCATGATCTTGAGCTTGCAGCAGTGATTTTTGCACTGAAGTTGTGGAGCCATTATTTGATGGGAAGGTTGTTCAGAATCTTCACCGATCACAAGAGTTTGAAATATTTGTTTACCCAGAAGGATCTGAACATGAGACAGCGGCGATGGATTGAATACATCAAAGATTATGATTGTTCGATTGAGTACTGTGCTGGTAAAGGAAATGTGGTAGCAGATGCTTTAAGTCGGAAGTACACGGGAGTGATCTTATCCAAGGATCAGGCTATGGATTCCTCTGAAGGAGTATTGAGGGACTGTTTCTTAGCTTTGCATGAATTATGGCAAAGTCGAGAAAAATCCCTAATTTACATTTTGGAAGTTCAGTCAGCTTGGTTAGTCAGAGTCAGAGAAGCTCACTTAAAGGATCCATTACTGAAGAAGATTTCAGGTGAAGCGAAGTCTGGTACTATGAAGAAGGAGTTCAGATACAAAGATGGAATACTGCACTATGGTGATCGACTCTATGTACCGAATGTTGAGGAACTTAGGCAGCAAGTCCTACAGGAGGCACATAGCAGTACTTTGAGTATCCACCCTGGTGTTAGTAAGATGTATCAAGATCTGAAGACACATTTTTGGTGGCCAGGATTGAAAAGAGATGTAAGGGGACATGTGGCAAAATGTTTGACATGTCAGATGGTTAAGGCTGAACATCAGAAACCAGCGGGCACGCTACAGAGTTTACCTCTGCCAGTGAGGAAGTGGGGATCCGTTACTATGGATTTCCTAGTGGGGTTGCCGAATACCCGGAGTCAACATGATGCTATATGGGTAGTGGTTGACAGACTGACGAAGTCAGCACACTTCATACCAATCAGAATCACTTATACATTAGAGAAGTTAACTCAGTTGTATCTCAAGGAGATTGTGAGACTCCATGGGATACCAGATCAGATTATATCTGACAGAGATCCTCGGTTTACATCACGATTTTGGAATGCTTTTCAAGAAGCATTGGGAAGTAAAGTTAGTCTCAGTACTGCTTTTCATCCTCAGACTGATGAGCAATCCGATAGGGTGATTCAGACGTTGGAGGACATGCTACGCATGTGTGTTATTGATTTCACAGGTGATTGGGATCAGTATTTACCACTGATCGAGTTTTCTTATAATAACAGTCATCAAACTATTATTGGAATGGTGCCCTATGAAGCTTTGTATGGGAGGTGATGTATGACACCTCATTGTTGGGCAGATCCAGCAGACAAGGTAGTTGTTGGACCTGAAATCATAGCTGACACTACAGCTAAGATTAAGTTAATTCAGCAAAGGATCAAGACAGCCAATGACAGGCAGACCAAGTATGCGAATTTGAGGAGAAGAGACTTGAGTTTTGAAGTTGGAGATAAAGTACTTCTGAAAGTGTCGCCCATGAAAGGAGTTAGCCGTTTTGGGCAAAGGGGCAAGTTAGCTCCAAGGTACGTTGGACCTTATGAAGTGTTGGAGAAAGTGGGGAAGGTTGCTTATCAGTTAGCATTACCACCTAACCTATCTCAAGTGCATAACGTATTTCACGTTAGTCTACTCAGAAAGTGCACAGTGGAACCTGGACAGGTAGTTAATCCTTCAGTAATACCCTTTCAGGAGGACTTGACCTACGAGGAAAAACCGGTTCATATATTGGATAGGCAAGTCAAGAAGTTGCGGACTAAGTGGATTCTGATGGTTAAGATTCGTTGGTCTAACCATAGTGAGGAGGAAGCTACCTGGGAGATGGAGCAGGATATGCTGAAAAGGTATCCTAGTGTTTTTCCGGAGTTGCAACAGAATTTGGGGGACCAAATTCAAGAAGGAGGGGAGAATGTTATGGCCCTTCTAGTAGGACGTGCAGTTGAGGAAGGTAAAGTGTTTTAAATTAAGTTTAGAAGCTTAATTTAAGTTTACATAGCAAGAATAGAGAAGTTTACCAAAGTTCACTAAGTTCCGAGAAGGATAAGGCACTGAACAAAGTTCAGGGGCAAAATGGTAATTTTGCATCCTGAATAGCCGGGATGAGTCCCGAGTGTTTTAAAATGAATTTTTATAACTTTACTCTTAACCTTAACTCAAACTTGACAAATAGACAAGAATTTAATCAAGAACTACTAAGTTACAAAGATGGGGGACTTAATTGTTTAAAACTTAATACTTTGATGGCATTAGAGTTAAGTGAGGGTTTAAGAAGGGGGGAAAGGGCTTTGGGCTGCCATAACCCGTTTTCCACCTTTTCACCTCCATTTGACTCCCAAATTAAGCTTGGAATCAAGAGATTTTGGTGCCAAAAGGTGTAATTCAAAGTATATAAGCTAGGAGAAGTGATTTCCAAGCTTGAAATCATGTTTTTGAGGCTTGGAAAGGCATTTTCTCCCATCCCCTATTTTTGAACGAGGTAAGAGTTGTGTTCTTGATTGAATTCATGCTATTTAGTTAGTTTGAAGCTTGGGTTTTGGTTGGGGAACATAATTTTGATGTTTAGTGCCATTGTTTTGATTGGAATTCATGTAGAGCTTTGGTGAGCTTGGTTGAACGAAAAGGAGCTTGATTCTTGCTTGGTTCTTGGAAGTTGAGGTAAGGGAGTTGTGTTTTTAAGTTCATGGAATGCCATTAGCTTGGAATTGCTTGAGAAATTTGAGTGGTTTTAGCTAAGGCATTAAGGAAACGTTTTGGTGAATTATGGTGGACTAGAGGAATTGGGAGGATTGGTTTGATGTTACGATACATCATAGCTTAGCTTTTGATAGTTGGTTATGTTCTATGCAACATGTACTATGTGTGTATGAAATTTGGAGGCATTCCATGCATGTTTGGTATGTGTAGGAATCGTCCAAAGTTCATAGCAGAAAAACACGCCAATTTTGCATTTCTGCAGATTGGCGACACGTCGCCAATTTCAGGTCGAAACCAGCGACGTGTCGCCAATCCAGAAAAACTGTCTCAGAACGTCGACAACTGTGGCGACGCGTCGCCGAGACAGCATCTGACACCCGATTTTGTTTTCAGCATAACTTTTCGCTCGGGTGTCCGATTGAGGTGATTCAAGATTCCACGCGAAGCTAAGAGGGAGTACTATCACCTCAATGTTTTAAAAACACTTAAAATGTCCCAGTTTTAGATTTATATTAACTCAAAGTGAAGGCAAGTTTTTAAGGAAACTATGTTGCAAATGAACATAATTAGCTATCATTAGCTCAGGTGAGAGGTTTAGAACCCTTGTCGGCCTAGCCGTGCCGTAGCCACGAGGCCACAAGGTGAAACCTTGTTCATCTAGTCTACATCAACGAGGCCCTGCGGCCTAGTCTACAAAGTCCCACCATAATTCCCCTGCATAACAACTACGGAGAGGCTACATGATCGTTTGCAGTAAGCTTCGGCTTGCTAGGAGCGGGTTTAAACTCGCTAGGTGCGGAGTAATACTCCGTGAGGAGGACTACTTGAGGAGAGGTCTATGACCTGGTTATATATGCATATATAATAGCACCCTCATGCTGTGTGAGCTCGCAGCAAGAGTCCTAGGTTTTTCTTGCAGGTACATTGAAGACCCCTTACTGAGAATTGTTGAATTCTCACTCCCTGGTTTGTTATGCAGAGCTTGAAGATGCTGGACCGGGTAATCATTGAGGATTATCGTGGTAGTGAGCTTTTGGTGTGTAAAGGTATGGTAGTTGAGAAACCTTGAGTTTCTAGTTTACCTAAGTGCTCAGTTGGGTTGTTGGTCAGGTTGCAGTACTAACTAGTTTCTTCCTTTGGCTGCAGAGCCTAGTAGCACTTGGCAGAGGACTTGTGAGACTCACCACTGGGACGGGTGTCCGAAGTGGGAGCTAGGGTAAAGAGATCTCAGTAAAGTCTTGTATTTTGATACAGTACTTTAGTTTGCCTCCATAGTCTATGTTATAAAGAGTCCTTGACTCCAGGATTGTTCTTGGGTGAGAGCATTAGTTGCTTCATTGTATGAATGCTTTCACGAGTTGTTTAGCATTAGTTGCTTCATTGTATGAATGCTTTCACGAGTTGTTTATGTGTAGTTAAACTCACACAAATGTTGATTTTGATATGCTTTGGCAGTTTGTGTACATTTTTGCAGAAATTACTCAGCCGAGTTCTTGTTTAATGTTTTATGGTTTTAATAAACCAAGTCAAAGCATAAGAACATGCATGTTGCATTTCTAGGTTAATCAACTAGTAGCATCGGATTTATTCCGCACACATACTCAGCTAGCCAATTACAATCCACCGTGAGACAAACGCTCACAAGGTATCCCGGGCAGGGGCACGGGGGATCGTGTCAATAACCCCACAATTCTACTCTTTGACTTAAGTTAAAAGCTTGAATACCTTAAGGTTTGTACTAAGACATTTAGGTCCTTAATGCCTTTAGTGTTTCCTTTGTCCAAACTTGTCTTCCACGAGCAATTAGGTCCTCCAATAGCACTTTCATACCATTCATATCTTCCCATAACTCTCCAAGACTTTTTCTTAAGAGTTTTGCAATTAAGTACCCAAATTTCCAAAACCTTTCAAAAAGGTCCATAGGTTACTTGAAAAACAAGCAATCCTTTAGACTTTTCTTGGGGGCCAAATTACCAACTTCGAACACTTTTAAGGAGGTGTTCATTATACCTTTTATTCATTATACTTCAATCACTATGAAGAGAATTACACAATATAATGGTTTTTGACCATTATGCCACACTTGTAATTCTCCCATTTTTGTGAGGTGGTAACAAATACAACTAACAAGAGCCCTTCCTCTCTATTTTCGACTCTCAGCAACTTCTCTCTCGCATACTAACTTGATCGTCGGAAGTCCTTCCTCGGAAGAACACTCCGGGGACCCTTTAACCCACATTCTTCAAGTGTTGCAAACTTCACTCAGGCGAAGCATCTCTAGAGGTCCATCATGTCTTACATTGAAGATGTCCTCGGGCACCACTAATATCCTCACTCTTAAGTAATTCACAATCTAAGCAAGCTTAGGCACAACAACCTAGTTTTCTGTTTGTTGTCCCAATTTGCTCAAGATGATCTTCCTACATTGGTTATGTTAACCCCCTTGTTTTCAATTCATTAGTCTTGACTTCTCTATCATTCTCATGCACTATAGTCCACTAAGCAAAATCTGGCTTCTAATACAATTATGCAGCTGTTGGACACAAAACTCTTGAGTTCCTGCACAATTGGTTACAATGCAAGCATTCATCTGCCTTGCTAAACAAGTAGTGAAATATAACTGTTGTGACCAGAATCTCGAACTGATTGTCTTTCTTTACAAACTCAGTATATGGAGTAATAATCTTCTGCAAATTCTCAGGCTCCAAAAAAAGTCAACTCAAAGTCAACTTTAAGCATTTTCAGCAATTTCTGTAGAATACCAGGCTCTCACATTCTTTCTTGCTGGCTTCCTGATTTCTTGATTCTGATTTCCAAGCATATCAAATCTTCATTTTGATGTTTATGACATCTGCAAAATTCCCAACCCAAAGCCTATTTAATCTCAAAAGTCAGCCATAAGGTCAAATATTCGATCACCTTACAACAGCCAAAGCAAATTCTGTGGGTTTCAGTTTTTTCTTGTTTTCTGTACAGTGACATTCTGGTTTTATACTCCAGATCAGTTTCTGTTGGTATTTTAAGTAGCGCAGCAGATTTTCAGAACCAAAATGATCAGCTTTGCTGGCAGTCAGCAAAGTAGTCAAACTCGTTTCTATCTTCCAGTGTTTTGTTGCTCAGATTTTCTTCTTAACATGTTTCAGCTATCAATAAAGAGTCCCCAACTGTTTTAGGCTATTTCTGCAGAGATCCTTTCATGAGGCCCTCTGATTTCTAGTTTCTTACCCCCAATAAATTTCATTTATCTCTGTTATTTCACCAACAAATTTTCAGAGATAGCTGAACCTCCATGCTAAAAGTCAATGCTTTGACCAAATAATCATCATGAAAGTCAAAACTCTGCCCACGAAGTTCCTGCAATTCTGCAGTCTAAACTTTCCTGTTTCAATACAACATGCCCACGAAGTTCCTGTAATTTACTCCCTAATCAGTCAAAATTCTCTTTCAAAGCCATGAATAAGTACTTTTTGTGAGCGCAAACTTGCCCCCAAAAATTTCAGTTTCCAGTTTGTTTTGCAAAACATGAAATTTGCAAAATGCTAGATGATTATGTAACAGTGAATTATTATTTCGTATCAACTCAATAGAAGAGTGGTGTCAAGAAAGACAACCAAATTCCAACAATCTTCAAAAATCCCCAGAAAAACATGATCAAAATCAGCCATTTTCAATCATCGCCATCCTCCTGAGGAAAAAGCAGATGCTTCCCTTTGGGCGTCGGCAACACCTCATCCTCTCCAGACACTTCTTCTTCTCCTTCCATTTCACCGTCGCTGTTGTACACGAACCTCTTGTGCTTTCCTTCGAACTTCGCCATCGTCAACTTCCTCATCCCCTTGCACAGCTCATCAAGTCCACATTCTTCTTCGCTGTAGCAGTAGTTCTTATATTCCTCTTCTTCCTCTTCCTCTTCTTCAACCGTCTCTTCTTCCTCTGTTCCTGCGTTCCCCTCAATCGACCAAACAGAGCAACTGTCCTCCTCTGATTTGGAACAGCAGCTGTCTTCTGTCGCAATCAAAATCACACCCTGTTCAGTTGCCATCGAGGAACATTCTGTTTTGTCCGAGAAATCCAGAAGCAATGACCGACCGATCAGATTCGATTGGTTCATCATCTAAAATTCCCATTGAAACCGGATCAGTAAATTAAGCAAAGATGCCATCTTTATAGGACTTCGAAAATTGGCGAATTTTCAGAAACCATACCTGGGCCATATTCATGTCTTCCACAACAATTGGGGATGCCACAACCGTAGCATCGGCCGAGAGATCGCCGACCTGGGGAGTATTTGCCGGAGTTGGGTTGAGAAGTCCCCCCGGGGAACGGACCAGCCCTTGAAGGGTTAAGGAAGGGCGGCTCCCCAATTGAAGCTTAGAGAGTTGGGCCTCCTCTTCAACTTTCTGCAATAGGGTCTTGACTTGACCCCTCAGCAATGCCTCTCCTGATCCGGGAGTCATCACGTTCTTGGCCCAGCTGCTCCGCTGCTTGGCCACCGCCGACGACGGCGTCCCAAGAGCCAGTCCCACGATCGGGGAGTCATTCGTTATGTCAATGAGCGCTGACCGTTCTTGTTGCTGGTTCATCATGTTTCTTGTTCTTGATTTGTTCACACTTTTCTCAGATTCTTCGACTTTCTCTGCCAAGAACAAATTCGAAAGATCCAAATAAAGAAACATTCAGCCATTCCTAATCCACGACCCGACTGAGAAAAAGAGAGTAACGAAAACAGACAAAACAACATTGCTTACTGGAAATAGGAATGGCGTTCTTGGTCTGTGATCTGGTGACCCTTCTTGTCGACGCTGGAGTCTCCATTGAAGACGATTGTCGAACCAGAAACAGGGTCGCTAGAAAGTTGGAATCTTGTAAAGAAATTCGCAGATTGAGAGAGAGATGAGAAAAAGTAGAATGTTTGAATTGTAAAGCGAGGAAGGGGTTTATATGGAGCGAGATTTATCAAATGTTACCGTTGGCCGTCCACTTTCTGATCATCCTTTCACACTTTAGCCCAAAAACTAGCCGTTACCCTTTCCATTTGAGAAATATTTTCCCTTTTTCTTTTCTGTTTCTTGTGGTTTTGCTCTTTTTGGATTTTATCCTTTCCTATTTTATGCATTGTTGTTTTAGTGCTTAGTTGGATTTTTCCTACCCAAATAAAATGGGCCTACGAGATTGGGCTGTTGGGCCGCCATATCTTATTATCTCTGCTCCTAAATAATTTTCGGGTTAAGTTGCACATTATCATCCAAACTTCTGTCTCTTAATTTTAAAAAAATTATTAGATACTATTTAGATTTAAAAAAAAAGTTATTATATACTTTAAATTATTATTTTAAAATTTAATATCTGATAATTAAAAAAAATAATGGGAAATATATTAAAAACCTCATGGACAAGTATAATTTCAACTAAAATTTACGAAGCAAGTATAATTAACTGTAAATATTCATAGCAACAATTTTTTTATTGTACATGAAAGGAATAAGGAAGAGTAGGGGAAGTTTAATTTCAGTTAAAGTTGTTTTATAATTGACAAAAGTAGTAGCACTTATGCCTAGAAATTTAATTGTGTCTATAATCAAACCAAGGGGCATCTTTTTTTCACAGTTAGATCAAATAAGAGATATAAGCAGCAGGGAAGATAATCCAAAAGACTAAGGTCCAATTTATTTAAACTTAAGTTGAATTAACTAAAAATAGTTTATTTTTATTTTTACCCTTTTTTTTACGTGGAACCAATATCATATAAAGTTAATACTAAGTAGTTTCAATAATTCGTTGACTAATTTTTTTTAATAATGTGATCAATTTTTTTGTAAATCATTCTTTTTTTGGGTTGAGTAAGTAAAGGATGTTGTATGTAGTATTTCAAAAGGCATATCCCACATGGCTTGGACAAAGGGCACTTCTGGGCTTTATGAGTTACCATGCTCAAGTGGGCTAGGTAAGAAAAGAAAGAAGTAATCGGCTCGCGCGCATGAGAACAGTTAAAAGAGCCCAATTTGCCCCCCAACCCCCCAAATACACAAAGTATCACGAGACCTGGTCAAAGTTAGCTTTTACACTTTTCTGACTTTATTTTTTTCCCTTATCCAAAAAAACTTGTTTTTCACATGTTGAAAATCACAAACTCAACGTACAAAAAATCCTAACTGAGATTTTTAGTATTTGTCAGATTCACCCCAACATTCAAATTTAGCCATCTTGCTCCATATAAATACCCAGTCCTACTCCACTATCAAATTGTACCATAGTTGTCGATCTCTCTCTTCCTCATTCTTAATGCTTTTGCTTTCGACTGATTTCTACTTTTTATTGATTCCTAGAATATCCTGGGTGCAATTGCACGCTTCCCAGAAGACCCATTGTATCTTAGGGAGTTATCATAGACCTGTTTTCCTACACACTTTGGAGAGTCGTGAGCTATAATCCTTGAGGACAATGTATACATGCCTCGAGTTTCTGCTTACTTGGTTGGTTCGTGATTGTTCAAACGCTACTTTGAGAACAATCTGAAGGATTACATAATGGATCCAACTTAAGTTAATGGTACTCCTGCCATCGATCCTCTGGACATTGTTCGGGAAGAGTCTGTTAATATTGAGGCTGCAATTGTAAATTGTAAAAAAGCTCTTGCAAACACAATTGTGAAAATTGATAGGGAGAAAAAACTCAACCTTGCTACTGCTTGTGGTAAGGCACTTACTGATGCTCAATTCTATATGAAAGCTGCATCCAATGTCGAAGCCACTATCATTATGCCGACACCATCGCTAGCAAGATCAACATTGGTAAAACAATTTCTCGACATTCTAAAGATAGAGGTGTTTGGTGGAGAAAACTACAAAAGATGGCAAGAATGTATCTACATGCTGCTGGATTTGCATGAAGTCACCTTTACATTGAATGAGTCAAAACCAACTGATCCCAAACTATAGGATATCCTTTCCCTTATGCTCCCGCCTTTCTTTGGCTTCTTTGGGCGAAAGCAACTCTAGGAAAGTTTCCAAGGTCTTCACTGCCGAAGTCAGGCTGACGGGGCGGAACGAATGGCCACCTCAAGAATGGTGACCTTGGATGGGGTTCCACAACCTCGGTGGTGTCTTTGGGGGGAGGAGGAAGAAGGTCGTCCTTAACTTTTTTTTGCTTTGGTACCCCTGAAGACTACCCCCTTCTTCCTCTTTGAGGCTTTCTTTTTTCCATGTTCGCCTTTCTCGGCTTGGCCGAGGAAGAGGCTATTGTAGGAGGTAATAGATGTGGCACCCACCTCTGCAAAGTAAAAACTGTTATTGTAAGTACAAAAATTCACTAAGTAACACAAGAAAAGTAACTTACTTTTTCCAAAGGTTGAATAAGACAGCTCAGCCCAAAGAAGTAGAACCAATCTAGGCTTCTTACCATCTATCACTGGCTGCGACATGTCCTTGTCAGTAAGATGTTTCCTTGATGATGTCCAACTCCCGAATGACCTCTTCGGTCATTAAGTTCCATCTAATTGGAAAACGGGTAGAGTGGCCGTAAAGGTGCCTCATCCTGCTAGTTAGCTATTGACTAAATATGACTATCAAACTCCTCGAACTGGGACTCCAATTTGAGGGTCAACAACTTCGACGGATCCATCACGTTGATTGCCATAGTCCTAGAAGCCCACTTTGCTGGTAAATCCTTCCACTTCTTGTCTATCTCCATCAAGAAGTATTTCTTTTGCCACCCTCACTGACTATCCTTGGTTCGAAAGGTGAAGGTGAGCTTCCTACTCCTTGACCCCCATGGAAGGAAAAAATAAAAGCCACCTTTGGGACAGGGTAAACTTTGTAGTATTGCATAAAAAAGATAAAGTGGGGAACTATTTTGAAAACCCTACACATGCACAAAAAAGCGTTGAAATAGGAGTATGACTTCGGGGGTATTTGGTTAACTACTATGCCATGAAACTGGCAAAAATAGAAACCATGTTCGGAGGGGGGTACCGAAGACCCGTTTTCAGTTGGGACATGAATACGGTTACCTCTTTCTCCCGAGGAAGGTAACTCGGCTTGCCATGACCAAGAACCCTAACTTTGTCATAAGAGGGTAAGAAGAACTTGCTTCGCCACTTCTACACCTTCTGTAAGGTGGCGCAGCTCAAATGGCATCAAAAGATGACCAACTCTCTTCGGTGACACCAATTTCAGAACTATAAACCTTCATGCTGAGATTCTAAGATACTAACTTCAAAAGGGGAAAGGGACATAGGAAGAAAAAAGTGACTTTAGAGCGGATACCCACCTATGAAACTTATGAGTTGTCGCAGAGTGAACCTGGAAATCATTCTACTGTAAAAACCACCACCAAGAAAGATAACAAACTTTTGAAAGAGAGAAAAGAAGTGAAAGAGATAAAGGAAGCAAGGAGCATAAATGAGAAGTAACGAACTTTTGAGGCAGAGGGAGGAATATATAGCCCAAAAAAGGACAAATGAAAGGACACCATAATGAACCTCTACAGGCGAAGAGGACGTAACTGATGAAACGAATGGGAAAACTGGCCATTGATCTAGTGACTCATGTCACCCAGCAAGTAAAACAAGGGAATGCCTTTTTGATCTATCAAGTCTATGTAACATACAAATCGAGATGATAGGCTTATTCACTCACGAAGATGAAATGATGGAGATCATGTACCTTGCAAATGGCGGGAAATAAAAATCCTGAGAAGGATGACTAGCTCAACTCTGCCGAAGGTGTAACTTCG
This sequence comes from Aquilaria sinensis, assembly GCA_005392925.1. Lineage (NCBI taxonomy): Eukaryota > Viridiplantae > Streptophyta > Magnoliopsida > Malvales > Thymelaeaceae > Aquilaria > Aquilaria sinensis. The sequence continues at coordinate 65,818 of SMDT01000150.1, read as the reverse complement.
CCAAGAAAAAAGTTTTGGCTTGAAGTAACACATCTTTACGAAGGTCAAACTTCGCTAAAAGAGAATCTTGAAGTAAAAACTAGCCCAAAGCTTACTGAAAGTACAACTTCTCAAGAAACTTTGAACCTCTTTTTTGGTTCACAGTCACCAAAGGTACAACCTCTGTAAATGGGGGGACCTTAGACTTATAAAGCCTAACCTTTCTAATGGTAGAACCTCACCAAAAGAAGAGGAAATTTTGCTAGAAATAGCCCAATTTTACCAAAGGCATAACCTCTCAAAAGGAAGAATCCACCTTTGGTTGGAAGCTATCCATGTACACCAAAGGTGCAACGTCAAGGTTTCAACCTCGGCAGAGAAATCAACCTTTTCCTAAAAAGTGCCTTATATGCCGAGGGTGTGACTCCGGTAAAAGAAGAAAGCAATGCATCCAATAGGCTCCTCCAACCAGTTTCGGGTATAAACAAAACTTCTGAAGAGGTTCATAAGCCACGAAGGATCCTTAGGGAAGATGACAAACACATGGTTTTGAGGGACCACTGACAACAACCTTGCACATGCCCTTACCCTCTAAGCATAACCGCCTAGAGACAGCTGGCCACACTTCTCCCCGAAGAACTAACAATCATGGCATTCATCATTTCTTTCAAAGTTCTATTTTTTCTTTTAGCTACACCATTTGATTTTGGAGAGTATGGTGGAGTTAACTCATGAATTATTCTTTCTTTTACACATAAGTCATTAAATAATAAAAACTCACCTCCTCTATCCAATCTAACTTTTTTAATCTTTTTACTCAATTGGTTTTCTACTTTAGATTTATACAACAAAAACATATCAAAAGCTTCATTTTGCTTCTTAACAAATAAACCTTAGTGAATTTAGAGCAATCATCTATGAAAGTCACAATATCTCTTTCTTTCTCTAGTTATAGTTTGTTTTGAATCACCAAGATCAATGTGAATTAAACTTAGCAATTCTGATTCTCTTTCAATTGAAGCACAAGATTTGTTTGTTGATTTTGTTTCAATGTAAATTTCACATTTATCAAAGCTTGTGTTGCTAAGGGTTATGATTAAACCTAGTGATTGCATCTTTTTTAGATAAGATAAACTCACTTGTCTTGATCTAGCATGCCATAACTCAAGAGAGTCAACCAAGTAAGTAGAAGAAGATGCATTATCATTATAGATGACATTAGAAATACTCCATACAAAGAGACCCTGGTTACAATATCCTTTGCCTAGATAATTATTATTTCCAGTCATCACTATTTTGTCACAATCAAATGTAACCTTGATGCCTACCTTTATCAGCAATGACACAGAGACCAAGTTAGCTCTCATGGTGGGAACATGTAGCACATCACCAAGGTCCAGTGTCATTCCAGAAGTTAATTTCAAAAGTACCTTGCTCTTGCCTAGAACAAGTGTACCTTGGGAGTCACCAAGATACACTATTTCAACATCTTCTACTATTGGAGTATAAGAGGAAAATGCAGTTCTATTAACACAGATATGCCTAGTGTCACCATAATTTATCATCCACTCTTTTGAATTGGTAGCTAGGTATGCTTGTGAAACTGCTGTGGTAATGATGTCATCATCATCATCATCCCCGTAAGCCAAGTTTGCCCTTAGCTTAGGAGGTTTTTCAAACTGCTTCCTTTTTTGGCATTGTCAAGCAAAATGCCTTTTTTTTCCAAAAATCAAGCATGGCAATGCTTCCTTGTCATCATTATTGGCTGGCATTGGTCTAGGCTTGGAGTTATTGTTGGGTTTCAATTTTGGATTGTACATGCTGGAGTTGAAAAGGTTGGCATTGGTGGTCAATTGCTTCTCTTTCGCTATGCGCTTTTCCTTCATGTTACTATCCTCAATGATGATGTGAATGATTAGGTCCGCCAAAGATAGCTACTTGTATTTGTGCTTTAATTATTGCTTGTACTCTCTCCATGACGGTGGTAGCTTCTGTTACCCACTCCGGGGTATTCCAATTATGGTCCCAAAACTGTGCATTTAGACTCCCAGGATTGGTAATGTTCTGTAGGCCATCAGAACACTACCCTTAATGTGCATACCCAAGTGGTCCTCTTGGGCACTATGTAAATACATGCCTATTGGTCAAACCATCATACACATATTCACATTTCATGCACACCATGGCAGCAAAGAAGGAAAACACTAGCACAAGTCTTAGTTTTGGCTTCCACACATTAGGCAATCTTGTTAAATTCTAGTGATCAGCCACTGCACCTGTAACTTCCACTAATAAACTGTATCATTCTAGCCTCATACCCCCATGTTCTCTTTGCTCCATTATGAATTAGAGACTTACAGAAAACCAAGGAATTTTTTTTTACACCAATAGCCCACCCATGGAGCAAGTTATGGATTTTTGAAGTTTCAAAATTCTGACCAAATGAACAGTAACTCAGACAATTTTGCAACGTCATATCTTTGGCTACAAGGATCCAAATCCAGAAATTCAAAATTCCAGTTCAATATCTAGATGTTCTCTAGGTGTGGTCAAAATTTCATACCAAGATTCATTCTACATAGGGAGATATTAAACTTTAGGTACATAGTCGAAATTCTGGCAACTTTTGGACCATTTTGCCCATACAATTTTTCCAAACCATGCAAACACTTCATTCACAAGGGGAAAGCCCCCCAAGGCTATACCATATATGTCCATTACACATAGGAATTAAATTCCCTTTCTTTTAACAACTTTATGTGGGCAAAACAGAATTTACAAGTAAGCAGCCCATCATTCACACTTAGGCAGCTTTGCACCACATCACTTACATAGCCAAAACATTACTCAAATGTTCACATACTTGTCTCATTTTACATACACTACATGTACATGCATACATGCACTACAATATGGTCTTAACTCAGCTAAATACGCACCCTAGGTTACAGGAGGTCCTGAGACACAATGGACTCCAAAAACAGGATGCTGGACAGCTGCTGCACAACACAATAAGTACCACCATTAAAAATACCAAATGTGCTCCTAAAATCACCAAACTTTCCAGATCATAACTAGACATATGGAAGTTCATGTACCTGAAATTTCAGATCAAAACTCAAACCACAAAGGTTAGTTTGAAGGTGATCTTTCAGCTGGACCTGAAATGACAGAATTGAGGGGAGTAAGTTTCATTGAGAAACTTAGTAAGGGTAGCACTTGGATTCAATAGGCAATGTAACCATCATTAAAACCTGCATCCAAAGACACTAAAACAAAAAAACCACAATGCATATATACAAGATATAGCAACCAAATGCAGCAGCCAAACACAAACAACAAACACATGAAATGTGGCAGCAACATATACCATAGGTTAGTCCATAAAACACATAATAAACTTAAATAAATCACTATGGCAGCCCTCCTCAAGCTAATGCTTGGTCTTAGGAGGATTTTAACAGTAGTTAGTACTAACTTTTGGGCTCTAGAAACCCAGAAATTCGCTGCCATCACTGTGCACTTCACACTAGGTCACAAAACCTTCAATAAGTGCACTCCCCTCACTAAGCTTGGTTCATCAAGCACATGGCTCTCTTCCAAGCTTAGCCCTAGCTCCATGGATGTTTGAAAATACAGAAAACAACCCATGAGAGCAAGAGAACCCTTACCTTGATGGGTATGCTGAAATTGGAGCTTGATCCTAGGTGCACTCAAGCAATAGCACCAAATAGCTTCCAATTGTGCTTCCTTGACTTCAATTGCAAGTAGTTTTGAGTTTGAAGGTATGGTGGCTATGGAGGAAGTGTGGAGGAGAGGGCTGGCTTTCTTTTTGCTGGTGGAGGCCGAAATTTAGAGAAGCAAAGGTGGTCTTGACTACTTAAATAGTCAAAAGTACACTAAACACACTTAAGTAGTCTTAACCTTGTCTTATGTCATTTTCCTTGCTACAAGACTATGGTTTCTTAGTCTTAATCTCTTGGCCCACATTTGACCATCCTTATCTTCCTTTAGCAGCCCTCCTTATGTGGGATAACCCCACAAAACTTCCATTTGACTTAAGTCATAGACATACACATCTTAAGGCCTACATTAGAACACTTAGGTCCTTTATGCCTTTTTGTGTTTTCTTTGTCCTTAGTTGTCTTCCATAAGCAATTTGGTCCTCCAATAGCACTTTCATACCATTCATATCCTTCCCATAACTCTCCAAATCTCTTTTGTGAAAGTTTTGCAATTGAGTACCCAAATTTCCAAAATCTTACAAAAAAGTCCATAGGTTGCTTGACAAACAAGCAATCCTTAAGGCTTTTCTTGGGGACCAAGTTACCAACTTGGAACACTTTTAAGGAGGTGTTGATCATACCTTTTACCCCCCACACTACTGGTGTGTTTTTAGAGAAAGAGTTTATCTCTAAAGAAACTAGTGGGAGGAAAGTAGAACTTGAAGAAATTCAAGAACAACAAGGAGACATCGAACCTGTAATGGAACCTAAATAGACACCACAAGATGTTGTGGTTTAAAAGTCTGTTCCTGTAGCACAGAGCCCATATAGGTCTGGTAGGATTCGGCATGAGCCTGAGAGATATGGATTTCTTGTGACTCACACTGGTGATGTGATGCTCATGGATCAGGATGAGCCCACAACCTACCAACAAGCTATGTCGGGGCCTGACTCTGAGAAGTGGCTAGTGGCCATGAAATCCGAGATGGAATCCATGTATGAAAACCAAGTATGGACTTTGGTTGACACGCCTGAAGGGGTAAAAGCCATAGGGTGCAAATGGGTTTTCAAGAAGAAAACTGACATCGATGGTATTGTGATTACCTTTAAGGGATGATTGGTTGCAAAATGTTTCAAGAAAATTCATGGTATTGACTGTGATGAAACTTTTTCACCGGTTGCTATGCTTAAATCCATCCAAATTTTGTTTGCTATCGCTGCACACTATGATTATGAGATATGGCAAATGGATGTCAAAATTGCATTCCTAAATGGAAAGCTACTTAAGGATGTGTACATGACAACCTGAAGGTTTTGTCACTCCTGAGAATGCCAATAGAGTGTGCAAGTTGCAAAGGTCCATTTATGGACTGAAGTAAGCTTCTCGAAGTTGGAATCTTCGTTTTGATGAAGCAATCAAAGAGTTTGGTTTTATCAAAAATGAAGATGAACCTTGTGTCTACAAGAAGGTTAGTGGGAGCGCTATTGTCTTCTTGGTGTTGTATGTAGATGACATACTACTCATCGGGAATGACATTCCTGAGCTACAGTCTATGAAGACTTGGCTGGGGAAATGGTTCTCTATGAACGACTTGGGTGAAGCAGCCTATATGTTAGGCATCACGATCTATAGAGATAGATCTAGAAACCTTCTTGGCCTATGTCAAAGTACATACATTGACAAGGTGCTAAAGAGGTTTAGCATGCAAGATTCCAAGAAAGGATTCTTGCCCATGTCACATGGTATAACTCTTTATAGATCTCAGTGTCTGAGTACACCCAAGGAGAGAAAATGCATGAGTAAGATTCCATATGCTTCAGTAATTGGATCTATCATGTAGGCCATGATATGTACTCGTCCTGATGTCTCATATGCCTTAAGCATGATGAGTAGGTACCAATCGAACCCTGGTGAGAGTCACTGGACAGCTGTTAAGAACATCGTTAAGTACTTACGAGGGACTAAGGATGCATTCTTGGTCTTTGGAGGTGAAGATGAGCTCCTTGTAAAGGGTTACACCGATGCAAGCTTCCAATCCGATAAGGATGATTTTAGATCGCAATTTGGTTATGTGTTTTGTATTGGTGGTGGTGCTGTGAGCTGGAAGAGTTCAAAGCAAGAGACAGTAGCTGACTCTACAACATAATCTGAGTACATTGCCGCCTCTGATGCTGCGAAGGAGGCAGTTTGGATCAAGAAGTTCACCATTGAACTTCGAGTGGTTCAAAGCATTGCCGACCCAATAGAGCTCTATTTTAACAACAATGGAGCAATCGCATAGGGTAAGGAACTTTGATCTCACCAGCGATCCAAACACATACTCCGATGCTATCATCTCATTAGGGAGATCATCGAGAGGGGTGATGTAAGGATATGCAGGACTTCGACAGACAGCAACATTGCTGATCCACTGACAAAGCCCCTTACGCAGCAGAAGCATGATAGCCATTCTAGGTCCATCGGTATTAGATACATGGATGATTGGCTTTTAGTGCAAGTGGGAGATTGTTAGTATTGTGCCCAAAAAGCCAATCATGAGATGATTGTATTTTTTTTGCACATTGAGTCATGATATTTTATTAAGGCATTAATCCAGCAATTATGTTTGTTGTTTTGTTTCTGCGTAACATAACAAACATAATTGTAACCCTAGAATAATGATATTCTTAAACGTCCCTAGTCTAGTATTATTGTGGAGCGGGTTGCAATAATACATAACGACTAGCATATGTGGAGACTAATATGAGATATGTAGTCTACATATGGGTACAAGTTGGAGAACTTGTGTACTGGACCGACCCACCATGAGAACACTACATGGATCGTTATATGAGTGTCATAAGTGATTCTCATAGTGATCATGGTATATGTAGTCCTTCGACCTAAGATCATCAAGGTTCCCTACATGTGAGTCACATACTTTGATACTTTCCTTTGTTGCTCGTAACTGAGTGAACTTGAAGGAGGTCATTGGGTATGTCACATATCATGCGGAGGGATTTGTATGATCAAGATGGGATTTGTCCCTCCTATGTAACGGGAGTGATATCTTCGGGCCCCTTGATAGAGTGAGACTTAGAAAATGCATGGCCATGCTCGGATGAGTTGATATACGATATCAATGTCATCAGTTTAAGTTGGTCTACTCGGTAATCAAGAAACCAAAGATTGGGCTATACGAGAGTGACACATTCCATGTCTCGTGCTTAGTCTTGATATCTTGGACAAAGGGACAATGGCATATATCGGTGATGATCATAAAGGTTTAGTCGATTCACCGACAATCTTGTCACTTGGGTAGCAATGATGTGTTGCTAGACACCGCTCATTGCTTATGATCATAAATGTGATTTATGATCATTGCCAACATGGCAAGAGCCTATTGGGTCGCACACATAGAGCTATTTGGATCATTAGAGTGCATGGGCTAATTATTTGGGTTATGGTTTCACTTTAATTTTGTATTAATAATGGGCCAAAGAGTTGAGCCATTATTAAGCCCGAAATTAAATCCTAATTGGATTAGGGCTTTGAAACCCATTAGGCCTGGAAGTTGAGTCTCACTATAAATACAACTTTTAAGTGAGAAATTCGCAGGTCTCCTTGCCCTAGCCTCCAAAAAGGACAGCCACACTCTTCTCTTGCAATTCCTTGGAGGACGCAAGCTAGCACTGCGAGCGCAAGAGAAACGCATCTGTCGGGACGTGGTGGAAGCGTGGTGATCCCGAGAGGCTCGTGTGGATACCATAGAGAGCTTGAACACGTCAACTGTTCAGGTTTTGTGATTCAACTCTACAGTTGAGTGAGAGATCTCAACCGAAAATTAGGTATGAAAATTTTTGAACACCCGGTTTACCCCGTTTCACTTGGATCCTGGAGGGTTTCGGTTAAATTCCGCTGCGCTGTTTGGCTCCCGAAACCCAACAGTGGTATCAGAGCTACTGGTGAAACCCTAAATCGGGATTGAGTGTTGAATCGCATGATGCTATGTGTTCGGTTGCTTTTCGGCCATGATTAATTAGATTGATTCAAGATGCATGAAACTGGAATTCGTAATGAACATATGAGATATATGAAGAAACGACACAAATTGGTTAATGAGATTAATCTCAAATTGAATGGTATGAGATACCTATATGGATTAGGATTCTTGCAATAGTTGCAAAAACCCTAGCTTTGTTCGGATTCGGCCTGTTCGGGCACCGAAAGTAAGGTATTTTTGGTGGCTCGAATAGAGGAGTCTCGGGTGCCTACTTGCTCGAAATACAAGATATCGGGCTAAGCAATTGTAAGAAAATTTTTTGCGCAGGGGGGCGCTGCCCCCCACGCCCCCCGCAAGGGCGGCTCCCCTTGACCTCGTCCGCTGACCGGTCAGCGGAACCACCGCCCACTGACAGGCCAGCGGGACCGCCATATGCGAAGCGCCACATAAATAAAAACTGGTTAATCAACGCACGAAAATTGGCATGCATCTTTGTTGAATGAGATTTGACATGATATGCTGATTGGTGTTTGAAGCATGGTGCATGGTTATAGCCCTTGATTGGTTGTACTTGTAAATACGGCCTGCGAGTCGTGCCTTTTCTTATCACTCTCATTGTACATTCTCTTCTCACCTTACTCCCCTCGAATGTAACTCGAGGTTTCTATTATTGATTTAATGTAATGTGCATTATAGGATCATCCAAGTTGGTATGTCCAAGGATCATCCAAGGTGGTATGTCCAAGGAGGTGACAACAAAAGGGCAACCAAGAAAGGAAGAGAAGGAGCTTGTGAAGACTCTTTTCTTTTCTTAGGCTTTTATGATATTCTCATTGGCTTGAGAATATCACATAGTTTGGGCTATAACCATGTCACGTTTATTTTCTTGTAAGCATGAGATGCATGTTTTATATTTGTATGTGATGCATGTATAAAACAACCGGAGAGAACAAATTGGTGAGATCAAAAGAAAAATCCCTCAAACAAATATTAAGTCATAAATGTGATGCCTTCCAAATGTTGGCACTCGTCAAGACTTTGATCAACATTAGGTGGGTTTGCCAAAGCAAAGCACCTATGTTCATCTTTGTAAGGCGCGATGGGATAATAGTGATATCCAAACTGCTAACTTTGGGTTCGACTTAACTAAGTCATCCTAATAGGATTAGGGACTTAGAGGCATAGAGTTGGGCTTAAGTTCATGAGATGAGCTTTGACAAGTGTTGTTCACCCAACTATCCAAGAGTTGCATAAGATGCAATTGGCAAGGAGTTGCCTACCAAAATAGCTGTAACTTGAGAGAAAAGCCAAAGCTGACTCAGGTTGTGATCAAATATGGATCTTGGCCCACTAGAATACCTTAGCGCCGAGGTGTTCCGAAATAATATCGAGGGTTATTATTTTGAGGAAAATAGTGGGAGTATCGTTTAATAAAAGTCCTTATTAAATGAATTAAAATACATGACTCTTACACTGCATATTTACTGTTGTAGATAACCATGGCACAAAACACATCGACACTTTCGTTGCGATCGATCCTTGAGAAGGAAAAACTGAATGGGACCAACTTTCTCAAATGGTACCGAAACTTGAGGATAGTCCTCAAACAAGAGAGAAAGGCTTATGTCCTAGAGCAGCCCATTCCGAATGAGCCTGCTGCCACTGCTCCAAGAGCTGAAAGGGATGCTCACAAGAGGCATTCTGATGATGCTTTGGATGTTGCATGCCTCATGCTTATTACCATGGAATCTGAGCTTCAGAAGCAACATGAGAACATGGGGGCGTTCGATATGATCGAACATCTCAAAATGCTTTTCCAAGAGCAAGCTAGGCATGAGAGGTTTGAGACCTCTAAGGCATTGTTTCAGTGCAAGATGTCTGAGGGAAGTCCCGTGGGTCCTCATGTGCTCAAGATGATTGGGTACATTGAGAATCTTGAGAATTTGGGATTTGCTCTTCAGAAAGAGTTGGCTATCGATGTAGTCTTGCAATCGTTGCCTGAAAGCTACAGTCAGTTCGTCATGAACTATAACATGAACGACCTTGACAAGTCCCTCCCTGAATTGCTCAACATGTTGAGAACTGCTTAGCAAAACCTTAAGAAGGCTAAGCCCATTTTGATGGTTCAAAAGGGCAAGGGAAAGGGAAAAGCCAACAAGAAGAAGGATAAAGCTAATGGAAAGTCCAATGCTAATTCTTCTTCAGCTGCATTGAAACCAAAGGGTGGTGTGGCAAAGGAAGGGGAGTGCTTCCATTGTAAGCAACCTGGACACTGGAAGCGCAATTGCAAGCTCTATCTTGAAGAACTTGCTAAGGAAAAGGGAAGTAAGACTTCCACTTCAGGTATTTTTGTTATAGAGGCTAACTTTTCTACTTCCTCATCTTGGGTATTGGATACTGGATGTGGATCTCACATTTGTACAAATGTGCAGGATCTAAGTAGAAGTAGAAGATTGGCCCGAGGTGAAGTGGACCTACGTGTTGGAAATGGAGCAAGGGTTGCTGCCTTAGCCGTAGGGACTTATGTTCTCACTTTACCTAGTGGATTAGTTTTAGAATTAGACAACTGCTACTTTGTGCCTACTATTAGTAGAAATTTGATTTCTGTTTCTTGTTTGGACAAGAAAGGTTTTTCATTTATAATAAAGGACAAATGTTGTTCTATTTATTTGAATGAAATCTTTTATGGTAGTGCTCAACTTAGCAATGGGTTGTATGTTCTAGACCTCGAAGATCCAATCTATAATGTGAATACCAAGAAGGTCAGATTACATGATTCAAACCCGACCTATCTCTGGCACTATCGCTTGGGCCATATAAATGAGACCCGCATATCCAAGCTCCATAAGGATGGACTCTTGGACTCATTTGATTTTGAATCATATGAGACATGTGAGTCATGTTTGTTGGGCAAGATGACCAAAGCCCCATTCACAGGGCAAAGTGAAAGGGCTAATGACTTACTAGGACTCATACATAGTGATGTATGTGGCCCTATGTCTACACAAGCTAGAGGAGGTTTCCAATACTTCATTACTTTCACTGATGACTTCAGCAGATATGGCTATGTGTATCTTATGAGACACAAGTCAGAATCCTTTGAAAAGTTCAAAGAATTCAAGAATGAAGTAGAGAATCAACTCGGGAAGAGTATCAAAGTGCTTCGATCAGATCGAGGTGGAGAGTACTTGGATCGAGCTGACCTTCCAAACTCCTTTTGGGGACATGCTCTAGAGACAGCCGCTTTTACACTAAACCGAGTTCCATCTAAATCGGTTCAAAAGACACCATATGAGATATGGAGTGGGAGGCGTCCCAATTTGTCTTTTATGAAGATTTGGGGCTGTGATGCTTATGTGAAACGTCAATCCTCTAACAAACTAGGGCCCAAATCTCAAAAATGCCTTTTTGTTGGGTATCCCAAAGAAACAAAGGGTTACTATTTCTACAATCCTTCTGAGCAAAAAGTGTTTGTTGCTCGAACTGGTGTCTTTTTGGAGAAAGAGTTTATCTCTAAAGGAACTAGTGGGAGGAAAGTAGAACTTGAAGAAATTCAAGAACAACAAGGAGACATTGAACCTGAAATGGAACCTGAACAGACACCACAAGATGTTGTGGTTCAAGAGTCTGTTCCTGTAGCACAGAGCCCACGTAGGTCTGGTAGGATTCGGCGTGAGCCTGAGAGATATGGATTTCTCATGACTCACACTGGTGATGTGATGCTCATGGATCAGGATGAGCCCACAACCTACCAACAAGCTATGTCGGGGCCTGACTCTGAGAAGTGGCTAGTGGCCATGAAATCCGAGATGGAATCCATGTATGAAAACCAAGTATGGACTTTGGTTGACCCACCTGAAGGGGTAAAACCCATAGGGTGCAAATGGGTTTTCAAGAAGAAAACTGACATGGATGGTAATGTGATTACCTTTAAGGGACGATTGGTTGCAAAAGGTTTCAAGCAAATTCATGGTATTGACTATGATGAAACTTTTTCACCAGTTGCTATGCTTAAATCCATCCGAATTTTGTTTGCTATTGCTGCACACTATGATTATGAGATATGGCAAATGGATGTCAAAACTGCATTCCTAAATGGAAAGCTACTTGAGGATGTGTACATGACACAACCTGAGGGTTTTGTCACTCCTGAGAATGCCAATAAAGTGTGCAAATTGCAAAGGTCCATTTATGGACTGAAGCAAGCTTCTCGAAGTTGGAATCTTCGTTTTGATGATGCAATCAAAGAGTTTGGTTTTATCAAAAATGAAGATGAACCTTGTGTCTACAAGAAGGTTAGTGGGAGCGCTATTGTCTTCTTGGTGTTGTATGTAGATGACATACTACTCATCGGGAATGACATTCCTGAGCTACAGTCTGTGAAGACTTGGCTAGGGAAATGTTTCTCTATGAAGGACTTGGGTGAAGCAGCCTATGTGTTAGGCATCAGGATCTATAGAGATAGATCTAGAAAGCTTCTTGGCCTAAGTCAAAGTACATATATTGACAAGGTGCTAAAGAGGTTTAGCATGCAAGATTCCAAGAAAGGATTCTTGCCCATGTCACATGGTATCACTCTTTCTAGATCTCAGTGTCCGAGTACACCCGAGGAGAGAGAGCGCATGAGTAAGATTCCATATGCCTCAGCAATTGGATCTATCATGTATGCCATGATATGTACTCGTCCCGATGTCTCATATGCTTTGAGCATGACGAGTAGGTACCAATCGAACCCCGGTGAGAGTCACTGGACAGCTGTTAAGAACATCCTTAAGTACTTACGAAGGACTAAGGATGCATTCTTGGTCTTTGGAGGTGAAGATGAGCTCGTTGTAAGGGGTTACACCGATGCAAGCTTCCAATCCGATAAGGATGATTTTAGATCGCAATCTGGTTATGTGTTTTGTATTGGTGGTGGTGCTGTGAGCTGGAAGAGTTCAAAGCAAGAGACAGTAGCTGACTCTACAACAGAATCTGAGTACATTGCCGCCTCTGATGCTGCGAAGGAGGCAGTTTGGATCAAGAAGTTCATCACTGAACTTGGAGTGGTTCCAAGCATTGCCGACCCGATAGAGCTCTATTGTGACAACAATGGAGCAATCGCACAGGCTAAGGAACCTCGATCTCACCAGCGATCCAAACACATACTCCGACGCTATCATCTCATCAGGGAGATCATCGAGAGGGGTGATGTAAGGATATGCAGGACTTCGACAGACAGCAACATTGCTGATCCACTGACAAAGCCCCTTACGCAGCAGAAGCATGATAGCCATTCTAGGTCCATCGGTATTAGATACATGGATGATTGGCTTTTAGTGCAAGTGGGAGATTGTTAGTGTTGTGCCCAAAAAGCCAATCATGAGATGATTGTATTTTTTGCACATTGAGTCATGATATTTTATTAAGGCATTAATCCAGCAATTATGTTTGTTGTTTTGTTTCTGCGTAACGTAATAAACATAATTGTAACCCTAGAATAATGATATTCTTAAACGTCCCTGGTCTAGTATTATTGTGGAGCGGGTTGCAATAATACATAACGACTAGCATATGTGGAGACTAATATGAGATATGTAGTCTACATATGGGTACAAGTTGGAGAACTTGTGTACTGGACCGACCCACCATGAGAACACTACATGGATCGTTATATGAGTGTCATAAGTGATTCTCATAGTGATCATGGTATATGTAGTCCTTCGACCTAAGATCATCAAGGTTCCCTACATGTGAGTCACATACTTTGATACTTTCCTTTGTTGCTCGTAACTGAGTGAACTTGAAGGAGGTCATTGGGTATGTCACATATCATGCGGAGGGATTTGTATGATCAAGATGGGATTTGTCCCTCCTATGTAACGGGAGTGATATCTTCGGGCCCCTTGATAGAGTGAGACTTAGAAAATGCATGGCCATGCTCGGATGAGTTGATATACGATATCAATGTCATCAGTTTAAGTTGGTCTACTCGGTAATCAAGAAACCAAAGATTGGGCTATACGAGAGTGACACATTCCATGTCTCGTGCTTAGTCTTGATATCTTGGACAAAGGGACAATGGCATATATCGGTGATGATCATAAAGGTTTAGTCGAATCACCGACAATCTTGTCACTTGGGTAGCAATGATGTGTTGCTAGACACCGCTCATTGCTTATGATCATAAATGTGATTTATGATCATTGTCAACGTGGCGAGAGCCTATTGGGTCGCACACATAGAGCTATTTGGATCATTAGAGTGCATGGGCTAATTATTTGGGTTATGGTTTCACTTTAATTTCATATTAATAATGGGCCAAAGAGTTGAGCCATTATTAAGCCCGAAATTAAATCCTAATTGGATTAGGGCTTTGAAACCCATTAGGCCTGGAAGTTGAGTCTCACTATAAATACAACTTTTAAGTGAGAAATTCGCAGGTCTCCTTGCCCTAGCCTCCCAAAAGGACAGCCGCACTCTTCTCTTGCAATTCCTTGGAGGACGCAAGCTAGCACTGCAAGCGCAAGAGAAACGCATCTGCCGGGACGTGGTGGAAGCGTGGTGATCCCGAGAGGCTCGTGTGGATACCATAGAGAGCCTGAACACGTCAACTGTTCAGGTTTTGTGATTCGACTCTACAGTTGAGTGAGAGATCTCAACCGAAAATTAGGTATCAAATTTTCGAACACCTGGTTTACCCCGTTTCACTTGGATCCTGGAGGGTTTCGGTTAAATTCCGCTGCGCTGTTTGGCTCCCGAAACCCAACAGTGTTTTCAATGTATTTCTTGCAGGATAAGTAAGCTAGGGGAGGTTAAGTCTTGGACTTAACTACATTGACCAAATATGGTCGGTTGTGAATTGTACTGAGTAATTGTTACTCATTGCCCATATATATTTCTTGTTTTAAGAAAGGATATTCAGCTTGAGTAGGTTTGCTTAAGTTGCTAGCTTTGGTGTGCTAGTGGTTCTTTTGTGCTTAAGGTATGTGCCAATGTTGTACTTGGCTTAATTGAATTATTCTTAGAAGTCTTATGTTTATGGTTTATGCCCAAAACTTATGGTACAAGTTTTGTAGGATGTGATTAGATTGTGGGACTTGTCTAGTGATAGCCAAAGCGTTATCGCCTTGACCACCCACCAACCATGGGAAAGAGAGGGCCAGACACCTGAGGCATACAACCTCGGAAAGGACTCTGGAGTGAAGGAAATCATATGCTTGAGGCACACGGCCTCGGTAGCTCGCCAATTCCAACTTCGGGAGCCAGCGCAGCGCCTCCTTCGGGAAGGCGACCGAACCAGCTTCGGGGGAGAAGGACCAATCACCCTCCGAGGGAGAAAGGCCCCCGAAGACGGAGACGCCGAAGTTCCAGCCTGACTCCGGAAAAAGGCTCCTCACCCCGAAGTGAGACATCAACCAAAGGGACCTCGGTTGTATGGCAAGAGCTATCAAGGAGTCTCTGACACTCCGCTCACATACGTCTCCGACACGCCACCTTCAGACACGCTCTGACACGCCGTCGCAGTCTAATGTCCTGTCACGAAGGGCTACAGCTCACGGCCCAAGGAGCCTGCCGGTGGCTAGGGGCCCCACGCCTAGAAGTACGAACACCATTCGTCCATACACGTGTCACAATCTGAAAAGGTCACCCCCTCTCTTATATACCAGAGAAATGGTCACAAATCGGGGGCCTTCTGGCGAGAGGACAGAGAGAGAGGCCGGAAAACAGAGGATGCTCTACTCCCTCCGCCTGAATACTTTCCCTTCGCCTGAATACTCTTCCTTCGGCCCTCAGAAGGACACGCCAGGCAAGAGTCCCTTGTGCTTATTACTGAGTATCTCTCTTTCTCGAAGCACTGACTTGGGCGTTGGAGGTTCCCCCCGGAAAACCACCCGGGGGCCTCATAACCCCTGTTTTCTGAGTGTTTTCATCTAGGTCTCCCTGAAGAATCTCCCCACCGGGTCTCTCCCACATCGAAGGTCTTTCCCGTCATTACCCTGCTCACGGGACTGAGAAGCTGTCGGCCATCACTTAAGGTGATCCACCCTGGACGCCTTCCTTCTGGACTAACCCTCGCCTCCAGGACCCCGTGCTGCCCTCACCACTGCACACAGTGGAGATGCCGGTCCGCACAACCTGGCGGCATCATCTGGCCCCGTTTGTGGGAAACTACTCCCAGGTTGCTGGAGTTGAAGCTCGGCGTTCTAAGGAGAGAGGACTCCCGATGTCAACGTCCGCGCCAGAGATTCAACAGGCAACCGAATAATGGCAGCAGGGATTTCCCTGCCCGAGGGTGAACGCCCTCTGACTATTACCATAGGCTTCCTGTGCGAATTGCCCCGCCCTGGCATGGTTGAAATGACGCAGTAGTCAAGCCAGAGAAGGTCGCGGCTAAATTCGAGCCGAAGGCCCTCCCTATCAGTGCCTCGATGGGAAGAGAATCTCGTGTCAGTACGCAAGAGTTTGGGAAACGAAAATTGACGAGATGAGTCCTCAGCGGGAAACATACCCCCTAGAGTACCACCTACGGGAAACGCAGGGTCGAGATGACCCAGGCCTTCCCGCCGAAAGAGTTGTGCACCCGAGGAAAAAATGGTCATCTCCTCGGCAACGAAGT
This sequence comes from Aquilaria sinensis, assembly GCA_005392925.1. Taxonomy (NCBI): domain Eukaryota; kingdom Viridiplantae; phylum Streptophyta; class Magnoliopsida; order Malvales; family Thymelaeaceae; genus Aquilaria; species Aquilaria sinensis. Next base: position 49,532 of record SMDT01000150.1, on the reverse strand, counting down.
CAAAACCAATTGCCCTGAAAGGTCGTCTGTGACTTGATGTGAGGGCAGAAGGCGCCGACTCTACTTTCCTGGACACGCTATCGTTGTCCCAAGGGACTCGCCTCTGTGCGACGTCATGAAAAAGAGTAGAGCATTCAAAAAGGACGATTGAAATGGTGCATCGAATTCAAAGAGTACTACATCGCGCGTAAGCCTAGAAGAGCAGTAAGTGCCCAGGTACTGGCAGACTAGATCCCCGAAATCCCAGAAGTAAGGAAGGCTGAAGCCAACAAGGGAGACAGAGCGAAGGTAGATCCAGAGTGGAAGCTCCTTGTCAGTTGAACCCCAAGCGCAGAACATCAGGCCGCTGGGTTACCCCCTCGAGGGCCCGAAGGCAAGGAGGCCACCAAAATGATCAAATTTGATTACAAAAAGTGTTGGCCCATCCGAGCATGGCAACGCTAGGTATAGTAACCTCGCACAAAAAGTGGAAAGATCCTACGAAAAGGAATCTCGCAACCAAAGAGTCCCGAAAATCCTCATGAAGAGGCAGAAAGTGCAAAGACGTTCCGGACGATATTTCCTGACTAAGGAAAAACTATGCAGGCAAAGGTACGCAACTCCGTTATAAAAATAATATATATATCGGTAAAAAGGGTGTAGGACAATTCTTCCAAGAGGTGTGAAAACGGCCAGAGACACGCCAGCACCCGAAGACTGCCTTTGGAGTGGATAACCTCGGAAAGATCGCACCGAGCCACTCCAAACAGCACCCGAAGATGTGAAGTTCTGCGTGATAGCAGAGGACTACTTCACTGAGTGGGGTAAGGCAGAACTCCTAGCAACCATGCCGGCAAAAGGTGCACAAAAAGTTCATCTGGAAGAACATAATATGCTGATTTGGCATACCGACGGTGACACTGGCCAGTAATGAATCCCAGTCTATGGACAGAGGATTCCAAGAATTCGTCACCGACCTCGGAATAAAAAGGCACTTCAGCCCATTAGCTCAGCCCCCGAGCAACAGACAAACAGAGGTTGCCAAAAGCGCTTTAAAAGAGGGACTATGAGAGATGCAAAGGGAAAGTGGCCAGGAGAACTCCCTACTGTACCAAGGAGTCATCAGACAACTCCCCGAGGGACCAAGGAGGAGACACTTTTCTCGCTTATCCCCAGTACAGAAAGCCATTATCCATTTGAAGTAGTTAGGCCAGTATACAGATGTTTGATGAAAGCGGAAGTGACCTCGGGTTGAGAACTAAGCTCGACCTAGTTGTCAAACACTGAGAAACGGCCGAGCTCGAAAGGAGGCCTTTTCGGCAGAAGGTGGCCATAAGTGCAAACCCACATGATAGGCCAAAAGGAACAAGGAAAAAGAGACCTCGCCCCCGAAAGGCTGAATTAGAACCCCGAAAACCGTCCTATGGGGTACTTCGGCCAAACGGGAAAGGGCCTTATTGGGTCCTAAACAAGGTCCGAATAGGAGCATACAAGCTTGGCAACACTGAAGGGAGAAAAACTGAAAAAGTACAAGGCACTCGGGCGCTTTAAAGAAATTCTATACTTAGAATTTTTAGACAAGAAATGGTGAAAGCCAGAAATTTGTCTAAGTACAGAAAGTTTTCCCCTGTCTGAGAATGTTCGCCGAACAAAGCTGAAGTATGGACTCCCGAAAGTCTCCTATTCCTTCCGAAGTTAGTTGGGCTATATGCCCAAAAGAGGGCAAGTCTACCGAACACGGCCGACAAAGGGCAGGCTAAAATTTGCCTGAAAAGGAACTTCGCCAACCGCGAAAGACCGCCCGAAGAATGGCCGACGAAACGAGCAAAGAAAGTACCGAAGTCCCTTGACCGAAAGTGGTCGGGACAATTGGGAAACAAAAATTGCTCAAAAAGACTTAGCCAAAATAATGAAGGAAAATTCATTGAAGAAGGTCTTGATACAAGGAGAAGATTACAAGAAGAAGAGTACAAAGAAAAAGAAGAAGGCAAAGGTCCTAGAGTATCTAAGGGACCCTGGCGCCATGGGAAGCTTCGGCTCCTGAATCTTTCTCCGCCACCTTCGGTGCAGGAGGAGGAAACGGCAGGTTAAGGAACTCGACTCTTGACCACATCCACCGAGGCCCCCCGGGAATATCCAGGGCAGCCAGAAAGGAAGGATCGAGGTCCGGATACTTCTTCAGAAACTGATGACGAGCTAGGCAGAAGCCGTCCTGAAAAGCAACCTTGGACGTCTGGACGGCTTTGTCTCTTTCAACGTCCAACTCGTCCGCCTCATGTTGAAGATCCGAAACCTCCTGCTGAAGGTCAGAAATCTCCCTCTCCAGCTTTAATAGCCGAAGTGCTATCACCCTGTTTACCCACCGACCACGGAAAAGAGAGAGCTAGACACCTGAGGCACACGACCTCGGTAGCTCGCCAATTCCACCTTCGGGAGCCTCCTTCGGGAAGGCGACCTAACCAGCTTCGGGGGAGAAGGACCAATCACCCTCCGAGGGAGAGCAGCCCCAGAAGACGGAGACGCCGAAGTTCCAGCCTGGCTCCGAAAAAAGGCTCCTCACCTTGAAGTGAGACATCAACCAAAGGGACCTCGGTTGTACGGCAAGAGCTATCAAAGACTCTCTGACACTCCGCTCACATACGTCTCTGACACGCCACCTTCAGATATGCTCTGACACGCCATTGTAGTCTAATGTCCTGTCACGAAGGGCTACAGCTTCGCGGCCTGGGAAGAGCCTACAGGTGGCTAGGGCCCCCCACGCCTAGAAGTACGAACACCATCCAACCATACACATGCCGTACACATGTCATCATCTGAAGGGGTCACGCTATTCCTTTTATACGAGGAAAATCATCACAGGAAGGGGGTCTTTTGGCTCTCCTCTTGAGAGAAAAGGGGACTCTCCGGAGGAAAGAGACCCACCTCTGGGAAAAAGGGTCCGAGAGAGGCCGGAAAATAGAAGGCGCTCTCTTCTCTCCGCCTGAAAACTCTCTCTTCAGACCTCATAACGACACGCCAGGCAAGAGTCCCTTGTGCTTATTACTGAGTATCTCTCTTTCTCAAAGCACTAACTTGGGCGTCGGAGGTTCCCCCCCGGAAAACTACCCCGGGGGCCTCCTAACCCCTGTTTTCTGAGTGCTTCAGCCAAGTCTCCCTGAAGAATCACTGTTCCGGGCTTTCTCCCACATCGGAGGTACCTCCCGTTTTCACCTACCACCAGACCAAGAAGCTGCCGGCCATCACTTAAGGTGATCCACCCTGGACGCCTTCCTTCTGGACTAACCCTAGCCTCCTGGACCCCCTGCTGCCCTCACCATTGCACACAGTGGAGATGCCGGTCCGCACCACCGTACCGCATCATCTGGCATCGTCTATGGGAACTCACTCCCAGGTTGCCGAAGTTGAAGCTCAGCGTTCTAAGGAGAGGGGACTCCCGAGGTCTCCATCCGCACCAGAGATTGAACAGGCAACCGAATAATGGCAGCAAGGAATTCCTTACCTGAGGGTGAACGCCCTCTGACTATCACCATAGGCTTCCTGCTCAAATTCCAACGCCCTAGCATTGTCAAAATGACGCAGTAGTCAAGCCAAAGAAGGCCGCAGCTAAATTCAGGCCGAAGGTGTCACACCTCACTCAGGCCCTGGCCTATAAGTTTCAAGGTTTAACTCCCAAACCAACTTTTGTAATAAATTTCCTCAATTCGGCCAAACAAGCAATGGAAACTTTAAGTCTTATTTTCTTAAGGTGAGAAGCCTGGGAGGTGGCCCAGGAGGCTTTTAAAACAAACCCAATAGTTACTTGCAGCAGAGGCGAGGCCCAATACCACTAACTTGCACAACAAGTAAGGCTTATATTAATTACTTGCATTCCAAGCAAGGCAACACTTAATGAAGTTTTAAGTGCATAATTGGTGTGCAATCAAGTGTGCTACTTATATGACAACCAAGAAGCCTCAATGTTGGTTTTTTATTTTGAAACCATAGGTAAAATGCACAAGATGCTCTCGGCCAACAACTTACACATACTGGTGCACAACATTTCCATAAGACAAGGCCCACAACTAATCACATAAAAGTGCCAAACATTGGCCCAAAACATTTAGCATCCAAGTATAGGCATAAAGCCATCCATAAGTCCTTACATAACTTGGCATATAAACCCAACAAAACCAACACAAGTCTAGGCATCAAGGACTACACATATGTACACAAAAGAGTAGTCTACCTAGTGTCCAACATGGCTACATGCCATGAATCCAAAAGCCAAATATGCCAAGTTATTACATACCAAGACCACTAATGGTCAAACATAACCTTGAGTATGCCATACAAGAGTACACACTGTAACACCAACCCAATTGCCTGATTCATTGTCATGCAAGAAAATACTATGATCAGAGCCAAAGTCCAAGTATCCATAGCTTTCCTAGACAAGTCTCCAACTACAGCCTGCAAACTTAGCTCATAAGTCTCGACCAACAAAGATATAAGACTTGTAAAGAACCTAAATGATAAGCCAAGCACACATTGGCACATACCTTGGAAACTAAGCAAATTAGTGCAAAACACAAGCAACAAGCAAGCTAGCACTACTCAGGCTGAATGTCCTTGCCTGAAATAAAAGGATGGGCAGTGAGTATAACTAAGTAGGATTCACTTATATACATATACAACTCAAAAATGAGTCTATTTAGTTAAGCTGAGTGTTCACTCAAAGCTTAACCACCCATTTGTCAGCTTTACCTGCAAAACAAACACAAAGAGAAAGGAAACCAAGCATACACATATACAAGATAATTAACCATAGCAAATAATCCATAATACCATAAGTGGGGTTAGCAAGCACATGGAAACACCAAAGCACACAAGTACACACACACACTCCACATGTTTGCTCTCGGCCATAATGAACCATACATGTACCCATGTGCACAATGCACACAAAAACCTTCAACATACCACTTCCACTTAGAGCTCCAAAATGCCAAGCAAATAGGCCACATTTACTTGCATTTCTAGTACATGTACAATAGTCAATTAGCTAATCAACAAGTAGACCAAGTATTCTCAATAGCCCATCAAACAACTAACGTCATTTGGCAAATTTTAACCATCACTTAGCCACTCTAAACACTTGAACCATGGTACATTACCAAGCAACAACAAGTGTTAGTGAACCCTACCTCAATTGCTCTCGGTCACAACCAAGCTTCAAATGCCCAAGTGTTCCTCAATCACAATGCCTACCATAACAACACATAGGCATCAACAACACATACTCATGGACTAACTACCATGATTTCTATGAAGAACACTACAATATACAAGCTTAACCTCTTGGTCACAATGCCCAATTCCACATTTTTGTGTTATCCATCAAACCAACTCATTACACGATCATCTAGTCATCAATGAACATCACTCATGGCATCATTACCATGTAACCAAGTGAAGAACACTCAAGTACACTAATCCAAGCTTTCGGCCAAAATGTCCATTTTCACACAATAATATTCTTCATCAATCTAATCCAACACATGCTCATCCAAGCATCATTAAACCTTAACCATGGTACAAATACCATGTAATAATGTGAAGAACATGAAATTTCCTTCACATTGAACTTTCGGCCAACATAACAACTTGCACACTTTTATGTTCCTCACTCCAAATAGCCTAGCACAAGATCAAATAGGCAACAATAACACTTAGTCAAGGATTAATTTCCATGGAAATGAAGAAGAACATCAAGTTATGTCACCCAACACTCTCGGCCAACAATGGACTTGCAATCCACCATAACACATGCTCAAGTAACTCAATCCAACATCAATTGAGCACTTAAATCCCTTGTTCATGGAAAAAATACCATGGAATCAAGGAGAACATAAGAAATACCTTAAACCCTAGCTTGATTAGGCTCGGCCTTCCTTGAATCTCCAAGAACAAAGTTTGATTCCAGGAAAGCAAAGGCCGAAACAAACTTCTCCAAGCTTGAATCCTTCAATGCCCTCAAGATTTCTTGGATTCAAGACCAAATGGTGAGTGAACTCTCAAGGAAAACTCTTGGTCAAGTGATGAGCAAAGAACCCAAAATGGCAAAGTAATGGTCTTGACTAGTTTCGGCCGAAAGACTTGTGTTTTAGTTAGCTAAAATGCTAACTTTTGCCTCCATTTCTTTGCATGAGAAAATATAGTCCTCTACTTCACATGTTCACAAAACTGCCACTAAAACATAGGTTTTCTTGTCACTTAAGTCCATCCATGGCTTTAAATGCCAAGCATAAGACAAACACAAGTACCAAAGTACTATAATCACCCATGTGTAACCGGCCATGTAACTAGCTAACAAACTAGTTAGTTTAACTAGTTAACTAGTGAATAGTTCTTTAGTGGTAGACAAGACTAGACTAGCAATCATTGTTGTCTCCCACAATTTGGCTTAGTATGGCACTAGTCACCTTAAAAACTTGCATGGCCGAAATGATCAACTTAAAGTTGATAGTTCTAATTGTACCACTCATTTAAGTGTACAATTTGATCCATTTTCTCTGTTTTCTGTCTGTCTTTCCATAGTCTAGTTTCTATGTGCAGTTAAGCCCTGAAAATTTCCAGCCTTACACATAGACCACTGTACTAGACTCCATAGTTCTCCTTATCCTTCCTTTTTGTTTTCTCTTGTTTTCCTTGGCCTAAGCCAAGCTCTTAGGAGGTACCTAACAGAAGGCCCTCCCCATCGGTATCTCGACGGGAAGAGAATCCCGTGTCAATTCGCAAGAGTTTGGGAAACGGAGATTTGAGTCCTCGGCGGGAAGCATACCCCCCGGAGTATAACCTACGGGAAAAGCAGGGTCGGGATGACCCAGACCTCCCCGCCGAAAGAGTCCTGCACCCGAGGAAAAAATCACCATCTCCTCAGCAACGAAGTCAAAACCCATTGCCCCGAAAGGTCATCTACGACTTGACGTGCGGGCAGAAGGCGCCGACTCTACTTCCAAGGACACGCTATCGCTGTCTGAACTGATCCGCCTCTGCGTGACCTGGCGAAAAAGAGTAGAGCATTCGGAAAGGACTATCGAAATGGTGCATCAAACTCAAAGAGTACTACATCGCGCGTAAGCCTAGAAGGGCAGCAAGCGCCCAGGTACTGGCAGACTAGATCACCGAAATCCCAGAAATAAGGAAGGCTGAAACCAACAAGGGAGACAGAGCGAAGGTAGATCCAGAGTGGAAACTCCTTGTCAGTGGAACCCAAGCACAGAACATCAGGGCGCTGGGATACCCCCTCGGGGGACCGAAGGCAGGGAGGCCACCAGAACGATCAAATTTGATTACCAAAAGTGTTGGCCCATCCAAGCATGGCAACGCTAGGTATAGTAACCTCGCACAGGAAGCGGAAAGATCCTACAAAGAGGAATCTCGCAGCCAAAGAGTCCCGAAAATCCTCATGAAGAGGCAGAAAGTGCAAAGACATTCCGGACGATATTTCCTGACTAAGGAAAAACTATGCAGGCAAAGGTATGCAACTCCGTTATAAAAATATATATATCGGTAAAAAGGGTGCAGGACAATTCATCCAAGAGGTGTGAAAACGGCCAGAGACACGCCAGCACCCGAAGACTGCCTTCGGAGTGGATAACCTCGGAAAGATTGCACCGAGCCACTCCAAACAGCACTCGGAGATGTGAAGTTCTGCGTGACAGCAGAGGACTACTTCACTGAGTGAGGTAAGGCAGAACTCCTAGCAACCATGCCGGCAGAAGGTGCACAAAAAGTTCGTCTGAAAGAACATAATATGCTAATTTGGCATACTGACGGTGACATTTGCCAGTAATGATTTCCAGTCTATGAACAAGGGATTTCAAGAATTCGTCACCGACCTCGGAATAAAAAGTCACTTCGGCCCACAAGCTTAGCCCCCGAGCAACAGACAAACAGAAGTTGCCAAAAGAGCTATAAAAGAGGGACTGCGAGAAATGCAAAGGGAAAATGGCCAGGAGAACTTCCTACTGTACCAAGGAGTTATCAGACAACTCCCCGAGGGACCGAAGAGGAGACACTTTTCTCGCTTATCCCCAGTACAGAAAGCCATTATCCATTTGAAGAAGTTCGGCCAGCATACAGATGTTTGACGAAAGAGGAAGTGACCTCAGGTTGAGAACTAAGCTCGACCTAGTTGTCAAATACCGAGAAACGGCCGAGCTCGAAAGGAGGCCTTTTCGGCAAAAGGTGGCCATAAGTGCAAATCTGCATGATAGGCCAAAAGGAACAAGGAAAAAGAGACCTCGCCCCCGAAAGGCTGAATTAGAACCCCGAAAACCGTCCTATGGGGTACTTCGGCCAAACAGGAAAAGGCCTTATTGGGTCCTAAACAAGGTCCGAATAGGAGCATACAAGCTTGGCAACACCGAAGAAGGAAAACTGAAAAATACAAGGCACTCGGGCGCCTTAAAGAAATTCTACACTTAGAATTTTTTAGACAAGAAATGGTGAAAGCCAGAAATTTGTCTAAGTACAGAAAGTTTTCCCCTATCTGAGAATGTTTGCCGAACAAAGCTGAGGCGTGGACTCCCGAAAGTCTCCTATTCCTTCCGAAGTTAGTTGGGTTATATATGCCCAAAAGAAGGCAAGTCTACCGAACACGGCCGGCAAAGGGCAGGCTAAACTTTGCCTAAGGGAACTTCACCAACTGCGAAAGACCTCCCGAAGAATGGCCGATGAAAACGAGCAAAGAAAGTACCGAAGTCCCTTGACCGAAAGTGGTCGGGACAAGTGGGAAACAAAAATTGCTCAAAAAGACTTAGCCAAAATAATGAAGGAAAATTCATTGAAGAAGGTCTTGATACAAGGAGAAGATTACAAGAAGAAGAGTACAAAGAAAAAGAAGAAGGTCCTAGATTATCTAAGGGACCCCGGCATCGTGGGAAGCTTCGGCTCCTGAGTCTTTCGCCGCCGCCTTCGGTGCAGGAGGAGGAAACGGCAGGTTAAGGAACTCAACTCTTGACCACATCCACCGAGGTCCCCCGGGAATATCCAGGGCAGCCAGAAAGGAAGGATCGAGGTCCGGATACTTCTTCAGAAACTGATGACGAGCTAGGCAGAAGCCGTCCTGAAAAGCAACCTTGGACGTCTGGACGGCTTTGCCTCTTTCAATGTCCAACTCGTCCGCCTCATGCTGAAGATCCGAAACCTCCTGCTGAAGGTCAAAAATCTCCTTCTCCAGCTCCTCAGTTTTCTTCTTCTTCTTCGAACCCTCCTTCAGCGAGTCGACCTTGGCCTGGAGTTCAGCATTCTCAGCCATCGCCTTCGCCAAGAGGGCAGACTCCCCTTCTTTTTCCTTTTGAAGGGTCTCGTTGGCCGAAGTCAGGCTGACCAGTTTGCCACCAAGGTCGGACATCTTCTCAGAAAAATCCTTCAAGAGCTCTTCTTGGCCCTTCAAGAATTCCTCCCGAAGATTGGCAATCTTCTCCTTGCATATTTGGCTCAACTTGGTGTTCGTCAGCACCGAGTTGGCACAAAAGACTTTGGCCTTCTCCAATTTGTCTTCAGCCCAAGCTCGGACCGAAGACTGCTTTGCTGCCCAAGCTCGGAGGTACCCACTATACCCCAGAAGCTGCAAAAAAAAGAAGGTACTTAGCGAAATTTGCACAAGGAAAGCCAAAAACACTTAGGCCAAAAAAGGGGAAGGAAAAGCGAAGAGCCTGAAGAGTTACCTGAGTAGCATGCTGGGAAACTTTTGCAGCAAGGGCATCCTCAGAGGCACACTCCTCGGCGACTGCCTTGAAGGATGCCTGAGTAAGCATGCCCCTCGCCATTTGGGGAGCCATCTCCCGGCAATCCTTGGAGAACAAATTCATGTCATCCGTGAAAGACCAGAACGGCTCCCTTAGGACTTTGTCCTTCGACACACGAGAATCCAGAAGATCCCTCTTTTGGGCCTGCTCAATCTTCCAAGCCAGGGGCGCCAGATCCTTGCAAAAAGAAACATGCATCTTATCAGGTAAAAATTCCCTGATTATCAAAAAATGTAAGTTTGATTGCAAGGAAAAAGAGACAAACCTGGCAGAACCTCGGCACAGTCGTCATCAGAGTCATCGACCTGCTCCACGCCAGCAGGAATATGTTTGCCCTTGGCCCTTCGGCGTCTTTCTAAATCTTCAGCAGAAAGATCTGTCAAGGAGCCCACAAGATCTGCCGATGTGGCAGGACTCAGAGGAGCAGGAAGGGCAATCACCCCGACAGGGACTTCGGCAGCAGTTTCAGGCTCGGTGAAAGTTGCAACCTTGGTGGAAGTTGCAATGACATCGCAAGCCTTAGTGGAAGTAGTAATAACATCACCGGCTTCTGAAACATCCTCCGGAGGGGGAAGAGGGGTGTCCTTCTTGGCCTTCTTAGCCGAAGATGATCCGTTCCCAGAAGCCTTGCGCCTCTTCTTTTGTTCTCCCTTTTCGGCCTGACCAAGGAAGAGAGACCTGTAATAGGCAGCAGACTCCTCACCCATCTCTGAAAAAGAGGGAGGAAATCAGTGTAAGTCCATAGACACTTATGCTGAAAAAAACTTTGAAAGAAACTTACTTTCAGAAAAGGCTTCGTAAGTGAGCTCGCTCCGAAGGAGCCTCACCAGCCAAGAGTTCTTCCCCTCAGTAGCAGGAGCTGGCATGTCAAAATCCGTCTTATGCTCCGTAACCACCCCCAGCTCCCGAAGGACATCCTCGGTCATGAGTTTTCACATGATCGGGAAAGGGTAGAGAGAGCGTGAAGGGACCTCGGCATGCCAGTCGGCGATAGCACGAATTCGTCTGTCAAAGTCCCCAAACCTCACCGCCAACTCGGGAGTTAGCAGCTTCCTGGGATCCATAACATCTGCCTCCAGCTTTCCCCGAGCCCATTTAGTCGGGACGTGCAACTAGGCCTCCGCCACCTTCAGGAAGAAGAACTTCCTTTGCCACCCTCAATAGCTATCTTTGGTGTTAGTGTTGTGCCCAAAAGCCAATCATGAGATGATTGTATTTTTGCACATTGAGTCATGATATTTTATTAAGACATTAATCCAACAATTATGTTTGTTGTTTTGTTTCTGAGTAACTTAACAAACATAATCGTAACCCTAGAATAATGATATTCTTAAACGTCCCTGGTCTAGTATTATTGTGGAGTGGGTTGCAATAATACATAACGACTGGCATATGTGGAGACTAATATGAGATATGTAGTCTACATATGGGTACAAGATGGAGAACTTGTGTACTGGACCGACCCACCATGAGAACACTACATGGATCATTATATGAGTGTCATAAGTGATTCTCATAGTGATCATGGTATATGTAGTCCTTCGACCTAAGATCATCAAGGTTCCCTACATGCGAGTCATATACTTTGATACTTTCCTTTGTTGCTTATAACTGAGTGAACTTGAAGGAGGTCATTGGGTATGTCATATATCATGCGGAGGGATTTGTATGATCAAGATGGGATTTGTCCCTCCTATGTAACAGGAGTGATATCTTCAGGCCCCTTGATAGAGTGAGACTTAGAAAATGCATGGCCATGCTCGGATGAGTTGATATATGATATCAATGTCATCAGTTTAAGTTGGTCTACTCAGTAATCAAGAAACCAAAGATTGGGCTATACGAGAGTGACACATTCCATGTCTCATGCTTAGTCTTGATATGTTGGACAAAGGGACAATGGCATATATCAATGGTGATCATAAAGGTTTAGTCGAATCACCGACAATCTTGTCACTTGGGTAGCAATGATGTGTTGCTAGACACCACTCATTGCTTATGATCATAAATGTGATTTATGATCATTGCCAACATGATAAGAGCCTATTGGGTCGCACACATAGAGCTATTTGGATCATTAGAGTGCATAGGCTAATTATTTGGGTTATGGTTTCACTTTAATTTCATATTAATAATGGGCCCAAGAGTTGAGCCATTATTAAGCCTGAAATTAAATCCTAATTGGATTAGGGCTTTGAAACCCATTAGTCTTGGAAGTTGAGTCTCACTATAAATACAACTTCTAGTGAGAAATTCGTAGGTCTCCTTGCCCTAGCCTCCCAAAAGGACAGCCACACTCTTCTCTTGCAATTCCTTAAAGGACGCAAACTAGCACTGCGAGTGCAAGAGAAACGCATCTACCGGGACAAGGTGGAAGCATGGTGATCCCGAGAGGCTCGTGTGGATACCATAGAGAGCCTAAACATGTCAACTATTCAGGTTTTGTGATTTGACTCTATAGTTAAGTGAGAGATCTCAACCGAAAATTAGGTATGAAAATTTTTGAACACCCGGTTTACCCTATTTCACTTGGATCCTGGAGGGTTTCGGTTAAATTCCGCTGCACTGTTTGGCTCCCAAAACCCAACACTTGGTAGTGAAGGTGAACATAAATTTCTTGCTCCCAGATCCCCGACGCAGCATGAAATAAAAGCCACCCTTCGGAACCGGATAGAGCTTATAATACTGCATGAATAGGATGAAATGCCCGAACATGCAGAGAAAGGCATTGAAATAGCAAAATGAGTTGGGAGGAAGCTGATTCACGGCTATGCCATGAAACTGGCAAAAGTCGTAAATCATCTTCGTAGGAGGAAACCAAAGTCCGGCCTTCAGTTGGGCATGAAAAATGGTAACCTCGTCACCCCGATTCATAAAGCTAAACTGGCCAAGGCGAGGTAACCTTGTAATAGCATACGAGGGAAGAAAAAATTTGGTCTTCCATGTTTCTAATTTTTTAGGAGTGGTGCAACAAGGGTGAGACAAAAGGGGTTGCTAGCTCTCGGGAATAGGCATGGTTGACTGAAAAATGACTTCAGAAAGCAAAAAGAAAAGCAAACACCGAAGGAACGCTAGAAGTCAAAACCCACCAAAGGTCTTGCCGAAGTCGGGGTTGGAGGACGCCGTTTTGAAAGGTTGCCGAAAATCGCTCCGCCGCTAAGATCGCCGCAAAAAAGGAAGAAAGAGAGCAAAAAAACACAAATGAAGAGTATGACAGGAGGAAGGCTTATATAGATCGAGGAAGGGCAGCCAAAAGGGCATCATAAATGCTGCGCGAAGGTGAAGCGTCGCCATGATTACCCTTCGCGCGCAAAAAGGCATGCCCATAACAGCTAATGACTGCCACATGTCGCCCATCACGAGACACTAGGACGCGTTTTCTGACATCCGGAAAACTAGGGCCCATTGCTTGAGACTGACACACTTAGTTTTACGACGCGTCAATCCACTAGCCTATGGCGGGAAAAGTGATCAAGTTGGGAATCCTGAGAACACCGAAGGGCGGGCAGACGACACCTATCCGAACAAGGCTTATCACCTAGGTGGCGAAGTGCCTTGCCGACCGACGTCATACTCTGAGTGAAAATCCATAAGGTCCAGGGTTCAAAGGCTCCATGCCGCCCTGTTCGACCGAAAATGGACATACTACTACGTGGGCCTCCGGGAGTCCACGAGGTCGTCCTGTCAAAAACTACCAATTGAGCACCGGAAAAGCTACTTGCCGAAGTCTTCACTTCGACTTTCCAAGGGGGGTATGTGATAGCCGAAGTGCTATCGCCCTGTTTACCCACCAACCACGGAAAAGAGAGAGCCAGACACCTAAGGCACACGACCTCGGTAGCTCGCCAATTCCAACTTCGGGAGCCAGTGCAGCGCCTCTTTCGGGAAGGCGACCTAACCAGCTTCAGGGGAGAAGCACCAATCACCCTCCGAGGGAGAGCAGCCCCTGAACACGGAGACGCCGAAGTTCCAGCCCGGCTCCGAGAAAAGGCTCCTCACCCTGAAAGTGAGACATCAACCAAAGGGACCTCGATTGTACGACAAGAGCTATTAAGGAGTCTCTGACACTCAACTCACATTCGTCTCCAACACGCCACCTTCAGATACGCTATAACATGTCATCGCAGTCTAATGTCCTGTCACGAAGGGCTACGACTTATGGCTCGAGGAGCCTGCAGGTGGCTAGGGGCCCCCACGGCTAGAAGTACGAAAACCATCCAACCATACACGTGTAATCATCTGAAGGGGTCACCCTCTTCCTTTTATCAAAGGGAAATCATCACAGGAAAGGGGGCTTTCTGGCGAGAGAACAGAGAGAGAGGCGGGAAAACACAGGACGCTTTACTTCATCTGCCTGAAAGCTCTCCCTTCACCTGAATGCTCTCCTTCGGCCTTCAGAAAGACATGCCAGGCAAGAGTCCCTTGTGCTTATTACTGAGTATCTCTCCTTCTCAAAGCACTGACTTGGGCGTCAGAGGTTCCCCCCCGAAAAACCACCCCGGGGGTCTCCTAACCCTTGTTTTCTAAGTGTTTCAGCTAGGTCTCCCTGAAGAATCATTGTTCCGGGCTCTCTCCCACACTGGAGGTACCTCCCATCATTACCCTGCTCACAAGACCAAGGAACTGCCGGCCATCACTTAAGGTGATCCACCCTGGACGCCTTCCTTCTGGACTAACCCTCGCCTTCAGGACCCCCTGCTACCCTCACCACTACAGACAGTGGAGATGCCAGTCCGCACCACCGAACCACATCAAGCTCCTCAGTTTTCTTCTTCTTCTTCGAACCCTCCTTCAGCGAGTTGACCTTGGCCTGAAGTTCAGCATTTTCAGCCATCGCCTTCACCAGAAGGGCAGACTCCCCTTCTTTTTTCCTTTTTAAAGGTCTCGTTGGCTGGAGTCAGGCTGATTAATTTGTCGCCGAGGTCAGACATCTTCTTGGAAAAATCCTTCAAGAGCTCCTCTTGGCCCTTCAAGAATTCTTCCCGAAGATTGGCAATCTTCTCCATGCATATTTGGCTCAACATTGTGTTTGTCAGCACCGAGTTGGCACAAAAGACTTTGGTCTTCTCCAATTTGTCTTCGGCCAAGGCTCGAACCGAAGACTGTTTTGTTACCCAAGCTCGAAAGTATCCACTATACCCTAAAAGCTGCAAAAAAGAAAGGTACTTATCAAAATTTATGCAAGAAAAGCCAAAAACACTTAGACAAAAAAGCGGGGAGGAAAAGTGAAGAAGCCTGAAGGACTACCTGAGCAGCATGCTCGGAAACTCTGGCGGCAAGGACATCCTCGGAGGCACACTCCTCGGCGATTGCCTTGAAGGATGCCTGAGTAAGCACGCCCCTCACCATTTGGGGAGCCATCTCCCGGCAGTCCTCGGAGAACAGGTTCATGTCCTCTGTGAAATACCAGAACGGCTCCCTCGGAACTTTGCCCTTTGGGACATGAGAATCCCGAGGAGCCCGCCTTCAGGCGTGCTCAACCATCCAAGCTGATGGCGCTAGATCCTCTGCAAAAAGAAACATACATCTCATCAGGTAAAAATTCCTTGATTGTGAAAGATGTGAGATTGCAGGAGAAAAGGGACAGACCTGGCGCGACCTCAGCAACATCGTCATCGGAGTCCCAGACTTCCTCCACGTCGGCTGGAATGTGTTTGCCCTTGGCCCTTCGGCGCTTTTCTAATTCTTCAGTAGAAAGATCTGTCAAAGAGCCCACAAGATCTGCCGACATGGCGGGACTCAGAAGAGCAGGAAAGGCAATCACCCCGGCAAGGACTTCAACGGCAGTTTCAGGATCGACGAATGTTGCAACCTTGGTGGAAGTTGCAATGACATCGCCAGCCTTAGTGGAAGTAGTAATGACATCGCCGACCTCCGAAACGTCCTCCGAGGGGGGAAGAAGGGTGTCCTTCTTCGCCTTCTTGACCGCAGACGGTCCGCTCCCAGAAGTCTTGCGCTTCTTCTTTGTTTTCCATTCTCGGCTTGACCAAGGAAGAGAGACCTGTAATAGGCGGTAGACTCATCGCCCATTTCTGAAAAGGCTTCATAAGTAAGCTCGCTCTGAAGGAGCTTCACCAGCCAAGAGTTCTTCCCCTCGGTAGCAGGAGCTGGCATGCCGAGATCCGTCTTATGCTCCGTAACCACCCCTAGCTCCTGAAGGACATCCTCAGTCATGAGTTTCCACATGATCAGGAAAGGGTAGAGAGAGCGTGGAGGGACCTCGGCATCCCAGTTGGCGACAGCACGGATTCGTCTGTCAAAGTCCCCAAACCTAGCTGCCAACTTGGGAGTCAGCAACTTCCTGGGATCCATGACATCCGCCTCCAGCTTTCCCCGAGCCCACTTAGTCGGGACGTGCGACCAGGCCTTCGCCACCTTTAGGAAGAAGAACTTCCTTTGCCACCCTCGCCAGCTATCCTTGGTAGCGAAGGTGAACATAAATTTTTTGCTCCCAGATCCCCGAGGCAGCGTGAAATAAAAGCCACCCTTTGGAACCGGATAGAGCTTATAATACTGCATGAACAGGATGAAATGGGGTTCTATCCCTAAGATCCCGCACATGCAGACAAAAGCATTGAAATAGTAGTATGAGTTGGGAGGAAGCTGATTCAGGGCTATGCCATGAAATTGGCAAAAGTCACAAATCATCTTCGCAGGATGAAACCAAAGTCCAGCCTTCAGTTGGGCTTGGAAAACGGTAACCTCGTCACCTCAATTCATAAAGCTAAACTGGCTAAGGCGTGGTAACCTTGTGATAGCATACGAGGGAAGGAAAAATTTGGTCTTCCACTTTTTTAATTTTTCAGAGGTGGTGCAACAAGGATAGGACATAAGAGGTTGCCAGCTCTTAGGAATAGGCATTGTTGACCGAAAAATGATTTCGGAAAGAGGAAAAATGACTTCGGGAAGCAAAAAGAAAAGTAGAAACTGAAGGAACTCTAGAAATCAGAACCCACCAAAAGTCTTGCCGAAGTCTGGGTTTGAGGACGCTGTCATGAAAGATCACTAGAAATCGCTCCGCCACAAAGACCGCCGCACAAAAGGACGAAAAAGCGAGAGCAAAGTGAGAGCAAAGAAACACAAATGAAGAGTATGACGGGAGGAAGGCTTATATAGATCAAGGAAGGGCAGCCAAAAGGGTGTCATAAATGCTGCACGATGGTGAAACATCGCCATAATTACCCTTCGTGTGTGAAAAGGCGTGCCCATCCCAACTGATGACTGCCATGTGTCGCCCGTCACAAGAAACTAGGACATGTTTTCTGACATCCAAAAAACCAGGGCACATGGCTCGAGACTGACATGCCTAGTTTTAAGATGCGTAGATCCACTAACCTATGGTGGGAAAAGTTAACAAGTTGGGAATCTCGAGAACACGGCAGGGTAGGCAGACAACACCTGTCCGAACAAGGCTTATCACCTAGGTTGCAAAGTGCCTTACCGGCCGACGTTGTATCCCGAGTGTAAATCCATAAGGTCTGGGGTTCAAAGGCTCCATGCCACCCTGTTCGACCAAAAACGGACATACTACTACGTGGGCCTCCGGGAGTCCATGAGGTCGTCCTGTCAAAATTGCCAATTGAGCGATAGACGGGCACCAGAAGAAGCTACTTGCCGAAGTCTCAACTTTGACTTTCCAAGGGGGGCATTTGATAGCCGAAGCGCTATCGCCTTGACCACCCACCGACCATGGGAAAGAGAAGGCCAGACACCTGAGGCATACAACCTTGGAAAGGACTCTGGAGTGAAGGAAATCATATGCTTGAGGCACACGACCTCGGTAGCTCGCCAATTCCAACTTCGGGAGCCAGGGCAACACCTCCTTCGGGAAGGCAACCGAACTAGCTTCGGGGAAGAAGGACTGCATCATCAGGCCCCCGAAGACGGAGACGCCGAAGTTCCAGCCTGACTCCAGAAAAAGGCTTCTCACCCCGAAGTGAGACATCAACTAAAGGGACCTCAGTTGTACGGCAAGAGCTATCAACGAGTCTCTGACACTCCGCTCACATACGTCTCCGACACACCACCTTCAGACATGCTTTAACATGCCGTCGTAGTCTAATGTCCTGTCACGAAGGGCTACAGCTCACGGCCCAAGGAGCCTGCAGGTGGCTATGGGCCCCCACACCTAGAAGTACGAACACCACCCGTCCATACATGTGTCACAATCTGAAAAGGTCACCCCCTCTCTTATATACCAGAGAAATGGTCACAAATGGGGGGCCTCCTGGCGAGAGGACAGAGAGAGAGGCCGGAAAACAGAGGACGCTCTACTCCTTCCGCCTGAATACTCTCCCTTTGCCTGAATACTCTCCCTTCGGCCATCAGAAAGACACGCCAGGCAAGAGTCCCTTGTGCTTATTACTGAGTATCTCTTTTTCTCAAAGCACTACTTGGGCGTCGGAGGTTCCCCCCCGAAAGCTACCCCGGGGGCCTCCTAACCCCAGTTTTCTAAGTGTTTTCAGCCAAGTCTCCCTGAAGAATCTCCCCACCGGGCCATCTCCCACACCGGAGGTCCTTCCCATCTTTACCCTGCTCACGGGACCAAGAAGCTGCCGGCCATCACTTAAGGTGATCCACCTTGGATGCCTTCCTTCTGGACTAACCCTCGCCTCCAGGACCCCCTGCTGCCCTCACCACTGTACACAGTGGAGATGCTGGCTCCGCACCACCGGACCGCATCATCTAGTAGATGAGATGGATGTGTGTTCTTGGGCTCTAGTGTGGTGGTTTGCCTTTATGACTATGAACTTGATCATAGGTTTAGTACTTCAGACTATGGTCATGTATGTATTCTTGAAGATCCTTCTCGGGTATTATAGGTAAACTTGACTGTAATGTATAACTTTCACTGATTTTGGACAATGGGTACTCTTGGTATGTTCCCAAGTTAGTAGTACTTGTATATAGGCTACTTTTGTGTATATTAGCCTTGGTTGAATTATGGTTTTGTGTAAGTATTTTGGATTCTTGAATGCCAAGTTATGCTATGTTATATGTGATGGGTTTCGGGAGCCAAACAGCATAGCGGAATTTAACCGAAACCCTCCAGGATCCAAGTGAAATGGGGTAAACCGGGTGTTCAAAAATTTTCATACCTAATTTTTGGTTGAGATCTCTCACTCAACTATAGAGTCGAATCAAAAAACCTGAACAGTTGACGTGTTCAGGCTCTCTATGGTATCCACACTGGCCTCTCGGGATCACCACGCTACCACCACATCCCAGCAGATACGTTTCTCTTGCGCTCGTAGTGCTAGCTTGCGTCCTCCAAGGACTTGCAAGAGAAGAGTGTGGCTATCCTTTTTGGAGGCTAGGGCAAGGAGACCTGCGAATTTCTCACTAGAAGTTGTATTTATAGTGAGACTCAACTTCCAGGCCTAATGGGTTTCAAAGCCCTAATCCAATTAGGATTTAATTTTGGGCTTAATAATGGCTCAACTCTTTGGCCCATTATTAATATGAAATTAAAGTGAAACCATAACCCAAATAATTAGCCCATGCACTCTAATGATCCAAATAGCTCTATGTGTGCGACCCAATAGGCTCTTGCCACGTTGGCAATGATCATAAATCACATTTATGATCATAAGCAATGAGCGGTGTCTAGCAACACATCATTGGTACCCAAGTGACAAGATTGTCGATGATTTGACTAAACCTTTATGATCATCATTGATATATGCCATTGTCCCTTTGTCCAAGATATCAAGACTAAGCACGAGACATGGAATGTGTCATTCTCGTATGGCCCAATCTTTGATTTCTTGATTACTAAGTAGACCAACTTAAACTGATGACATTGATATCATATATCAACTCATCCGAGCATGGCCATGCATTTTTCTAAGTCTTACTCTATCAAGAGGGCTGAAGAGATCACTCCCGTTACATAGGAGGGACAAATCCCATCTTGATCATACAAATCCCTCCGCATGATATGTGACATATCCAATGACCTCCTTCAAGTTCACTCAGTTAGGAGCAACAAAGGAAAGTATCAAAGTATGTTACTCACATGTAGGGAACCTTGATGATCTTAGGTCGAAGGACTACATATACCATGATTACTATGAGAATCACTTATGACACTCATATAACGATCCATGTAGTGTTCTCATGGTGGGTCGGTCCAGTACACAAGTTCTCCAACTTGTACCCATATGTAGACTACATATCTCATATTAGTCTCCACATATGCTAGTCGTTATGTATTATTGCAACCCGCTCCACAACAATACTAGACCAGGGATGTTTAAGAATATCATTACTCTAGGGTTATGATTATGTTTGTTAAGTTACGCAGAAACAAAATAACAAACATAATTGTTGGATTAATGCCTTAATAAAATATCATGACTCAATGTGCAAAAATACAATCATCTCATGATTGGCTTTTGGGCACAACACTAATGATAGCCGAAGGACTATCTCCTCTCCCAGTGCATACTTCCTGCCGAAAGTATGATCAGGAAGCCTGGCGTCACCCGAAAGAGGCACCATCACTGACCTCGGAAGGAACAAAGCCAAGCACCCTGAACTTGGAACTTCGGCAAGAACGCTAGGAATCGCAAAGATGGTGCCGGCTCCCTCGGGGGACCGAACGGATCGCCTTCGGATGAGCTATCACAAACAGAAGGGAATCTCCCCGAAGGTGGAACCTCTGAACAAGGGAACCCCCAAAAGCACGAGCATAACTCCCGAAGAAGGGCGGCCGTGTCAAAGAACGACCTTGCCCAGAGGACCTCGGGAGTACGGCATGAGCATTTAAGGAGCCTCTGACATGCCGCCCACAGACGCTACATGTCACCTCAAATGGTGATTTGACACGCCGACGCCGTCCAGGTCTTGTCACGACCTGTCTCGGTTCAAGACTCAAGGAGCCTGTCACCGGCTACTCGCCCCCTACGCCCAGAAACTCAGAGAACATCCGACCGAACACGTGTCGTCATCTGAACGGGCTGGGCTTCTCTATAAATACCAGGGAACAGACCCTGGCAAACGGTTCGACTCCTCCTCCCTGAGAAAATACAGGCAAGCCCACTAAAAACTCTAGTGCTTCCCCCTTACCTTCTCAGGAAACTGACTTGGGCGTCGGAGGCTCCTCCCCGGAAAAGCACCCCGGGGACCTCCTAACCCTCTTCTCTGAGCTTTTCAGGCACATTCCCCTGGGAAACCTCAACTCCAGACGCTCTCCTCCACAAGAAGTCCTCCCGGAAGTCACCATGCCTTCCAGTGAAGATGTCTCAGGGCATCATTTGGCACCGTCTGTGGGAACCCATCCTCGGGTCGCCGTCGTTGAGACTCGGCGTTCTAAGGACAAGGGACTCCCGAGTCCCCGTCCGCCCTTGAAGTCCAACCGGCCACTAAGCAAGCCCTCCTAGGGACTTCCACGCCTGAGGAAGAGCGTCCTCTGGTCATAACCATGAGCTTTCTGTGCGACTTTCAACATTCTGTTGTGGCTGAAATGACACAACAGATAGACCGAAGGTGGCCGCAACAAGCTCAAGCCCAAAGACCTCCTTCGCTAGCACACCCTCGGGAAAAAAGTCCCAAACCAACCCATTGTAGTTCAGGATGCGGAGACCCACGAGAGGAGTCTTCAATGGAAAACATGCCCCTCGGGGCACGGCTCGTGGGACAAGCAGGGTCAAGATGACCCAAAATCACACACAGGAGGAGCCAGTCACCTGAGGCGAGGTCCCCATCCCCTCAGCGCCGAACTCACTCTCCGAAGAGGCATCAGCAATCTCCCCTCCCAGAAGAAGAACCTAGTGCCACGATCCTTATGGAGAAGATATTGGCGAGGTTGGACAGAGTGGAGAAACAGGTGGCCCGCAAACCCGTCTGGGCTAGGCTGTCTGGAACCTTTTGTGGGGATGAGTCCCCATTCACCCAAAATATAGTTGAGGCAGCCATGCCAGGTGACTTCAGAGTACCTCGGCTGGAAACTTATGATGGCCGTACTGATCCACAGGCCCATCTGACCAAGTACAGACGCAGCATGATGATGCACGGTGCCGACGACGCTACCTTGTGCAAATGTTTCGAGGTCACTCTCACTGGGCCAGCAACAGCCTGGTATAATTCATTGGCCCCAGGAACCATCACGGAGTTCCAGGAGTTATCCACAGCCTTCACGCAGCAGTTTATCGGAAGTCGGCCAACGGCGAAGATGCCGGTTCAGATGTTCGACATAGCGCAAAGAATTGGAGAGACCATCCGCGACTATGTCGAGAGATTTAACAGAGAGGCCTTGAGTGTCCCAGACTTTCGGCCTGAAGTACGCATCCTCGCGATGACACGGGGCCTTCAGAGGGACTCACAGCTGTTTTACGAATTCTCCAAGGACCCCCCGGACACGCTGGGCGAATTGTACCGAAGGGCCGAACAGCACATGACAGCCGAAGAACTGAGAATGGGCGGACCGAAGTCCGATCACACCCGGGCCGAAGGGTCCAACCAGCAAACCCGGTATCCCACCGAACAGGCAGGCCGACCTCGGAGAACGAGAGGAAGGAAACTCCCCATTTTCACACCCCTGAACACCACAAGGACCAACATCCTCATGACAATGGAAAGGCAGGGAACTCAGGTTCAGCGGCCACGGGCCATGGCTGCCGACAACAGAAAGAATATGAAGAAGTTCTGCCAGTTTCATCGCGACCACGGCCACGACACCGAAGACTGCTTCCAACTGAAAAAGTATATAGAGTCGCTGATAAAACAGGGCCAACTTCGGCGTTATCTGCACATGCCTTCCCCGAAAGGGAGAAAATAGGAGGAAGGGAAGGTAGAAGATGAGGACTACGACTCCGACAGGTGGAGAAACCAAAGTCCGAAAAGGCACCCCCCACCTCCAGCGGGAATCATACAAACAATTACGACGGGACTGCCATCCTCGGAAAGAAAGAGGAAGGCCAGAGAAATAGCAGTCATGGAGTATCAAAGTCCAACAAAAAAGCTGGCCCGAAAGGATGGTTCCGCCGTCATTTTTCCCCATGACGACCCATTATTGATCATGGCGAGAATAGGAAACTGGGACGTCAAGAGAGTGCTGCTTGACGACGGATCAAATGCCGACGTCCTATTTTCACACTTGCTGCCGAGGTTGGGTGTATCTAGCAGCAACCTCAAGCCCGTCACCTCGCCTACCTTCGGGGTAGGTCCGTCCGAACTGCCCGTCCTCGGATGGATCGATCTCCCTTTGATGCTGAAAGGGACTTCGGTGATTGGGACAGCAGAGTTGTACGCCTCCACAATGGCAAGGTTCATCGTTATGGATGTCCCTTCATCGTACAACGCCATCCTTGGAAGACAGACACAGGGAAACCTGCACATTTGCCCTGATGTCAAGTACTTAACCGTCACTTTCGCCGCCAAGGATGGAGATGCGGAAATCTTCATAGATCAAGGCGAAGTAAGGAAGGTGTTCGTCAAAACACGAAAGGCTCCAACAAACAACTTCGCGCAAGCTGTGGAAGCAAAAGTGCCAAAAAAGGGCGAGGCAGAGAATCCCGCGAAGGCGGAAATGGAAGAAGTAGAACTTGTCCCAGGCCAAAATACCCGAATAGGGAAAAACTTGGCCGAAGGTGACAAGGAAAAACTTGTATCTTTCCTACTGACAAATAAAGATCTGTTTGCCTACTCGCCGAAAGACATGCCAGAGGTAAACCCTGACATAATTCAACATAGCCTCAAAGTAAGTCCGGAAGCAAAGCCTGTCCAGCCAAAGAAGCGAGGCATCTCAGTTCATAAAAGTAACTTTGTCAAAACCGAAGTCCAACGACTGTTAGAAGCCGATGTCATCAGGGAGGTCAAGTACCCTCAATGGTTAAGCAATGTGGTAGTTGCCACAAAAGAAGGAAGCAGCAAACTCCGGATGTGCATCGACTTCAGAAACTTGAACGATGCTTGCCCGAAAGATTCATACCCTCTCCCACCGATAGACCAATTGGTAGACTCAACTGCCGAATACGGGCTCCTAACTTTCTTAGACGCCTTCAGTGGGTATCATCAAATAAGGATGGACCCTGAAGATGAATAAAAAACCGCCTTCATCACCGAGGGAGGAACATACTGCTACATCAGGATGCCCTTCGGGCTCAAAAACGCAGGAGCCACCTACCAGAGGTTGATGAGCAAGGTCTTCAACGACCAAATAGGGAGAAACATGGAAGTATATGTGGACGACATGATAGTCAAAAGCAAACTACCCGGCGACCACGTCGCAGATCTAAAGGAAACTTTCCATCAGCTCAGAGCCTTCGGGATCCGCCTTAATCCCGAAAAATGCATCTTCGGAGTAACCTCGGGAAAGTTCCTTGGGTACATGGTATTAGAAAGAGGCATTGATGCCAACCCAGAAAAAATCAAGGCTCTACTCGACTTCCGAACTCCTGCCACAATAAAAGATGTGCAGAGGCTCACCGGAAGGATAACCTCCCTCAGCAGGTTTATTTCCAGATATGGAGACCGGTGTCGACCATTCTTCAAAGTCCTCACTAAGGCAGCAAAAAAGGAGGACAACCTCGGGAGTAATGACCATCCTTGGGGTGAAGACTGCCAAAAGGCCTGGGAGGAACTCAAAATCTACTTAGCCGGTCTGCCCACTTTGCGGCAACCTCGCGAGGGAGAGCCCCTCGTGTTATACCTCGCCGTCACAGAAAAAGCCGTAAGCTCGGTCCTTGTGAAAGAAGAGGGGGCGAAGCAATGGCCAGTCTACTACGTAAGCAAGTCCCTGCATGGCGCCGAAGTCAGGTACCCTCTGTTGCAAAAAGCTATATATGCCTTGGTGCTAGCAGGAAGAAGGCTGCGACCATATTTTCAGGCTCACCCTATCATCGTCCGAAGCAGTCTACCTCTGCGCGATGTCATGAGAAAAGTTGATCATTCGGGAAGGCTTTCCAAATGGTGCATAGAGCTTGGCGAACACGACATCACTTATGAACCTCGAAAAGCCATAAAAGCTCAAGCTCTGGCAGACTTCATTGCCGAAGTACCCACCACCGAAGATAGCCATCCAGATCCAAGCGAAGGTGAGCCAGAGTGGACTTTGTACGTCGACGGAGCCTCGGGGTCCGAACACCAGGGAGCTGGGGTAATTATCAGAGGTCCCGAAGGCCTTGAAGTAATGAAGGCTATTAAGTTCAGCTTTAACGTCACCAACAATGTGGCTGAGTATGAAGCCCTCATAGCAGGATTGCGCCTAGCCAGAAGAATTGGCGTGCGAAATCTAAAAGCCCACAGCGATTCCCAGCTAGTAGTTCGGCAAACGGCAGGAGACTATGGGGCGAAGGACCCAATCTTGGCAAAATATCACGAACTGGTGACAAAGCTCATTCGAGAGTTCGACACCATACGGATCGAAAACGTACCTCGACGGGATAACGCCGAAGCAGACTGCTTGTCGAAGTCAAAAACATACACCGAGGTACTAAGCCGCCCGAGCATTGAAGTACTGAGCATAGTAACTTCGGAAAAAGGCTGGAAAGACCCGATAAAAAGGTATCTTGCGAACAACGCGCTCCCCGAAGACCCCATCGAGGCTGCAAAAGTGCGAAGACGCTCCGGGCGATTCTTCCTAATAGGCGAAGAACTGTATCGGCAGGGATATGCAAATCCTTTACAGAGGTGTGTTGGCGAAGAGGATACTGAAATGATCCTCGAAGAAGTCCACGAAGGCGCTTGTGGTTCACACATTGGAACCGACGCCCTGGCGGCAGTAATACTGCGCCAAGGATACTTTTGGCCTACCCTGAGAAAGGACGCTAGGCAGTTCGTCCGAAAATGTGGTAACTGCCAAAAACACGCAAATATCCAGAGGACACCCTCGGAAACGGTGACTTCGGCTGACTATCCCTGCCCCTTCGCAGTCTGGGGCATAGACCTCATAGGACCACTACCAACAGCGCCTGGAGGCGTGAAATTCTGTGTAGTAGCAGTAGACTATTTCTCCAAATGGGTCGAGGCAGAACCGTTGACTACTATCTCGGCAAAAGAAGTGCAGAAGTTCGTATGAAAGAACATCGTATGCAGATTTGGCATACCAAGGGTACTAGTAGCTGATAATGGATCCCAGTTTATAGACAAAGGGTTCCAGGAATTTATCAGTGACCTCGGAACAAAAATGCAATTCGCCCCAGTAGCTCACCCCCAAAGCAATGGGCAGGTAGAAGTATCTAACAGGACCATAAAAGATGGTCTGAAAAAGAGGATGGGGGAAGCAAAAAGGAAATGGCCAGGAGAGCTCCAAAGTGTACTATGGAGCGACCGAACAACACCCCGAAGAGCAGCAGGGGAAATGCCTTTTTCACTTATTTTTGGTATAGAGGCCATCATCCCAATTGAGGTAGTGCAACCATCAATCCGAGTACAAGTTTTTGATGAAAGTAGAAATGACCTCGGCCTAAGAACCAAGCTCGACCTCGTCGGTGAACAGAGAGAAATATCGGAGCTGAGAAGAAAAGCTTTTCAGCAGAGAGTGGCCACGGGTATAAACTTGTGTGCTAGGCCAACAGGAATAAAGAAAGGAGACCTCGTTCTCCAAAAGGCTGAATTTGCACCTCGTAGGCCATCCCACGGGGTATTTCGCGCGAACTGGGAAGGTCCCTATCTGATCCTCGCTGAAGTACGAAAATGGGTGTACAAGCTCGGCGACTCCTAAGGTATAGAATTAAAAAATATGTGGCATTCGGACGCCTTGAGAAAATTCTATACTTAGGATCTCGACGAAGAAGATTGTGCTGTAAAAATTAGAAAAATTCTCTAAGTATGAAAGTTTCTTAGCCAGAAAGTCTTAAGCATAAGAGGTGCAAATTCCGCAAAAGTGGCCGACCTAGATAAGGTTTTCCGAAGCCTCTTGAGCGAACGTGTTCGGGACAATGGAGAAAACCTGGCAAAAGACTTAGCCAAAATTCTTGGGCATGAGTTGTACAAGTCAAGATTTTGCGAAGAAGGTCGCCATGCTAAGCGCAGATAAGGTTTTCTGAAGTCTCTTGAGCGAATGAGTTCGGGACAAAGGGAAACGAAAAATCTCGCAAAGATACTTAGCCAAATTTCCTAAAAAAGTCTTTTATTAAGATAAATTTGCTTACAAAGAAGGAAGATTGCCAGAAGAAGAAGTACAAAAGAGAAGGAAAATAAGGCAAAGGGCCCTAGAACAAACTAAGGATTCTCGGCGTCCCGGGAGCCACCAGCTCCTGCGTCCTTCTCCACAACCTTCGGCGCCGGAAGCGAAGGGGGCAAGTTCGGATGCTCAATCTTGGACCAAGAGCACCGAGGCCCTTCGGCAATGTTCAGAGCCTCCAAAAAAGAAAGGTCCAAGCCTGGGAACCTTTGAAGAACTTGATACCGAGCGAGGCAAATCCTGTCCTGAAAACCAACTTTGGTCATCTGGTCAGATTTGTCCTTCTCGACACCGAGGTCTTCAAGGTCGTCCTTCAGATTCGTGACCTTCTTCTTCAACGCCTTCTTCTTCTTCTTCTTCTTCGGCTCCTTCTTCAAAGTCTCGACCTCGGTTTGAAGCATGGCTTTCTCTTCAAGCACCTTCGCCAGGAGAGCCTCAGATTCTGACTTCTCCTTTTGAACTGCCTCATTCACCGAAATCAGCTCCGCCACCTGGGAGCAGAGGTCAGAAATCTTCTGGGAAGAGTCCTTCAAAAGTTCCTCCTTTTCCTTCAGGAAATCCTCCCGAACGGCAGCAACCTCCTTTTCTGCAGCTTGAGCCAGCTGCGCGTTCTGTGTGGCCAGTTCCGAGCACTTGGCCTTATATTGGTCTATGATGCCTATGGCCGAGGCTCGGAACAGCGCCTGCCTCGCCACCCGAACTCTGAGGAAACCGGCGTACCCCAGCAGCTGCAGAGAAACAAAGACAAAGTTAGTAAGGCAAAGAAGAAGAGGCAGACATTTAGAGGAAATCAAAAGGAAAAACACAAAGGCGAGAGGCGTACTTGGGCAGCGTGCTCAGAGACCTTCGCGGCAAGGGAGTCATCGTCAGGGTGAGCCTCCGCGATGGCCTTGAAGGAGGCCTCAGTAAGCACCCCCTTTGAGATCTCCTTAGCCATTCGCTGGCAGTCTCTGGAGTACAAATTCATGTCCTCCGTAAACGTCCAGAAAGGCTCCTTCGGGACCTTCCCCTTCGGGATATGGGCATCCCGAAGGGCCCGCTTCGGGCGTGCTCGGCCACCCAACCCGGAGATGATACCTCCCCTGTATGGCAAAAACAAAAAATTGGTCAAGGCAAGAAAATCTTAAAGCCCACAAAAAAGAAGGCACCACAGTTTGTTAGGAAAACAAACCTGCTGGCACCTCGGCGACGTCATCGTCGGAAGCCTGAGCCTCCTCGGTAGAAATCCCCTTGCCCTTGCTTTCACGTTGCTCTTCGGCAGAAGGGGCCTCTACCAAAGCATCCAGAAGAGTCGCCGAAGGAGTGGGACTCTGAGTAGTGAGGTCAGCAACGACCTCGGCCGGCGGGACACCAGCAGCCTCTGGCTCTTCGCGCACCTCCTCGGGAATCTCTGGGAGAGGAGGGGGCTCATCCTTCTTCGTCCGTTTGGCCGCAGATGGCCCAGCCCCAGACGTTTTCCATCTTCGAGAGACGGCCTTCTTCGTCTGCTCACCTTTCTCGGATTGCCCGAGGGAAAGTGATTTGTAGAAGGCAGCTGTGTCATCGCCCATCTCTGAAAAGGAAAAAAGACAACAGTGTGAGTCCAGGGTGAAAATATAGAAAAAGGATTTGGAGATAACTTACTTTCATAAAAACTTTCGTAAGACTCTTTCTTCCGAAGAAGCTTCACCAGCCAGGAGTCCTTCCCGGCAATGGCAGGAGCCGGCATCCTGAGGTCCGTCTTGTGCTCCTTTACCACCTTTAGCTCCCAAAGGACCTCTTCAGTCATCAACTTCCAGTTAATGGGAAAGGGGTAAAGAGGGCGCGAAGAGACCTCGGAATCCCAGTCGGAGACTGCTCGGATCTGTCTGTCGAAGTCCGTGAAGATAGATGCCAACTCGGGAGTTAGCAAACTCCTCGGGTCAACGACGTCCATCTCCAGCTTTCCCCGAGCCCATTTGGTCAGAACATGCGACCAGGCCTCCTCCTTCTTCAGAAAAAAGAACTTTTGTTGCCACCCTCACCAGCTGTCCTTGTTGGCAAAGGTGAACTTATATTTTTTGCTCCCTGATCCCCGAGGTAGCATAAAGTAGAAGCCACCCTTCGGGACCACGAAGAGCTTATAGTACTGCAGAAAAAGAATGAAGTGGGTTCTATTTTGGAAACACCACACATACAAAGAAAGGCGTTGAAGTAGCAGTACGAGTTTGGTGGAAGTTGGTTTACTGCAATGCCATGGAAATTGCAAAACTCGCAAACCATCTTTGGCGGAGGGTACCGAAGTCCGGCCTTCAACTGGCCTTGGAAAATGGTAACCTCATCACTACGGTTTGAAAAACTAAATTGGTCAGAACGTGGCAACCTCGTACTGGCATAGGAGGGAAGGAAGAACTTCTTCTTCCATTTCTCTAGTTTTGCAGGAGTGGTGCAAAAAGGGTGAGAAAGAAGAGGCTGCCAGCTCTCGGGGATAGGCATGATTGGCTAAAAAACAAGTTCAAAAAAAGGCAAAAAATGAGTTCGGAAAAGCTTGAAAAAGCAAAAATCAGAGGACTCTGGAGACCAAAAACCCACCGAATGATTTGCCAAAATCTGGATTTGAAAACGCCGTCGTGAAAGGTGGCCGTGTCTTCGGACAAAAGGTGCACCTTCAGCAAGAGTGCTATACCCATGGCCCCGGAGTACTCCCTTTGAAAGCTGCCAAACCGAAGTTCCCACTTCGGCTTTCTGGAGGGGGGCTTGTAATAGCCGAAGGGCTATCTCCTTTCCCAGTGCGTACTTCCTGCTGAAATTATGATCAGGAAGCCTGGCGTCACCCGAAAGAGGCACCATCACTGACCTCGGAAGGAACGAAGCCAAGCACCCCGAACTTGGAACTTCGGCAAGAACACCAGGGATCGCAATGATGGTGCCAGCTCCCTCGGGGGACCGAACGGATCGCCTTCGGATGAGCTATCACAAACAGAAGGGAATCTCCCCAAAGGTGAAACCTCCGAACAAGGGAACCCCCCAAAAGCATGAGCATAACCCCCGAAGAAGGGCGGCCGTGTCAAAGAACGACCTCGGGAGTACGACATGAGCATTTAAGGAGCCTCTGACATGCCGCCCACAGACGCTACATGTCACCTCAAACGGTGATTTGACACACCGACGTCGTCCAGGTCTTGTCATGACCTGTCTCGGTTCAAGGCTCAAGGAGCCTGTCACCGGCTACTCGCCCCCTACGCCCAGAAACTCAGGGAACATCCGACCGAACACGTCTTGTCATCTGAACGGGCTAGGCTTCTCTATAAATACCAGGGAGCAGACCCTGGCAAAGGATTCGACTCCTCCTCCTTGAGAAAATACAGGCAAGCCCACTAAAACTCTAGTGCTTCCCCCTTACCTTATCAGGAAACTGACTTGGGCGTCGGAGGCTCCTCCCCGGAAAAGCACCCCGGGGACCTAATAACCCTCTTCTCTGAGCTTTTTAGGCACACTCCCCTGGGAAACCTCAACTCCAGACGCTCCCCCTCACAGGAAGTCCTCCCGGAAGTCACCATGCCTTCCAGCGAAGATGTCTCAGGGCATCAACTAACAATATGCAAGGATGAGTAATGATGTATGGAATCTCTTATGTTCCTTACTTGACCAAATGTTCATGAACATGAAAATTGATTTCCAAAACTTGATGAGATGGGCTTCTTGGTTGACATGCGTTGGAGTAGCACACTTGATGAGCACACATCTTAAACACTTAACAAATTAAGTGTATGCCATGTATTGCAAGTTATAGATTTACAGCCTTGCCTTGAGTTGCAATTTAGTGGTTGGGCCTTGCTTAAGCGGCATGTAACTGTTCTAATCAACTTAAAAGCCTTATGGGGCACCTCCCAGGCTCTTAGCTTAAGAAAATAAGACCTAAACTACCTAACAAACAATAGCCAAAATAAAAGGTAGTTAATAATACCTGAACATAAGAGTGTTTAAATAACTCTTGGATAGAAATGGTGAGTGGCACTGAGAGTGCACAGGCTGGGGCCTGTGTGGGGTGTGACAGGCTTTGTTTGGTATTAGAGTTTAAGGGTCAGAAGCTTCTGATATAGAAGAAAGATTAGTCTAGACTTGTTTCCACATAGGATTATATAAGACTTGTATTATTGGATATATGTCAATAGCTGCGTCTTAAAGTGCAGGATGAGAACAAGAGGTAGGGAAATAGAATCCCTGAGGCAACCAGAGGATAAAACAGCCCATCCTAGAGATGGCATGCATACAGAGGTGCCTGAGATACAGGCAGATGCCATTGGGCATAATTTGGCCGAAGAGCCAAATGCTAGGTTCCAAATACCTGGACCCAGTAAGGATAGGCCAAATAGGATGGAGATGATGATGGAGTCACTACAGGTAACTATGGCACAGATTGTAGAAGGAATGAGATTTTTGGCTAGAGGCCAACCTCCAATATAGGAAAACCCATAACAAATGGGAGCAAAGGAAAACTTTGAAGCAGAAGGCAGAAGAGGAAGAAGAAGGCCTAGCAAAGAGATAGTGGATCATGATTAGCATAGTAATAATGGAGGCAATCAGGAAGAAGAAGAAGGTGATGAGGAGAGAAGACATCCCAGGGCCAGAAGGATGATATCAGAGGTTAGACAAGAACCTAGGACAGAGGAAGAGGATGAGGAGAGCCTAGACATTGAAGAGCTGGATGCTTATATTTACTCAAGGAGGACTGAGCCTCCTACAAATAGTAGAACAAGAGAAAAAATCTTCAAAGACAGAACTAGCAGTATAGAAGTAAGAGAAAAGATGCCCCGAAGGGGTGGACTTAAGGAGGGCCAGCTGGAGGGGTTCTTGCCACTAAAACCTCCAGTATTCAGGGGTGCCTGTGACCCTGAAGAAGTGGAGTTTTGGGTGTATCAGGTAGAGAAGATTTTTTAGAGAATGGATGTATCATCTACTCAGAAAGTACTTCTAGCTACCTTCAAGCTGGAAGGAAATGTAGAATTGTGGTGGAGGGCAGTGGAGAAGACATATCAGAAGAAAAAATCAGAGGAGACCACCAGCTAAAAGGAGGTCCATGAGGTGGGCAGACTTTCTTCAGGTTTTCCACCAACAGTATGCAAGCGAAGCCTAGAAAGATCAGAAGCAAGTGGAGTTTGATCAGCTGGAGCAAGAGTATCTCACTGTTCTAGAATATGAACAAAGATTCAGCAATTTGATCATATATGCCGCACAGTATGCGGGATAGGAGGATTTGAAAACCAAGAGGTTTTTGAGAGGTTTGAGGCCTGAGCTGAGACAGATCCTCAGAGCAGTAGGAACCAGAGACTACTACTCTATGATGGAGAGTGCCATTGCACTGGATCAGAAGTTCAAGGAACAAGCCAGAAGTAGACCTAGTAGTGGAAGTGGTTCCTAGAAAGGGACATAGAAGAAACGTAGAGAAGAGGTAGAGGCCAATGGAGGAAGAAAAAGAAGCAAGAAAGAGAAGGGGCCACAACAATTTGGTCCACAATGCCACACTTGTGGAAAATTTGATGGCAATAAGCCATGTTTCAAAACTACTACTGGTTGCCATAAGTGTGGGGCACCAAATCATTGGGTAAGAGATTGCCCAAAGAAAGGAGATGAGAGGAAATTATTGGTAAGGTTTAATCCCAGAGAGCATGGTGGGCAGCAAATTCCCATGCTCCAATTATGCACCAATCTGCCCAATCAAGGATGGAGGCAGGCACAAAGGCCCCCTCAGGAGCAGAGAAGGCCTAATGCACCTCCAGGCAGGGTGTTTCAGCAGGAGTCATCCAAAAAGGTGCAGGGAGCACCAGAGGCCAAGAATGCAGGCAGAGAGACTAGTCAACAAAGGACTAGCAGGAAGGCCTTAAAAGGTACGATTTACCTTAATGGCTATTTAGTGTTTGCATTATTTGATATTGGAGCTTCATTGTCTGTGATTTCTAATAGCTTGGTTAAGACCATGAATTTAGAAGTAAAATATACAACAAGCATGTTCTTGGTTAAAACTGCTGGTAATGAAGTTTTATTCACATACCATATGGTTGAAAACTGTGAAATCCAAATAGACAAGCTGAAACTGAAAGCAGACCTCATAGTGCTAGACACAGATGATTATGATGTGATTCTATAGTGCTAGACACATATGATTATGATATGATTCTAGGCATGAATTGGCTAGGATAGAATAAAGTGGTAATTGATTGTCATAACAAGACAACTGATTATGCCTGGTTGTATACCGTATGACTTAGATAAGTCACTAGAGTTAGCCATGGATTGTCAAATTGAAGTATTAAAACAAATGACTCTAGAAAGTGACTATATATGCCTGGAACTGAATGACTAGGAAGTAGCTAATGAACTTAGGTAGATACCTATAGTTCAGCATTTTCCAGAGCTCTTTCCAACAGACCTTCCTAGATTACCACCCTTTAGGGAGGTGGAGTTTGAAATTAAGCTGGTACCAGGAGCAGCACCAGCATTCACTATTCCATATAGGATGGCACTACCTGAAATGGTAGAGCTGAGGAAGCAGTTAGATGAACTACTTGAGAAAGGGTTCATCAGACCCAGTGTGTCTCCTTGGTGGGCACCTACGTTGTTTGTAAAGAAGAAAGATGGAACCTGATGCCCTTCGACATCATCGTTGTGCAACATGGTGAGCCTGGAGCAGGAACTTCCGGTGGGTGAATGCCTGGATGAGGAACCCTCGGTGGGAGAAGGACTTCAAGGACTTAGAAAAGCAAGGGTTAGGAGTGATAGCCAAACGCTATCGCTTCGATCTGGCCGAACTCCCTGCCACAAGAATGGCCAGAAGAACTGGCGCTACCCGAGAAAAGGTGTGATCATGCACCTCGGGAGATAGCCGAAGAGCTCCGAGCCCGGCACGCCAGGAAAACCCGAGGACACTACTCGGCCCCCCAAGGTTGTGAACAGATCGCCTTCGGAAAAGTGGCACCAGACACAGCGAGCCGAACATGATATCCCCAAAGGCGGAACTCCCTGAAACTGGGAACCCCCGAACTGAGGGCTTGTTTCCCGAAGAGGCTCTGTCCGTACCAAAGGACGACCTCACCAAGGGACCTCGGGAGTACGGCAGGAGCATTTATGGAAGCATTTAAGGAAGCCTCTGACACATCTATTCACAGACGCCACAATCCGCCTCAAAAGGCACACTGCCACGCTGACGCCATCAGAATCACATCATGGCCCGTCTCAGCACATGGCTCAAGGCAACCTGCTACCAGCTATCTGTCTCCTACGCCCAGAAATTCAGGAACATCCGACCGAACACGTGTCGCGATCTGAACGGGCTAGGCGCTCCTATAAATACCAGGAATTAATACTTGGCAGGAGGCTGGTTGGCAAAACACTGCTCCCACACTCTGAGAAAATTACCAGGCGAGACTCCTCAGCCCTTTGTGCTATTTTCTCTGCCTTTCTCTCAGCCACCACTGACTTGGGCGTCGGAGGCTCCCCCCCCGGAAAAACACTCCGGGGGCCTCCTAACCCTTTGTTTCTGAGCTTTCAGGCACTCTCCTTTGGGCGATCCAATCCACCAGGCGTTCTTCCTCCCAGAAGTCTCTCCTCCAGTCATCATGACTCTGAACGATGAGGCCCCTGGCCATCATTTGGCGCCGTCTGTGGGAACCCGCTCTGAGATCGCCGTCGTTGAGACTCGGCGTTCTAAGGACAAGGGACTCCCAAGGTCTCAGTCCGCGCCTGAGACACAACCGGCTGCTGAGCAAACACTCCCAGGGACTTCTGCGCCTGAGGAAGACCGCCCTCTGGTAGTCACCATGAGCTTCTTGAGGGACTTTCAGCGTTCGGTCGTTGCTGAAGTGACCCAGCAGATCGACCGAAGGTGGCCACAGCAAGCACGGGCCCAGAGACCCCCCTCACCAACACGCCCTCGGGAGAGAAGCCCCAAGTCTACACATCGCAGTTCGGGGAGTGGAGACCCTCGCGAAGAATCATCCACAGAAGATATAGCCCTCGGGAAACGACCTGTGGGACAAACCGGGTCCAAGCGACCGAGAGTCTCACAGCGAAGCAGTTCGTCGCCTGAGGCGAGGTCCTTGTCCCCTCAGCGCCGAACTCGCTCCCCGAAGAGGCGCCGGCGATCTGCATTCCCTGAAAAAGGCCCTAGCGCCATAGTGCTTATGGAGAGGATACTAGCACGGTTGGACAAAGTGGAGAAAGAAGTGGCCAGAAAACCTGTTTGGGCCAGACTCTCTGGAACATGCTGCGAAGATGACTCCCTATTCATTCAGGCCGTCGTTGAGGCAGCTATGCCAGGTAACTTTAGAGTACCTCGCTTGGAAATTTATGATGGCCTAACAGATCCACAGGCCCACTTGACGAAGTACAGACGCAGCATGATAATGCAGGGTGCTGATGATGCTACCATGTGCAAATGCTTTGAAGTCACCCTCACAGGGCCAGCAACTGCGTGGTACAATTCATTGCCTCCAGGGACCATCACTGAGTTCCAGGAGTTGTCCACGGTGTTAGGCACCTCCTAAGTGCTTGGCTTAGGCCAAGGAGAACCAAGGAAAAATGAGAGAAAACAGAAAGGGAAGAAAGAGGACTCGTGGAGACTGGCACAGTGGCCTATGTGCAAAACAGGAGACTTTCAGGACTTAATTGCACATGGGAAATGTACATTTGGAATGCTGACAGAAAATTAAGAAAGAGGACCGAACTGTGCATCAATTTAAGTGGTATAAGTGAAACCACAAGTTTAAAGATGGTATTGAGAGCCATGCAAAATTCTATAATGGCTAGTGCAAAACTAGACCATTTGTGGGAGACAACAATGATTACTAGTCAAATTCTTGTCTACCACTAGGGTACTATTCACTAGTTACTAGTTAAACTAACTAGTCCTAATGTTGGTTATATGGCCGGTTATGCATGTGAGTTTATGACACATGGGTACTTGTGTTGTTTACTAGCTTGGGCAATTTGAGCCATGTGTGGACTTAAGTGTCCATGTACATACAAAATGGAGTGGCGGCCTTGTGCATAAGTGGAATGTTAGCATTTTGGCTAACTAAAAGCAATGTACTCGGCCGAAACAAGCTAAGACTTGTTCATTTCGGGCTTCCTTTGTGCTTGTGAAACCGAGAGCACCTAGAGAGAGTTCCTTCACAATCTTGCTTCTAAATCCAAAGTTCTTGAGCTTTTGGGTGGATTCAAGCTTGGAAAGAGGGATTTGCCTTGCGCTTGCTTGGAATCAAGCTTTGTTCATGAAGAATTGGTGAAGGCCGAGCCAATTGAGCTAGGGTTCTTGAGGTAACCTTGATTTCCTTGAATCCATGGTAATTTCTTCCATGAACAAGGATATTGGATGCTCATTTTGTTGTTGAGCTTGGGAAAAATTAAGCATTGAAATGCTTGGTGAGAAACCTAGTATGGCCGAAGGTCTTGGATGTGTGTTCTTGGTGTTCTTCTTGGAATTCATGGAAATTAATCCATGTGTGATGCTTATTGATGAGTGTTTAACCTTGTGATAGGTTGGTTGGACGAAGAACACCAAGTGTGTGCAAGTTGTGCTTTGGCCGAAAGTGAGATTGGAGGTAACTCATGATCAATTGTTGTTTACATGGCATTGACGCCATGAACCATGCCTAATGATGCATTGGTGTGTGTATAAAGGAATGAAATGAATGAGGAACATGAGTATGCGAAATGGGTACTATGGCCGAGAGGAAGAAATTGGGTGTTTACTTGGAATTTAGCTTATGTGCATGGTGATTGTGCCATGAGTGAGTTCACTAGTTGTTTGGGTATCCATTTAGTGAATTGGTATATTGAAAAGAATGCAGCTATGTGAAAATATGTGTTATGGCCGAAAGCTTGGATTGAAGTGAAATAGTATATTTCACTTGTTTACTTGGCATGTATGCCATGGATAGTGTTCATTGGTGTTTATGGTGAATTATAGCATGTATGCCATGGTTAGTGTTTATTGGTGTTTATAGTGAATTATAGTATGTAAGACTAATGGGCAAATTATGTTTAATTATTTTGGCTTATATGGCCGAGAGCTTCCAAGTATTGGTTGATGGTGTCCATCATTGAAATCATGGTATTTGATCCATGGGTTATGTTGTTAATGATTATGCCTTATTATGGTAGGCATTGTGGTTGAAGGGCACTTGGACACTTGAAGTTCTATTGGAGACCGAGAGATTGAGGTAGGGTTCACTACACTTGAGTACGCTTGGTAATGTATGCCATGGTTCAAGTGTTAAGGTGGCTAAGTGATGGTTAAAAATCTGCCATGTGATCTTAGTTACTTGATGGGCTTATTGGATATATTGGGTTGCAATGTTGATTAGCTAATTGACTATAGTACATGTACTAAAAATGCAAGTGAATGTGGCCTATTTGCTTGGCATTTTGGGAGCTCCATATGGAATGTTTTGGTAAGGTTATGTGCAAGGATTGCACACTGGTACATGTATGGCTTATATGGCCGAGAGCAACAATGTGAAGTGTGTGTGAGTACTTGTGTGCTTTGGTGATTTCTTGTGCATGCTAACCCCCCCCATTATGGTTATCTGTATATGGCTATACTTGCTTTTCTTGTCTTTATGTTTGTTTTGCAGGTTGAGCTAATCAATTGGAGGTTAAGCCTTGAGTGTTTACTCGGCTTAACTAAATAAACTCTTTTAAGAGTTGGGTTTATATATAAGTGAATCCTACTGAGTTAATCTCACTGCCCATTCTCCATTTATTTTTCAGGCAAGGATATTCAGCCTGAGTAGTGCTAAGCTGCCTTGTGTGTGCACTTAGTGTTTGATTGCTTTGTTGCTAAGGTATGTGCCAATGTGTGCTTGGCTTGACACTTTAGCATTTTATGCAAGTTTTATTGTGAGTTGGCCGAGACTTATGGTTTAAGCTTGCAGGCTGTAGAGTGGGAACTGTCTAGGAGAGCATGGATATTTGGACTTTAGCTCTGGTTTTGCTTTTCACCTTTATGACCATGAACATGGCCGTGGGTTTGGTGCTGCAGTGTGTGCTCTTGTATGGGATCCTTAAGGTGATGTTTGAGCATTAGGATTTGGGGTCTCGGTTTGTACTTAACTTGGCATGAACAACTTATGGGTGCTTGGCATTTTAGCCATGTTATTTGCTAGGTAGACTACACTTTTGGTTGTGTATATTGTAGTCTCGGATACCTAGATGTTGCTAATATTTTGGAGGATATTGTATGCCAAGTTATGTATGACTATGGATGTTTATGTGTATGGTTTGGTGTTATGAGTATTATGGGCCAAAGTTTGGCACTTAAGTGATATGGTTGGCCTTGACCTTGCAAATTTGAGGTGCACCTATGTATGTATGTTTGCTTGGCCGAGAGCTTCATGCATTATATCTTGTGGTTTTCAAATCCTAAACCAACTCTGTGGGCTTCTTGGTTGCCATATAGATAGCACACTTGATTGCACACCAAGTATGCACTGAAAGCTGCATTTTTGTTGCCTTGCTTGTAATGCAAGTAAAAGTGGTTTGGGCCTTACTTACGCTGCAAGTAGTTACTAGTTTGGTTTAAAAGCCACCTGGGCCACCTCCCAGGCCCTTTACCTTAAGAAAATAAGACTTAAAGTCAATCATGTTGGTTAGGCCGAGGGCTAGATGCCCAGTCCTTAGTTGGGCTTGTGAGATAAGTTGGGGACTCACAGGCTGAGGCAGAAGGGAGTGGGAGAAGGAGAAGAAGGCCTGGCAAAGAGCCAGAGAGTTATGACCAGTCCAGCCGAGCTGGATGTAACCAAGAGGAAGAAGAGGCAGATGAAGAAAGGAGACATCCCAGAGCCAGGAGGCTGAGGTCTGAGGTAAGACAGGAACCCAGGATTGAGGAGGAAGAGGAGGATGACAGTCCAGATATTGAGGAGAGGGATGCATACATATACTCCAGGGGGACTGAACCCTCTGTTGAGGAGACCACACTTAGAAGCAGATCAAGCAGGTCATCCAGAGGTAAATCTAGTAGCAGAGAAGGGAGGAAGAAAAGGCACAGCAGTGGAGGACTGAAGGAGGGCCAGTTGGAGGGGTTTCTGGCACTGAAACCTCCAGTGTTCCGAGGGGGTTGTGACCCAGAGGAGGCTGAGTTCTGGCTATATCAGCTAGAAAAGATATTGGAGAGAATGGAGGTTACTTCCACCCAGAGTGTATTGCTAGCCACTTTCAGGCTAGAGGGGAATGCAGAACTCTGGTGGAGAGCAATACAGAGGAGCTACCAGGAGAGAAATTTATGGAGACATCCAGACAGGAGGAGGTCCATGAGGTGGCCTGATTTTATCAGGGTGTTTCGGCAGTAATATGTAAGTGAAGCACAGAGAGACCAGAAACAAGTTGAATTTGATCAGCTGGATCAGGGGAACCTAAGTGTACTAGAGTATAAGCAGAGGTTCAACAGCCTGATCAGGTATGCCCCTCAATATGAAGGACAGGAGGAGCTAAGGACCAAAAGGTTCATCAGGGGTTTGAGACCTGAGCTGAGACAAATTCTCAGAGCCATTGGAGCCAGAGATTATTACACAGTGATGCAGAGTGCATTGGCTCTGGAGCAGGAGTCTCAGGAGCAAATGAAGAGTGGGCCAGGTAGTAGCAGTGGAACCAAGAAGGGCCAGATGTCAAAAAGGCCGAGAGAGGAGAGGGAAACAGGAGGAAGCAGAAAGGAGAACAGGAGAAATAGAGGACCACAATCACCACCATATGGTCCTCAATGCAACACTTGTGGGAAGTTCCATGGCAATAAGCCATGCTTTAAGGCTTCCACAGGGTGTCATGGCTGTGGTGCCCCAGACCACTGGGTGAGGGATTGCCCAAAAAGGGGTGAAGGCAGTAAGAAATTGCTGGGAACTTTTAATCCTAGGGGACCTAGGGGACAGTTGCCTATGCCCCAACTGAGGACTCAGGGGCCAGCCCAAGGTGGGAGGCCAGCAATCAAAGCTCCTCAGGAGAAAAGGAGGCCTGGTACATTTCCAGGGAGAGTGTTTCAGCTGGAGCCTGCCAGGAGAGGACAGGAGCCACCTGAGACCGAGGAAGCTGAGAGGGAGACTAGTCAGCAAAGGACTAGAATGAAGGCCTTGAAAGGTAAACTTTATCTCAATGGTCAATTAGGATCTGTTTTATTTGATACTGGGGCTTCCTTATCTATAATAGCTACTAGCTTGGTGACAGCCATGAAATTAGAGGTAAAGTATATGGACAACATGTACTTGGTAAGAACAGCTGGCAATGAAATTTTGTTTGCCTACTACATGGTAGAAAACTGTGAGATACAGATAGGCAAGCTGAAACTGAGAACCAATCTCATAGTGCTAGAGACACATGGCTATGATGTGATTTTGGGCATGAACTGGTTAGAAGAGAATCGAGTCATTATTGATTGTCAGGCCAGACAATTATTATTGCCTGGTGGAACAGTATATGATTTGAGTAAGCCCTTAGAGTTGGCTATGGACTGCCACATAAAAGTGCTGGAGATGATAACTCCAGAATGTGAGCAGGATTGCCTGGTACTGAATGACCAGGAAATATCTGATGAACTTAGGAGAATACCCATAGTTCAAGATTTCCCAGGAGTCTTTCCTACAGACTTGCCTGGTTTGCCACCCTCAAGAGAGGTGGAGTTTGAAATTAAGCTGGTACCAGGAGCAGCACCAGTATCTACTGCTCCATACAGAATGGCAGTGCCTGAGATGGTAGAACTCAGGAAGCAGTTGGATGAACTGCTGGAAAAAGGGTTCATTAGACCCAGTGTGTCTCCTTGGGGAGCACCTGTGTTATTTGTGAAAAAGAAGGATGGAACCCTTAGACTCTGTATAGATTACAGAAAGTTGAATGCATTGACCATAAAGAATAAGTATCCTCTCCCAAGGATAGAGGATTTATTTGATCAATTAAAAGGAGCAAGAGTGTTCTCCAAAATTGATCTAAGGTCTGGGTATTTCCAGCTAAGGGTAAAGGAGGAGGACATACCTAAGACTGCTTTCAGGACTAGGTATGGTCATTTTGAATATACAGTGATGCCATTTGGGCTCACTAATGCACCTGCATTCTTTATGGACTTGATGCAGAGG
Organism: Aquilaria sinensis; assembly: GCA_005392925.1. NCBI lineage: Eukaryota > Viridiplantae > Streptophyta > Magnoliopsida > Malvales > Thymelaeaceae > Aquilaria > Aquilaria sinensis. The sequence continues at coordinate 8,559 of SMDT01000150.1, read as the reverse complement.
GTGTTCAGGGCACACCTGGACCACTTTGTGGTAGTGTTTATTGATGATATCTTGGTATATTCCAAGGATGAGGAAACTCATAAGGAACACCTTAAAGTAGTGCTTGGATTGCTCCAAGAACATCAGCTTTATGGAAAGCTGAGTAAGTGTGAATTTTGGACGAGGAAGATTGGGTTTCTGGGTCATATAATAAGTGATCAAGGATTGGCCGTAGACCCTGAAAAGGTAAGATCAATCCTTGATTGGAAGCAGCCCCAAAGTGTAAAGGAAGTCAGAAGCTTCCTGGGGTTAGCTGGCTACTACAGAAGATTTGTGCCAAAATTTTCTGTACTAGCAGCTCCTATGACCCAGTTAACCAGAAAGAACCAGAAGTTTGTCTGGGAACCTCAATGTGAGGAAAGCTTTCAAGAGCTGAAAAGGAGGCTGACTACAGCTCCTGTACTAGTCCTGCCTGATCCTGAAAAGGAATATGAGGTATTTACAGATGCCTCTCATGTGGGACTAGGTTGTGTTCTGATGCAAGAAAAGCAAGCCATTGCTTTTGGGTCCAGACAGTTGAGACCACATGAAAAGAAATATCCAGTGCATGACCTGGAACTGGCAGCAGTGGTCTTTGCCCTTAAGCAGTGGAGACATTATCTTCTTGGTAATAAATTCCAAGTGTTTACGGACCACAAAAGTCTCAAGTACCTTTTCACACAAAAGGATTTGAATATGAGACAAAGAAGGTGGTTGGAATACCTAAAAGATTTTGACTGTGTAATTGAATACACAGCTGGAAAGGCCAATGTGGTGGCAGATGCTTTGAGTAGAAACTATACTGGAATACTCAAGGGAGGTGAAATTGAGCATAAGGCAGAAAGCCTGAGTGTTACTCAATTGGCAAGCCAATGGCTAACTAAGGAAGGTGAGCAGTTGAAAGTACTCACTATTACACCAGAGTGGAAAGAGCTTATTAAGGAAGCTCAAGCAAGTGATGAAAAGCTAGAGCTGATTTCTGGTAAAACCAAGGGAGAACTATTCCAAGGTTTCTCCTTCAAGCATGGAATGTTATATTTCCAAAATAGGTTGTATGTGCCTGAAAAGGGCAACCTAAGAGTTCAAATACTAGAAGAAGCTCATTCTAGTAAGCTGGGTATGCACCCAGGAGCCACAAAGATGTATCATGCACTCAGAGCATATTTTTGGTGGCCATACTTGAGGAAGGATATAAACACACTTGTGGCTAGTTGTGAGACCTGCCAACAAGTAAAAGTGGAGCATCAAAGGCCAGGGGGAAAGCTGCAGAGTTTACCCATACCTGAGAGAAAATGGGGATCCATCTCCATGGATTTTGTAGTGGGTATGCCATTAACCAGAAGGAGGCATAATGCCATTTGGGTCATTGTGGATAGATTGACCAAGGCAGCACATTTCCTTCCCATGAATCTTACAGACTCCCTGGACAAATTGGCACAACTTTATATAAGGGAGATAGTAAGATTACATGGAATACCTGATGACATAGTATCAGATAGGGACCCTAGATTTGTCTCTAGGTTCTGGAAATCCCTACATCAGGCACTGGGCACTAAGCTTAAGTTTAGTTCTGCTTACCATCCTCAGACCGACGGACAGACAGAGAGAACTATACAAACTCTGGAGGATATGTTGAGGTGTTGTGTAATTGGCTTCCAGGGTGAGTGGGATGTACATCTCCCACTGGTAGAGTTTTCTTATAATAATGGCTATCATTCAGTGATAGGAATGGCTCCTTATGAGGCCTTATATGGCAAGAGATGTGTTACTCCTCATTGCTGGCATCAGCCAGAAGATAAGTTGGAATTGGGGCCAGACATTATTAAGGAAACCACTGAGAAAATTAAGTTGATCCAGGCTAGGATCAAAACTGCAAATGATAGGCAGCAAGCCTATGCAAACCTGAAAAGGAGAAGGGACCTGGAGTTCCAGGTAGGAGATTGGGTGTGGCTCAAAGTTTCTCCAATGAAGGGAGTAATCAGGTTTGGAAAGAAAGGGAAACTGGCACCTAGGTATGTGGGACCATACCAAATACTAGCCAGAGTGGGGAATGTGGCTTATCAGCTGGACTTGCCTCCAGAACTTGGAAATGTACATAATGTATTTCATGTGAGCTTGCTCAAAAGGTATGTTCCAAGTTACAAGCAAATAGAAACACCTGCAACTGTGATTGTGGCACCTAATCTTACTTATGAAGAAGTGCCAATCCAGTTCCTGGCCAGAGATACCAGGAAGTTGAGGAGTAGGTGGATTTCTATGATTAAGGTGCAGTGGAGCAATCATACTCCCGAAGAGGCAACCTGGGAAGTGGAACAGGAAATTGCCTCTAAGTATCCTCAACTGTACCTTAAGTTGGTGAAGAATTTGGAGGACCAAATTCTTTAAGGAGGGAGGAATTGTTAGGCACCTCCTAAGTGCTTGGCTTAGGCCAAGGAGAACCAAGGAAAAATGAGAGAAAACAGAAAGGGAAGAAAGAGGACTCGTGGAGACTGGCACAGTGGCCTATGTGCAAAACAGGAGACTTTCAGGACTTAATTGCACATGGGAAATGTACATTTGGAATGCTGACAGAAAATTAAGAAAGAGGACCGAACTGTGCATCAATTTAAGTGGTATAAGTGAAACCACAAGTTTAAAGATGGTATTGAGAGCCATGCAAAATTCTATAATGGCTAGTGCAAAACTAGACCATTTGTGGGAGACAACAATGATTACTAGTCAAATTCTTGTCTACCACTAGGGTACTATTCACTAGTTACTAGTTAAACTAACTAGTCCTAATGTTGGTTATATGGCCGGTTATGCATGTGAGTTTATGACACATGGGTACTTGTGTTGTTTACTAGCTGGGCAATTTGAGGCATGTGTGGACTTAAGTGTCCATGTACATACAAAATGGAGTGGCGGCCTTGTGCATAAGTGGAATGTGCTTGTGAAACCGAGAGCACCTAGAGAGAGTTCCTTCACAATCTTGCTTCTAAATCCAAAGTTTTTGAGCTTTTGGGTGGATTCAAGCTTGGAAAGAGGGATTTGCCTTGCTCTTGCTTGGAATCAAGCTTTGTTCATGAAGAATTGGTGAAGGCCGAGCCAATTGAGCTAGGGTTCTTGAGGTAACCTTGATTTCCTTGAATCCATGGTAATTTCTTCCATGAACAAGGATATTGGATGCTCATTTTGTTGTTGAGCTTGGGAAAAATTAAGCATTGAAATGCTTGGTGAGAAACCTAGTATGGCCGAAGGTCTTGGATGTGTGTTCTTGGTGTTCTTCTTGGAATTCATGGAAATTAATCCATGTGTGATGCTTATTGATGAGTGTTTAACCTTGTGATAGGTTGGTTGGACGAAGAACACCAAGTGTGTGCAAGTTGTGCTTTGGCCGAAAGTGAGATTGGAGGTAACTCATGATCAATTGTTGTTTACATGGCATTGACGCCATGAACCATGCCTAATGATGCATTGGTGTGTGTATAAAGGAATGAAATGAATGAGGAACATGAGTATGCGAAATGGGTACTATGGCCGAGAGGAAGAAATTGGGTGTTTACTTGGAATTTAGCTTATGTGCATGGTGATTGTGCCATGAGTGAGTTCACTAGTTGTTTGGGTATCCATTTAGTGAATTGGTATATTGAAAAGAATGCAGCTATGTGAAAATATGTGTTATGGCCGAAAGCTTGGATTGAAGTGAAATAGTATATTTCACTTGTTTACTTGGCATGTATGCCATGGATAGTGTTCATTGGTGTTTATGGTGAATTATAGCATGTATGCCATGGTTAGTGTTTATTGGTGTTTATAGTGAATTATAGTATGTAAGACTAATGGGCAAATTATGTTTAATTATTTTGGCTTATATGGCCGAGAGCTTCCAAGTATTGGTTGATGGTGTCCATCATTGAAATCATGGTATTTGATCCATGGGTTATGTTGTTAATGATTATGCCTTATTATGGTAGGCATTGTGGTTGAAGGGCACTTGGACACTTGAAGTTCTATTGGAGACCGAGAGATTGAGGTAGGGTTCACTACACTTGAGTACGCTTGGTAATGTATGCCATGGTTCAAGTGTTAAGGTGGCTAAGTGATGGTTAAAAATCTGCCATGTGATCTTAGTTACTTGATGGGCTTATTGGATATATTGGGTTGCAATGTTGATTAGCTAATTGACTATAGTACATGTACTAAAAATGCAAGTGAATGTGGCCTATTTGCTTGGCATTTTGGGAGCTCCATATGGAATGTTTTGGTAAGGTTATGTGCAAGGATTGCACACTGGTACATGTATGGCTTATATGGCCGAGAGCAACAATGTGAAGTGTGTGTGAGTACTTGTGTGCTTTGGTGATTTCTTGTGCATGCTAACCCCCCCCATTATGGTTTTCTGTATATGGCTATACTTGCTTTTCTTGTCTTTATGTTTGTTTTGCAGGTTGAGCTAATCAATTGGAGGTTAAGCCTTGAGTGTTCACTCGGCTTAACTAAATAAACTCTTTTAAGAGTTGGGTTTATATATATAAGTGAATCCTACTGAGTTAAGCTCACTGCCCATTCTCCATTTATTTTTCAGGCAAGGATATTCAGCCTGAGTAGTGCTAAGCTGCCTTGTGTGTGCACTTAGTGTTTGATTGCTTTGTTGCTAAGGTATGTGCCAATGTGTGCTTGGCTTGACACTTTAGCATTTTATGCAGGTTTTATTGTGAGTTGGCCGAGACTTATGGTTTAAGCTTGCAGGCTGTAGAGTGGGAACTGTCTAGGAGAGCATGGATATTTGGACTTTAGCTCTGGTTTTGCTTTTCACCTTTATGACCATGAACATGGCCGTGGGTTTGGTGCTGCAGTGTGTGCTCTTGTATGGGATCCTTAAGGTGATGTTTGAGCATTAGGATTTGGGGTCTCGGTTTGTACTTAACTTAGCATGAACAACTTCTGGGTGCTTGGCATTTTAGCCATGTTATTTGCTAGGTAGACTACACTTTTGGTTGTGTATATTGTAGTCTCGGATACCTAGATGTTCCTAATATTTTGGAGGATATTGTATGCCAAGTTATGTATGACTATGGATGTTTATGTGTATGGTTTGGTGTTATGAGTATTATGGGCCAAAGTTTGGCACTTAAGTGATATGGTTGGCCTTGACCTTACAAATTTGAGGTGCACCTATGTATGTATGTTTGCTTGGCCGAGAGCTTCATGCATTATATCTTGTGGTTTTTAAATCCTAAACCAACTCTGTGGGCTTCTTGGTTGCCATATAGATAGCACACTTGATTGCACACCAAGTATGCACTGAAAGCTGCATTTTTGTTGCCTTGCTTGTAATGCAAGTAAAAGTGGTTTGGGCCTTACTTACGCTGCAAGTAGTTACTAGTTTGGTTTAAAAGCCACCTGGGCCACCTCCCAGGCCCTTTACCTTAAGAAAATACAACTTAAAGTCAATCATGTTGCTTAGGCCGAGGGCTAGATGCCCAGTCCTTAGTTGGGCTTGTGAGATAAGTTGGGGACTCACAGGCCAGGGCCTGTGTGAGGTGTGCATCTTTATGGCTCCTTGCCATGCAAACTCAATAAAGAAGGGAGACCTCGTTCTCCGAAAAATTTGACCCCGAAAGCCGTCCCACGGGGTACATCGCGCAAATCAGGAACATACAACCTGGTACTAGCCGAAGTACGAAAAGGATTCCTTGCTCGGTGATGGAAGGCAAGAATTGAAAAATACTTGGCACTCATTCTTCTTGTCCAGACACTATGCCTTAAAAGTAAGTTATTTCCACTATGGTGTAAAAATGAGTACAAGTAAGCTGTTCTGAAGAAGTACAAAACAACAGTCTCATTGAAGCAATCACCAAGCAAGCAAAAGCTAAGTGCTTCCGGCCTTGTGAGCGAATATGTTCGGGACAAAGGAAAGCAAGAGTATAATTTTCCGAAGTCTCTTGAGCGAATATGTTCGGGACAAAGGAAAGCAAGAGTATGGTTTTCGAAGTCTCTTGAGCGAATATGTTCGGGACAAAGGAAACCAAGAGCTATGGTTCTCAATTTAAGTCTCTTTGAGCGAATATGTTCTTGGACAAAGGAAAGCAAGAGTATGGTTTTCGGTCTCTTATAAAGACTGAAAAGCAAAGTATGTTCGGGACAGAGGGAAACAAAAGAATCTGGCAAAAACTACTTAGCCAAAGTTGTATCTATTAAGCCAAAGAGTGCTTACAGAGAAGAAAGTTGCTAGAAGACTACAAAAAAGAAGAAGAAAATGAAGATGCAGGGCCCTAGCACATCACTAAGGAACATCGGCGTCTTGAGAACTGCCAGCCTCTGTGCTTTTGTCAGTAGCCTTCGACGCCGGGAGACAAGGAGGCAGTTTCAACCTGCTCGATCTTGGACCAAGTCCACACGAGGCTCCTTGGGGATGTTCATGCCTTTAACTAGGTGTTAGTGTTGTGCCAAAAAAGCCAATCATGAGATGATTGTATTTTTGCACATTGAGTCATGATATTTTATTAAGGCATTAATCCAGCAATTATGTTTGTTGTTTTGTTCCTGCGTAACTTAACAAACATAATTGTAACCCTAGAATAATGATATTCTTAAAAGTCCCTGGTCTAGTATTATTGTGGAGCGGGTTGCAATAATACATAACGACTAGCATATGTGGACACTACTATGATATATGTAGTCTACATATGGGTACAACTTGAAGAACTTATGTACTGGACCGACCCACCATGAGAGCACTACATGGATCGTTATATGAGTGTCATAAGTGATTCTCATAGTGACAGGGTATATGTAGTCCTTCGACCTAAGATCATCAAGGTTCCCTACATGTGAGTCACATACTTTGATACTTTCCTTTGTTGCTCGTAACTGAGTGAACTTGAAGAAGGTCTTTGGGTATGTCACATATCATGCAGAGGGATTTGTATGATCAAGATTTGATTTGTCCCTCCTATGTAACGGGAGTGATATCTTCGGGCCCCTTAATAGAGTGAGACTTAGAAAATGCATGGCCATGCTCGGATGAGTTGATATGCAATATCAACGTCATCAGTTTAAGTTAGTCTACTCGGTAATCAAGAAACCAAAGACTGGGCTATACGAGAGTCACACATTCCATGTCTCGTGCTTAGTCTTGATATCTTGGACAAAGGGACAATGGCATATATCGGTTATGATCATAAAGGTATAGTCGAATCATCAACAATCTTGTCACTTGGGTAGCAATGATATGTTGCTAGACACCGCTCATTGCTTATGACCATAAATGTGATTTATGATCATTGCTAACGTGATAAGAGCCTATTGGTTCGCACACATAGAGCTATTTGGATCATTAGAGTGCATGGGCTAATTATTTGGGTTATGGTTTCACTTTAATTTCGTATTAATAATGGGCCCAAGAGTTGAGCCATTATTAAGCCCAAAATTAAATCCTAATTGGATTAGGGCTTTGAAACCCATTAGGCCTGGAAGTTGAGTCTCACTATAAATAGAACTTTTAAGTGAGAAATTCGCAGGTCTCCTTGCCCTAGCCTCCAAAAAGGACAGCCACACTCTTTTCTTGCAATTCCTTGGAGGACGCAAGCTAGCACTGCGAGCGCAAGAGAAACGCATCTGCCGAGACGTGGTGGAAGCGTGGTGATCCCGAGAGGCTCGTGTGGATACCATAGAGAGCTTGAACACGTCAACTGTTCAGGTTTTGTGATTCGACTCTACAGTTGAGTGAGAGATCTCAACCGAAAATTAGGTATGAAAATTTTCGAACACCTGGTTTACCCCGTTTCACTTGGATCCTGGAGGGTTTCGGTTAAATTCCGCTGCGCTGTTTGGCTCCCGAAACCCAACAGTGGTATCAGAGCTACTGGTGAAACCCTAAATCGGGATTGAGTGTTGAATCGCATGATGCTATGTGTTCGGTTGCTTTTCGGCCAGGATTAATTAGATTGATTCATGATGCATGAACCCGGAATTCGTAATGAACATATGAGATATATGAAGAAGTGACACAAATTGGTTAATGAGATTAACCCAAAATTGAATGGTATGAGATACCATAGTTGCAAAAACCCTAGCTTTGTTCGGATTCGGCCTATTCGGGCACCGAAAGTAACGTATTTATGGTGGCTCGAATGGAGGAGTCTCGGGTGCCTACTTGCTCGAAATAGAAGATTTCGGGTTTAGCAATTGTAAGACAATTTTTTGCGCTGGGGGGCGCTGCCCCCCACGCCCCCGTAAAGGCGGCTCCCCTTGACCCCGTTCGCTGACCGGTCAGCGGAACCACCGCCTGCTGACCGGCCAGCGGGACCACCGTATGCGAAGCGCCATATAAATAAAAACTGGTTAATCAACGCACGAAAATTGGCATGCATCTTTGTTGAATGAGATTTGACATGAAAAGCTGAGTTGTGTTTGAAGCATGGTGCATCGTTATAGCCCTTGATTGGTTGTACTTGTAAATACGGCCTGCGAGTCGTGCCTTCTCTTGTTACTCTTATTGTACATTCTCTTCTCACCTTACTCCCCTCAAATGTAACTGGAGGTTTCTATTATTGA